>QRFJ01000424.1:560595-1003534 GCA_006176705.1 Cocos nucifera
AAATTTTAATTCTTGTCATCCCTCCCTCCCTTGAAATTTTATTTAACCAGCTAGATTTCTGATATCTATGGTCTCTCCCTCCATTTGACCCCCCTTTTTTTCGTCTAACTTCCAAACTCCCTATCATATCCCCAAACAATCTCTGTATCTCTTCTAGTTTTCCTCATCTTTGTTGCCAAAATCTGCATGTGATTAAGAAGGAGCATAGGTAATGGGGAAAAAATTGTCTCTCAAATGTTAGGTGGGTCGCAAGCTATGAAATTTTATAAACTTCATCAAAAGAAAGTCAACTTGATGGTGCATATCTGAAGTCCAAACAGGCTTCCATGTCCGACTGCTATTGAAGAGCAAGATTGCAGATGCATGATGAGCAAGATTGTCGTTAGCTAACATGCCTTGTATATATGGCACAAAGGCCATCTTGGTTGTATTATTTTGGGTAAGAAAATAAAATTGGAAGGGTTTGAAATAATTCAATGAATGCATCTCTCATGTTTTACTTGTGATTTTCCACTATCCAATATATATTTATTAGAGCAAGGACACCTGGACTGATAATGGAAGATATTATTCATCAGCAGGGGTTCATGGATCTGGTGATGATATGATGCAACAGAGATACTAGATACTGTAGCATGTTGTTCAAAATTCCATACAATTTTGTTTTCATGGTGTTTCCTATCTCATTATAGCTTTTGTTGTGTTAAGACAAGCAATTCTGTGACTATGAATGGGATTTCATTTTCGTAGACCATATTTTGAGGTTATTTCTTTCCAATGGATATGACATGATGTTGTTTAGATAATTGAATAAGGATATAGTATCTGTCCTTGTTCATGAAGAAGCATATGGTAGGTTATCACAAGAGTAACTCTATCAAGGAAGAAGGCCATAGCAATGTCACACACACACACATGTTATACGCGCGCGCACGCATATATATACGCATATGCACGTACGTACGTACGTACATATATACCTATATGAAATGCATTAAAAAAAGATGAAATATTATGTCTAAGCTGCTCATTCATGTTTTCCTCCATGACAGCACTGCGCAATGATCACAAGGATATCACTGAAAAAATAGAAAAGAATCTGCAAGTTTTGCACTCAGTAAGAGCAGCTAAAGTTGCACCATTGCCCTCAAAAGATTCAGGTATGCAAACAGATAAGTGCTGCTTAATGCATATGCAATTTAGTTTTAGGCATTTAAAGTAGTCATCCAGGTTCACATTGATATGATTTCAATTGATTATGGCTGTTTATTTGGTCGCTATTTGTAGTTCTGTACTGTGTCGGGTTTACTTCAGTCTTCTTTTACCAGGTTAAACACACTCTAACATAGTTAATATATACAATCTGCATCTTATTGCATCTGTAATCAGTCAGTCTTATCTTGTTTTTTGATCCTTAACAGAGTTTGAGAGCATTTCATGATTACCACTCTACTCAATATTAACCCTGTTGCATATTCATGTTTTGTTCCTGACTTGAGGCAAATTTAGCATTGTAAGTGGCTTTCTTCGAGATCTGGAAGACCAGGTGGTGGAAAGTAAAATCCAAACTAGTTATCCTTAAGTTAAAGCTCCCAGAAAGCATTCTCAGCAATTTCCTTAGCTTTAAAAGAGTCTGAATGTAGTGGAGAAGAACGTACTTTGGTGCCAGTCATGTTCATTTTTGAGGCAATATCGAAACCATAGGGTGATATTGAAACGCAAGCCTGTTTTATAAGCTAAAAGTTTATGAATAGGGTTGCCTAATCAAGATTCTATTTGCATTGGTACAGATACATCTGTTTATGTTCATGAAAGTACATCTCAAGATTCTTCTATGTGTGAGGAACCTATTGTTAGGATTCCTTTTGCTATGATTGATGAAATAGCTGATGACTCACCAGCAGCAGAAGATGGATTGCAGCTTGGCGATGAGATCTTAAAGTTTGGGAATGTGGAAATTGGTGGTGAATTGCAGTCAAGGCTCGTTTTAGAAGCACAATCTAACCAGGGCCACCCAATATCTATGGTGATCGTAAGGCAGGGTTCGGTAATGAATTTGAGTGTGACACCTAGACCATGGCGTGGCCGTGGACTGCTGGGGTATGTAGACTTTCTTTTGCCCCTGACCTGTTCATGCTCTCCCTTTTCATGGACACTTTGCTTTGTGAATTGCTTATAAGTGTTGTCAGAAACTTGATTTTTCTAACTATGCTTGTCCTTCTGCATTTCCTGCAGGGAAATCTATTCTACGACTTCTAGATATCTTTCTTCGACGCCATGAACTTTGTTTACCATGCTTTTTTGACATTTGTTACATCCCTTATAGCTAATAATCCTATTGAGCCAGCAGTATTTCTTATTTGCTGAACTCAAGTTTTGCTTATAGCAGTTGAGTAGTCTTGCAATAATAGATTGTACGTGTACTCTTGGTTCAGTCATTGCAAGGTATGGTAGTTTGAATTTCTAATCCAGATAAGGCCTTCTGCCAATTTCTAGAAAGTTTAGCAATGCACCAGACCTCTCAACAGAGTTTTTATTTTATTAATGATCAAGTGCGAACTTGAGGTAGTTTTTATGCCCAAGGCCGAAAATTTCTGCTACAAATATTAAAAGCTTAGCAGGAGCCATCAATGCTAGTGGCTTTACCACTGACATCATTATTGCAGGGAATTAGATCATAAGTTTAACCTGCTAGATGATGCAGAGTCGTAGGTTTTTTTTTTTTTTCCTTATTGAAGTTTGTCGACATAGATTAGTAAAAGGTTTAACTTGTCATTGGTGGAGAATTTGATATTTAAATGAAAATTAATCAAGGAAGATATGATATTGTGAGCCTGTTTCATCTTATCACGATTCGGTATTTGTTAAATGATGACTTTCATGAGTTTATGGCTTAGCATTGGAAACTTTTATCTTGGTGTCGCATCTTCTCCTAATTCTTTTTGCTACTAGATCTTATGTACCCCTATTCTGATTATTTTCATTGCTATCATTGTTGATCCATTTCAAACTTCATTTATCTCCCGATGGTAACAACTACTTTTATAATTTATCCAGTCTATGCTATGTTGTCTTACCTTAATTGTTTAGAAACATCAACCTGATTTCCATCATTAGCAATTTGTGGCTATTGGATCAATGCATTTCACAAGAACTGTCCATTCAAGCTCAACATTTCCCACTTGCCACAGACTTCTGGGATGCTTTGTACACAATGCCTGTGGAGAAATAAGTGCTGAAGCCTCACTAGGTCCCTTCCTTCCTCCCTCTCTGTGTGCGCGTGTGCGTGGTGCCTCACTAGGTCCCTCCCTCCCTCCCTGTGCGTGTGTGCATGTGCGTGCGCACATGCCTGCATGCTCGTGCATGTTCCTTCCCTTTCAGGTACTAACTGGATGCATTTAGGCTGGGTCACCCCTTGCCTAGTCTCCACTGAGTGTAAACTCTGTCCCACGCCAGGTCCAAGTCTGGCCAAAAGACAACTCCAGCCTTGGTCCGGGAGCCAGCCATCCTGTATATAATCAGGCAACAAGTAAATCAGGTTGGGTCCTCAACTTCTTTTGCAATTTATTGGCATCTTTACTGCGCTTGCTAGTTATTGGACCACTTTTGTTATAGTAAAATCTTTATTGCGTCAGTGAAATGATTTCGATCCTTAGGTCCATCTGTTTATCCTTTCTTTTCTGATGCTCCTGAGCTGTTTTTTCATTCATCCTCCGTGCCTCTTTAGAGGAGCATGATAGGAATGCCACTAGCCAGGTATTCATCCATCTACCTTATGAACATTGTCTTGTTAACAGGTAGGGGTCTGTATATCACTCCCTAACAAGCGCTAGATCATGGATTATGACAGAAAAAGATCCTGGTGATCACATGATGTTGGTCCTTATGAACTATCCTTGTTATCTTATTTTTACACAATTAAGAATATTGTGATGGATTACTATTAAAGAAATTGGAAGTTTTTAGGTTCGAAAATTGTTAAGAAACAAGAATCACCAGTTGTCATAATGCACCGGGGGCAGTAATGTAGACTGGAGCTGAAAGTGATAGGAGTTTCATTGATTTTAATGATTTATACATCTTAAATTAATCACTGATATAAAAGTGAAAATTGATGTTTGTGTCTATTATTGGTGCCTGTTGAGCAGACTTTCCCATCCATTATTTTCTGCATCTCATTGGAGTCGTTTGAAGACCTGTAAAGCTTTGATGATCTCGTTACATCTGAGAAATTTATGCTGAAAATTGTTTGTTGTTTACTTCTCTGCGTGAGTTTTGCAGATGCCATTTTCGGATCCTATGATGTTTCTCCGTTTGCAAGAACAGCAAGACTGTGGACTTTGCTGCTGTTAAATTGGTACATTGAAATATCTGGCCATGTCGAGTTGGGCGGTTTTCTCCATCATCTGCATTTTCCTCGTCAGCTAATGGCACTACTCATATTTTGTATGATGTTCAGATTTATTGGTAGTGTTTGAACTAAATAAACTTATTCAGCAAAACTTCTGCCGAGATCTGATGAGCGGCAAGACTTGTGCCATGATACTGCTTCAAATTGACCTGATGCTATGAGAAGTGGCATCCCATGTGTATTTTAGATCTTGATACAATTGTTTGCACATGTAACATCAGCTTTGACAGGTGCCTTTGGATGGCAGACTGGTAACGTTCTCTTATTTATGGGCGTGGGATATTATCCCTACTTTTCTAAGTACATCCTGTCGAATCAGGATAACATTCCTATTTTTAAATCTTGCAGACCACGTGGTCAATCAGAAATAAAAGTCTCCTTTTTTTAAGGAAAGAGAAGATGCCTTACAAATTATGGCGGGCGTGTGCATTTTGTAGTTCATGAGCATATTTTGCTGGCAAATATTTTATGTTAACAAATTTGTGTGACACTTATGATGGCCATGATGAGTCTTTTGCCCGCTGAGTTTGGTTATAAAATTTTATATAATCAATGCTTGGGTCTTTACAAGTTATCAAAGGTTGGTTTGTTCCCGTTCATGTATGGCTCGGTTAACTTACCTGTTTGTTTGCGATAAAATATTATGCCTTCTTTTTTTTCGTTCTTGTTTAGTTACAGGTTGAATCTTTATATTATTTATCGTTCATATTTATATGATATATATGCTTGGGCAATGATACAGTTTTTGGTATCTGTCATTAGGGATGGAATGTCTCCCCCATGTAGTGGTCATGGATCGTGCATTTGACATTGAAAATTTCTGCAATAAATTGATGTCCTGTGAAGGACTAGCTTGCTATACTGAAAAGAATGAATTTAAAGGTTAGTGGCACGTGTTGTAATTTTTGTATGTATTATTAGGAGTAATTACCTTCATCAGCTGAAGCCCTTAGAGACTCAGCAATTTAAGGGGTTGTTTGGTTTGGAAAGATTATTTCAAGATTAAAGATGATGTGGGAAGAGATGGTGAGATTATGGTTGATTGTATAATGGTGATTTAATATGGTGATCCTAAATTATCATCATTTATTAAATCATTGTCTAACTTAGTGACGGGATATTCATAGTTAAGGTCGGGTATCCAAGTGTGGTAATCTGGACATAAAATTTGGGAACAAAAATGTTTCTTAATGCAATGGAATATATTGATGTATAATATATCATTATATATTTGATCAATGTTATATATATATAGTGATATTATATATATTGCATTTCTAATATATTATATTATAATATATTATTAATCATAGTATTATCACATTATTATTTAATAATAATTTTAAATTATAGTAAAAATATATTATTTTATTTTATATTTATATAATGAAATTATTTAGTATATTACTTATTTTTTATTTATAAATATTTATCTTATTTTTTAATGAAAATAAATATTAATATTAAAATAATATATTAAAAGATAAATAAAATTTAATTTTATAATAATAATAATTAATATATTTTATAGGATTAATAACTTATAGCACTAATAATATATTTTTATGAAATATATTAATAATTAACATATTAATTCATATATTAATATTTTATTATAATATATTTGATATGATTAATAAATATAATTTACTAAAATGTATGAGGAATAGTTTTGGTATTATAGATTTTTATAAAATATTAAATGTGTTACTCATGGATATTCGTGTAATATCAAACATAACATATCAATCATTGTGATTTTAGGTCATCGAAGATCCAATAATTTAAGATCATCTTAGGTGATGTTTGGTATCGTTTCTTATTTTTAATTTTTTATTTTTAAAAATTAATAATTATTTTTATTTTTTATAGTATATTTTTTAAAATTTATTTAAAAATAAAAAAGAATAACAAGAAATAGATATGGTAATCATTTTGCTAGGATTGGTAAACCATCTCGACGAGCTTGCCGAATTTGACGGTGAAGCTTTAATGGCAGGCTCTGATGCCTCTATCTGACTTCGATGCCCCCACCTCTCGAGTTGAAGTCTCTTTTCTATGCATCGATGCCTTGAGGGTATTGATGATGTCGCAAATGTTGTCTCTGACCTCGCCGTCCGACTCTCAAATGTAGATCTTAGGAAAGTTCTTTTTGACGACGGTGGCGACAGCAGCGACGCTCGTCCTCCCCGATGCTCTGTCCATCTACGACCTCTTTCTTGACGTTAGGAACAGCGATGGTGGCAGCAATGCATCATCCAACGGTAATAAGGGGCTCCTCCTCCCGTTAGTGATCTTCTTCGGTACATCAGCGACGAAAACCTTCTTGCGGGAGCTCAGATTTTCAAAAAATGCTCCGAATTAGAGGTAGAGGAGCTCTAGTGATAGCGGCGTCGCTCTAGTATTCCTTCTGATTCTATTTCAATTCAATCTATGTCCCCAAGAAGAGCATGAGCAAGAGAGAGTATGGGGAGGAAGCAAAAAAGAGAGGTATTTAAGAGAAAGAAAGAAGGATGTCCTTCAATAAGAAAAAAAAATCTAAAAACCTAAAACTACATTTTAGCATTTAAGAAAACAGCTTGCATATTTTTTTTAATATTATATTAATTAAAAAAATGCCACTTTCAACCAAATATTTATTATTTTTTAAAAAATTAAAAATTAAAAATCATAATGATACCAAACACCACCTTGATGATTTGATTTGTATTATCAAATGCTATGAAAGGTCAGCAATGGCTGTTGAAGGAACCAACCACAATTTGGGTTTTGTTGTTTTTATCGACTCGGCGGCTTATTTTGGGCACGCAATCCAACCGCTGCTAAAAGTTTTCCTGAAGTTGTGTGATGTATGCCATGTATGCTATGATCTTGAATCTCACAAATGACAGAGCACTCCTCTCATCACTAATAGCTTACGTTGTATGATGTATGATCAGTCACTAGAGTTCTTAAGTTTTCTCTCTATATTATATATTAAACTTCTTAAATATCCTACTCTCTCACATCCTCATCATAGATATCTCTGTAGGGCATGTATGCTGCGTCAAAATAGAGGTAAGGTCAAAAGGTTATCGTCACCACATATGCTCAATGGGACTGATATGAGAAAGATAAGTGTTCCAGTTGAACTAGGGAGTGCGTCTCGCCGCGATCACATTGCAGTCCTATAGTATGAGGCCAGCTGTTTTATCACCACTATTCGTTGTTGTAGCTCGCTTATCAGAAAGTCCTCTCTTTTAGAGACTGCAATCTCGTCATCTCACCAGATTAGGTAAGTCCCTTGCTTATATATCTCCTACTATTTCCCTCTAATCCGAGTATCACTACTCAATACCAAAATTTGCGCACTCAATGTTGTCTCTGTGTGAGGCTCGGTAGTTCCTGATACCTCGCGTAATGACTCGATATTGTGCAGAGTAGACACAAAGGAGAGCTTGAGAGAAAAGTAGATGGACGGCACCAGCCTGTAGCCAACTCGATACCGCACGTAGAAACTATATAAGATTTTTTTTTGCACAGCTCAAACAAAGGAGAGAAGAGCTACAGTAAGTATATCTGGATAGCAATATGAGTATGAACAAAGCTTCTCAATTGTATTACACTCTATGTCTAAAATCAATAACTTGAGATTTCGAGTTCTGTTCGTAATTGGAATAATTTTGCTTTATACTACATAATTAATAAACCCAAACTCCAGCTAAAAGTATTTAATACTTTCTCTATGGTTAAAAAACAAATTCAAGATATCCCAATAATATGACAGCACCTCGCATTTCGAGTCCCTGATGTAAGCGAGTTTGAGTCATGTTCCTACAGGAGCATGCCAACCGCTCCATCAATCTCTTTATCACTTGGAATCTTCTGAATTCCGACCTATACACTGAATTACCCCCTTAAGACCTTAATTGGTTCACGACGTGCTCAAATATTCCTATAGATTATAAAGCTTATCCTAGAATTCCAAATCAGTATCACTATCTCGAGCTCTGTGAGATATTACGACACTACTATATTTAGAGTAACAGCCCGACTTACTTAATCTTAGAGATTGAAGCAGTATGGACTCTCGCGTACTAACAGTAGTACCAATTTTTGGAGCTCATCAAGGATATTAGAAACGCCTTTTTCCAGAGATATAATATCAGCCTGAAGAATTCGTCTTTGATAATGAGCGCAGTATCGGCCAGCTCGCTATATGTCAGTCCCTTGTTGTGACTAAAATTCTTCTCTAGCACTGTTTTTTTATATAGATCCTTAGCTCCACTTTTGTGTCTCAAATCTCTATTGATGAAATGCACCTACCATAATAAATACACACAATAACCACTAATCATTATTTGGTTTGCATAATAACTCTATGATACCTCATGAGAATGTCCGTACAAAGGGCTAATAAACGTTTAACTATAATATTATATATCTACTTAAGAGATCAACGTTCTATCCTAATAGATCCACTATGAGATAAACTTACTCAACATCCTTTAGTCACCTTGATAATAGATACCATAAACAATATAGATTATATATAGATTATAAAATATTATTATAATTATAATACATTTAATATAAGATAATTATATTGTAATCTGAGCTATTCACATTACTTAGATTGATCTATTTCACGTACAAGGCCTTAGAGAAATCACCATCTAATTCATATCCACTAAGATTATATCCCTCTATATTATTAATATAAAGAAAATTAGTAATCTAACACTAATTATACTATATAATAGTTGATCATAGCATCGTAAAACTTAGCTCAGAAATCTGCATGCACAGTTAAGTTCTTTGTAATAGTCATATCTATGTATCTTTTGCAATAATGAGATCTAGGGTAATATAGAAGATATTTAGGTATGGATTTGAAGGCGATTAGTGATATGAATATGATCTTATATTGCCTGGATATAATAATACATGAGTAATTATAATAGAAATACCACTTGCTCTGGACCACCTATTGGAAAGATTTTTCCAATACAGATAAATAGGATAGAATTAATACCATCCAAGTATCCATCATCAAAATATTAGCCGGTGAATGTTGAATTAATATAATATAATATAATTTTGATATTTAACTAATAATGTAATAATGATATAAAGTATAAGATAAAGATGTATAAATAATTAGTAATATCAAATATAATCATTCAAATTACATTGGAGTTATTATAAAGACCCAAGAGGACTATTACTCTTTCACGAATAAGCTAAATTGTTGACTCACAAGCTATTTTCATTTTAATAGAAATAAAAGATAAGAAAATATATATTATAATTAATTTAATTATTATAAAAAGCTTATATAATTAATTCCTTGCATTTATAGTAAAAGCTTTTTTCTCTAAGAGATACCTCTTAATGAAATTACATCTCGTATATTTACCATAGTAGCCGTTTACATAATAGATTTTAGTAGTAGGTCTTTGGATATCATTAAAAAAATTATTTGAACCATTCAATAACTAATTCTGCTCGACTTAATTGTGTTGGCCAAGACCAAGTATTTTTTTGAAAACTTTAAATGAAAATTTTTTCAAGTAGATCTTTTAATTTTTAGTGAACTCAAAATAGTTTCTAATTTTTAACTAAATATCATTGTACCATCAAAAAATACTTTTAAGGTATCATAAAGCTTCTATCACTTTAAAAACTTAGTTAAACAAGCACACTATTCGGGTTCTTTGCTTACTCCAAGAATTCTAAAGTGTAGGTAGAGCCAAAAAATAGTATTATTTTTTAAAAATCTTGTCTCAATATAGCTCATCCTATATAAAGATTTGTCATGTCGGATTACTGGATGTTATTCCGGAGATGCACAGAGATGATGAGGGGATTGGATGTCGAGCTAAGGACCCCAACGACCTTACCTTAAGAAATTATGTCTCTCTCTCCAAAAATCAACTTGCAGTTGAAAACGTGCATCCATTGAGACACGTAAACTCCTATTAGACTCACGGAATATTGTAGGATTCTCCCGCGCTGTGCTCACACTATACCCTCTAAACTAAGTGTCACGTTAGTGATTGCGCGACTATGTAATTCTCGGGACACTGGTCAAAATAGTTGGTACAAGCTATGCTTACGGATTATGTTGTGCATGCTCTTGAATGGATTTAAAACTGCCACCCGTAAATTAACTATTGATTCATAATCGCGGAATATATGTCCAACATATGGACAACATCGCCTCATGCAACCGGCCCGAAAGCTCGCATTTAATGCAACCATCACTACATATGAATAAGTGAGTGCAGCCACTATAAAGGGTCTCAATTATAGAGCAATATACAGCTAATGGGACCAATTAGTGAGAAAATGATGTCCAGGAATCATATATAAGTTACACGTCCTTATTTATCTTTTTATTTTTATATGAATTAGAATATATTTTTTTTACATGGTCCATGGTGGACTGTGCTGGTGCCAACGGGCTATGCGCGACTATGTGTGATTAAAAGTGAGGCCTTGGATGCACATCAACGCATCCACGGGTTATGTAAGGCTATCGTCGTAACGCTCTAGGTGGTCGGACAGTTTTGTCTCTACATTTGAGGCTTTGGGCTCGGAAATTGTCTGGGTGGCATGGCGATTAAAATATCGCGATCGTAACCTATTATTATGAGGGACCGCAGAGACATGTTCTACCGGTGGCGATGCATTATCATTTTTATCAAGGTTCCGTAATCGTAATCGTGAGGAGTTTTGTGGAGGGCATTGGCGCGGGCTGAGCCCTACCAGACTAACTCTCTCGTGGGGATAGTGACACTGGGACTAGCACCCCCCAGAGATAGTGAACGGCTCCTCTACCTCACATATATGTGGTCTCTCTTTACAATATAGACTATAATATGTTATTTGAATTAATATTTTTTTTCTTTCAAAAATAATCTCAAAACTATTACAAAATATGACTATTGCATTATTACATTCAATATTTTATATTTCCTACTCTCTATTTCTACTACAATAAAATATACTTAGATATGTAGCTATTTTATTTATTAGATTATATTGTTTTCTCGCCTGGCCAGCTTCGTCGGCTTCCTTATGTTCTCCCTCATTGGGTAAGCACAACGCACCCTACCGCGCATTCTACACTCATGGGCTGGGTCAACTCAGGGATTCGAACCGAGTTCTCTAACCTGCCCGTCAACCGCTTGAAACTCAACCTCAACCATGCTCCTCCGGCTGCTTCTAGTACCCCCGCGCACTATCTGCGAGCGTCTGCCTGATACCTCGCACCACGACCTTTCCCAGTTACTTGAAGTAGTCTCTACGTAATAAAAATTTTATCCTGTTGACCGGTCATCTTTTGACAATCCAAATACCAAGACTTACACAAAAATTAGGTTGTCTCTCTCTAGATTTCTTTCTATCTCACCACGGAGTGTCGCCAAATGCCGGAGACGCACGTATGTGCACTCACTAAGCAAGGAGAATATACTCTTGAAAGCTCCATCGTATCGTCTTAGATGAATACTCGTGGCTCACTAAAATTGCTTCAAGATTACTATGATCGCCACATGTTTCATTGATCTTTCACTTTTACACTCTCATCATTTCGGACAGACAAAAGTATATTATAGGCAATATTTTATAAAAAATTTTGACTTATGAAAAAATTAGGAATTAATGTCGGCCTTGTGGAGCTATACTCTCTATTAATCTCATTATGGTAGAAGATATATATAAATGTCATTGAAAATAAGTTATCTGAATAGAGGAGTGATGGACCATGAGAGTCCAGAGAGAAGTACAGAAAAGCTCATTCTCAATACGCGCCATTTCATAAGTCTTAATAAGTAACTCTTTCATAATAGAATGATGTTTAATTTGTAAAATATTCACTTAAGGCTGGTTTTTGGTAAGGTTCATATATTCACACTTGCCTGAGCTCTCGAGTACCATGTTCCCAACTCTAGAAGTTATTGTTAAGAGGAATTCCAATCCACTATCCTTTTTTGATAGTTTAAGATTTATTTAACAAATCTAGAGAAAAATGATAATAATTGATTGCTGAACGAGCGCAAATTGGATAGAATACACGCGTAATATGGCTAAAATATTAAAAATTACTCTCAGGTAAGAGAGTATCGTGTACTTAAATGTCACTCAATAAGGAGTAATTCAGAGATGTGAGATCGAAGACTGGCACAGAAATGACCTATTACTAATTTACATAGCATCCAATCATTGTTAAGACATTTATCAACTTCCTGCTCAGGATGATGGTAAATGCAGATGGTAGTCCTCAAGTCTCTGACATATTCACCGAAAGATAAAGCTTCTCAAGAGCACCACGCTGCCGACTCACATATCCTCCCATATATCGTCAAATAATAAGAACACCTCTCTAGCTTAGAATTTGTAGCTACCCGCAACGTCGGTATTCATGATATATTTAGAGTCTACATCTCTATAAGACTCCTGATTATGCTCTTTCTCTATTATTTTTATGTTTTTTCACCGTAGTGGAGGTAGTATTAGTTTAATGTATATCTCTTACAAACGCTTTAATAGCTCTAAATATCGGATTGATGTACATCGCTTTCCACAACGCGTTCTCAAGCTCAAGCTGCAAAAAGCAGTTAAGGGTTAGGCCAATAATTGGGATATTGATCAAATTATCATAAGGTCTCATATGGTAAGTGTGGTTCTGGTCTAATAGCATTGTTGGAATTCGGAGAAAATGAGCTATCATCTGGGTGGTATCTATCAATCTCGCCGATAAACAATACGAAACGGAGAGAGAGAAAGAGAGTACCTAGAAAGAATTCCATTATTGAGAAATTGTTTAATGATTTTACGCATTAAATGTTCCTCGCGAGTGCGCTGATCTCGGCTCGGCTATTTTGTCTCACAAGAGATTAAGAAAAAAAGATTTTATCATTGGGAGGTTGGCACAATCATGAAGTCACATTCGTTTGGTGTCAGAATTGGGTTAAGCTCTCTCATCATTATATGTACAACGTATAACGTATTTAACGAGTTCTAACCTTACGCTCGTCCTGTCCGAAACCATGATAGAGCTTATAAACTCACAAACTTACTATCTGATAAAGTAAAGCATATCGCCAATGATAGTGATGAGTATTGTTAATTCCACACATGTGTGAATGATTATAGTGGACACCCACTCAACACAACCATTAGAACCGCCCGCCCTTCGTCTTGTTAATGGATCTTAATTCGTCGTCTAACTACCACCTACCCTGCTGGCGAAGGCTTTGTGCTTAAGGTTCCACCAATCCTTGTGCCTATTGGATTTATTCGGGGATGATAATTAGAATTCATCTTGATGACACCCGATCCGGGTAGTATTGGATTTTATAGGTATCTTATGCACTTTCGAGATTCTACGACAAGCAGGTATCTCATGATTCTAAATAGTAAAATAGATATTTATATAAATGAAATGAGCTCGGCCAGACTCCGGATGGACAGAAATGGTTAGTGAATACACAATAGATCTAACTAATAACCAATATATGATTATTAATATGGAAGATTCGTAAGGATGGAGAAATAATGGAGATTCTATCGGATATTAGGGAGACGAGTAATGGTAGAAAGTGGTTTGGATAGAGCTTCTTCATGATAGGTTTTGAGATTCATTTAATTGGACCTTATACCGCCAGTATATATGAGATTGAAATGTTGTGATGTGTAATCCAATTAGTTCACATTTAAATGCAATGATATATTCAGAGTAACCTCCTTCTCCGCGGCAACCAAATTGTGTTCGCAGCTAGATTGAACATCATAAAATATTCTTCTCTCATAGGATTGGTATTCTTTTCTTTTAAGGAATATTTTATATTATATTCTCAGGTCTTAGGTGTTAAGAAATTATGCACGCGTAAGCATGTAGATGTGTATGAAAGCATCTGTAGGGAGCACTTCACCTAACACGAAAAATTATCGTGGTAATATCTCTACACACGACTTCTCCTCAAGTGTGACTTAATCGTAGAGTATGGAGCGCCAAGTATTTTGTGGATTGTCTCTCTTCACTCTAGATTTGACTGTGAGAACTCCTTTCCTATCGACAACTAAAATATGTATGAATGAGAAGGTAGTGGAGCATATCATGCATCCTGTGTGGTATATCTCTCCTGCTTACTGGGGCATACTTGTCACTATCTTTGCTCAAGAATGAGAACTATCATAATAGTAGGGAGGCGTGGATTTACAACTCCTGGGTTGTTTTAAGCCTCCTTCAACGCAGTGCATTCCACCTAAGGGCAGTGCATGTCCATCTCTATTGACCTTATGGAGTAAAGTAGATTAAAGTCTATTCGAGTTCATCTGGCTTCTGTTTCAACTTCTTGCTAGATATACACAAAACAAACTGTCAAGGAGATGTAGCATTGAGAGTCGTAGAGTATAACAGAACTCATATACGTTTTGAACGAGGAGTTCACTCACACTAGTGTGAAGTATTGATGTTATATTAGCAAATATAATAGAGAATGATGATGATGAAAAAGCGAATCTTCTAGTGTGGCACGCCTTATCAAGCTTTCTCATCGTAGACAATGTAACGTAGTATTCGATGGTATGAGTCTTTATACGTTAATTAGGTTCGGAGCAGAGCGAAGTGCCGTATCGAAAACTGATGTCTTTGGTGTATCGCAAGACGGCACCAAAACAATAAGAATTGAATCTGCAAGAGATCCAGAACGCGGATGCATATCAAAGAACTCATCCATTAAAGGAGACTGAAGAGCAGTGTCACATATGAACGCTCTACTTGGTGGGCCTCTTCCTTCTGACCTTGTCTTTCGACAAGTTCGCAGATTGGAGGAAGATCGCTGAAACTGCGCGTTAGTGGAACTTTAGTGTTTTCTATTTGACTATTAGAAAGTAGAGAATAGATGGGATGACAATCTGAGATCGTAAAGAGGGTATAATCATATACGTATCGAAAAAGCATACCACCACTCTATAGAAGACGAGATATCAGCCGCAAGAGTGAGAGCCAGAGAGAGGGATTATTCTTGTGCAGCGCCGCTCCATGCAGGTCTATTCACCTTCTTATATCATCTCTCACAGATTGCTTTCGGTAATTTCTACGCAATGTAGTCTTCTCCATACTCTCGTCCCCAACAAACTCATCCTCTCTAAATCAAAAAAAAAATCGACGTCTGTTCTCCTTTCTCTCTTTCCGTATATCTTCGCGACCTATACTATAGCCCGAACTGTATGTTCGTGCTATTAGGCTTCATACAGGACGAGCTCTCATCACAGAAAGGAAAGAGAAGATGAATGCAGCAACCGTGGACAATCGGCACCCTCAGGAGGAGTTACGCCAAGAGTTGAGAATCCCGAATCAGCGAGTTTAAGATCTCTCGTGAAGAGTGGCTACTGCTATAGACGTGTCAGTGATCATCGCCTATCGACAGTCAACATTCGGCTAGGAGAGTTTGATTCGAGGGTGCGTATACTTATTAGCATGAACGCTTGTCAATAAGAGCCATATTACGGTCGAGAGAGAGAGAAAGAAGTCAGAGGGAGATGGCACACTAGAACGGTTGCGAGTATACCTTACGGTGCACGATAGAGGCGCCATACGGGCGTCACGCACCGTTGCTATTCAGAGAGGCATCGGCACGAGCCGTTGAATATCGATAATACAAGACTCAGATCATATTTCATTAGTATTGAGACAGATGAATTCAACGAATCTACCTCTGAACAGAAATTAATTGATAGTAAGAAAGTTAGTATGATCACTAATCCTAATGAAAAATGATGACACGAGAATATGAGTTTCTCACGATTCGAGAGTTGATTGTGACGAGTTTAAACTAGATTTTATAACCCTAGGGCTACAGGGCACTCTGAATCTGTGTAAATGTTACCGTCTTCTATGCCATGTATCATAGAATCCAATTCGATCTAGACGTGAGCCCAAAAAAAATTTCTTCAACGCGTCTTGCCAGCCTGTGTTCGACCGCACCCAGGTTGATCATAGTTACTCACTCAAGCACCTGTATATGCTACTCCTGATAACATCTCTTTTTAAGATGTATAGAAGATCTCAAATAGTATGCACACATACTAATCTAAAACTAGCGCCATTCTGAGGCTCTACTTTCTTTAATAGATACCCACTCATGTTACTGTCGACGTATATCTGCTTGTCGTCCATCGCCGTGGGAGGCACTCTAACTGAGACGTTATATTCCGAGAGATCATATGCCTCACTGTCCTTCTTCAAGGTGTACGTGAATGCGGAGGGTCTCTTGTTATGAGAAACTCTAATCTAGATGCTTAGGGCATTGTACTCTATTGAGATAGTATTACATGGCCGTTGTAGGGTTTCGGAACTCCATTCTGGCGCGCAGCGCGCGCGTGTCTCGATAAGTACTAAGAAAGAAGAACTTGGTAAGAGGGTTTATAGGAGCCGGCTTTTTCTTTGCTATGTCCGATGAGAGTAGGCTCTGGTGCGTCGGTGTAGACGGGAGGCGTGGAGATCAGTGTTGCCGGAATTAGTTCTCATGAAGAAGAAGTACTGACGAAAATATTGAACTTGGAGAGCTTTCTGCTAAGCAGAGAGTCCTATTGGAGGTATGTCTCTTCAAAACTAGGTAGAAGCTTACTATTATTTATGCTTTTCTGTTTATATTTGATTAAACTAATAATTAACGCCTATGTATGTAACTATAATCATTATATGAGGACCCTCTCATTCTAGACTTAATTAAGAATTAAGTATTAGTGAGAGAGAGATAATACTCACGATCTACAAAATGAGAGATTGTGAGAGAAATTATCCTAAAGATTAGTTTTTCATTATAGAATACGGCTTGGTGTCTTCCAGGGAATTACTCGCCGGTTAAGACTAGCAGTCTTAGATGGTCTAGCATCTGATGGTGTGTAGTGACTTCTATAGGGTTTAACTAAACTCAAGGTGTCTAGTATTGTGAAAGAGGCTGGGTAGTAGGTGATTGACTTGAAGTGTCATTCGGATCCAAAGTATTGATACAGATTGTTCTAATCATGGATGTCGGAATTTTAGAGTTCGAAGGAGAATGTCAAGATGATTCATGTGACTGACTCTCTGCATTATTGCGGAGATCAAAGGCACATCCTTTGTGATGAATATGGGCAGTAGCAGGCGAGTTTTGAGCTATTCGGAAACGCCTTTGGAGTTATTATCGATATAGACCACTCTGATGCACCAATGTTATATTATAAATTGAGGAGAAGTATATATGAGTAGTACTTCATATGTAGTAGAGTCCGCATTTGATAGACGTAGAATAGGATCGGGGTGGTGGATATAGATGAAGTAGTTGTAGTACCAATGTCGGGTGCTCCGAGCTCAACGCTGTTCCGAGAATGAATGCCATTCGAACTGTGGAGGAACTTGCTCAATGAGATGCATATCCCTTGTGCACAGGCCAGGTTCTTAGGTAGTTCCCGCTTGGGAACAATTATCGAAAGCAAGTGTTGGCCAGAGTGCGTGTTATCGGAAAGCTTCGCGCTATTGTCGAAGTCTACTGATGTCGTGAAGGAATGAGATAGCAGCCATCGCCAGTCGGTCGGGTGCAACGGAAAGGAGAAGAGGGCTGTCTTCACCGCTCCACTGAACTAAGGTTTCTGATATATCACTATGGATCGACATAGCTTTTAATGATATTCTCCATTCTTTTTTGTATACTGTTGGGAGGCTGATGTACTTATGCGCGCTTTATCAATTTTGTCCGCTCAATGCTTTCGCTCGCTCACCACTCTAACTGGAATGCTTCCATGAGATATATTCGCCGGGTCCTTGCTATTGTCTCGAGGTGTGATTCACGCTCTCACCGGGGCAGAATTAGACTGGATATAGGTGGCACCTTGTATGCTACGTTCTTGCACTACGTCTGAGAAAGCCGAAGACGCATGAACGATTTAGATTGCAGAACATGATGTCGCTCTATGGGAAATGGGGGAAAAGAAAGGGATTTAGGACTTCAATTATCCGTGTGAGGGTTTTCAGATTGCGATTGGTCTCGAATGCTTTCCAACCTATATTTATGCAAACAGAGAATTGTGGTCTGGACGGGAAAGCTAGGAAAGAGAGTGGTGGGCTAATATACTGGGTGACCTAGAGCGGACAAGGTGTAGCCTCGTGTTGCAGATTCAATTAGAGAGATCTTGCGGGCATTGAGTGGAATATGAGAAATAATGGATCTCTTATATGAGAGATATTGAGGGAAATATGGACGACAAGTGATGTTCATTTTCCTCGTCCTCTCATTTGTGAGCTGATATCTGGCATTCATCTTAGTGTTATACTTGATTCGTACGCTTGTAAATTTGAGTGTGGTAGAAAGTTATGTGGACCAAGTAATTCGGTGGTATCTAAAAACATTTCATGAGCTAATTCCTACAAAACTTTTTTCCATACTATGACACGGAACACACAAAATGTTATCTCACAATTTGCTCATTTTTTTGTAAATCTGAAAATGAGATGCATCTATTTTGCATCTCTTTTAGGAGACTATGAGAAATCCAAACGTAGTGAAAGCCCAAATTTATTTTAAAAAATAAGAATTTATTATAACCATTACGGTTTGTATTGATTTACCAGTTTACTCAACATCTATATAAATCAATTGATATAACACACCTTTGTATATACGTCTGTTATATCTCTAGAATTTGATATTTCACTCTGCCTCTTCCTCCTTAACTCTTCTCTGACCGCTTGTAACACATTCATATATAAGAGAATTGACCAATAAATTGAGTTAATCTGATCTCAGAATATAGGTATCTCTATAATAAGATTTACCTTTAGTTCAAGAAACATATATGTATATAGATTTGAGCAGTGTGTTTGAGTGTGCAAGATATCTAATGATCAGCCCTCACTGTGGTACAGTTGCTAAAGTCTTCTTTTACGCGCTAAGCCTCTAAAAGAATCTTATAATATTTTTCTGCTTGTTTCGGTTCTTAGATTCATTTTCATCAGCAGCCAATCTACAAACTTTTTTGCCGGGGCTATACTATTTAAATCTGCGATCGATACTATAAGAGCTGAATCTTATGGCATAGGTGAGGTATATGAATCGATAATATATGCAGTGACATAAGTATTCAACGAGAGAATGCTAAATATATAGTATTAGCTGTTTTTGATGTTCAAATAACCTATGGTTAGGCCTTCGTTATCACCATCATAGCATGTGATATTGGCAGTACGCGCCTTCTATATGAATGAATTTTAGGTATCACAGATGCTAGTCTTTGACTTACCACATAGAGTTTGTATATGTGAGTGCAGAGATGCTACGATGTATATTGGCTAGTAGTCAATGACTTGGCTCGGATTAAGGTAATTGATTAGGATGCCACAATTAAAAATGTGTCAGAGGGTACGCTGTGTATCAGACGTATCGACTAGGATGCATGAATAGAAGTAGTAAGGTACACAGATCACTATATATTTGTATGATTTGGCAATAGTAACTTATGGAGAAAGTCCATTGAGAAGCACGAGAAATGCCGCGGGAGTTAATCATTGGGTACTTTTCTAGGCACTAAATTTAAAGAAGCCTTATACCTTTGATTATTGATAAATTCTGACAAGCATGATGTTGTCATTAAGCATCATTCTATATGTTATCTCTTAAATTCAACTATCTTATTATTTTTTGACTTTAGACTGCTATCATATAGCACCTTCATTAAAACACATAATGTAGGCCAAACAAGTGAGTTGATAGATTGGCAAAATGTATCGAATATGTCACGAGGAAGAATTGTGAGGTATTTATTAGTTGATGTCACTATTTTCTCAGATTTATCAAATAATAAGATTATCTAAAAAGTATCAAATTTGCTTTAGAATGTCAAAAATGAGCAAAATTTTTATTTGAAGCAAGATGGTTGGATTGCGCGCATTTCCTAGAAATCATGAAAGAGTCGAACACTGGAACTTCTTCCCCATGAAACATTTAAAAGACTTGGAGATGCATAAAGATGTCGTCACCATAGTTAGATCTTTAGCAATCTACATATGGCAGAAATGAAGAATAATTACACAGAGCCAGAGTGCACATGATTATAAGAGATGACATAAAGTTAGCTGCACAAGTTAAATTACCTTAATTCATGACAAATAAAACACTAGGAACTGATTTGATTTTAGAGAAAGTGCATAAAAATAATTTTGGGTTACAACATTAAAAGAGTTTAAAAATGCTTTAATAGTAAATAATAAAAAAAAACAAAAAAAAAAATGTTTTTAAAAAAGATCCACCAACCATCATATATATAGGATGCTCGCACTTTATGTGTGTAGTTTCTATGATCAGCATTGGATCGCTGAAGATGGCATTATATAAAATTTCGAGAGTAACATTGCTCTTATCGTTGCAGACGTACTCTCTAATCTTTAACAAATTTTTGATGGTGCCTCACAAGAAGGGCATAGCCGCTCGCTCCCTCACCAGCACTCAAGTGTTTGCCAGCTACTACAGTCTCTCTAGTTGATGACATAAGGCTTGATGCGTACCGGGCTGTTTACGTGACTGAAGAATACAAATGAGATCCTGGCCTCTAGATGGGACTAGATATGGATTTCAGTTAGTACGCGAATATCATCTATGGAAGGGCTCTGTGATGAAGTTCATGGTATCATAATTTTGTATCGCCGCTAACAAGTTATAAATGAGTTAGACGTATAGACAAGGAGTTTTTGATGCGTGCACTAAAAAACCAAAGATAGAAATATCTTGTTAAAAAATTAAAAGATATAAAAAATAGTGCTCCTCCGAGATCGCACATTTCTAGATGTACATAATTCATGAGTTCTGTCCTATTCATGGTCTTGATCAACTTTATTGTTCCCTACATTTTTTTAATTTAAATTGGTCCACAATTTATTATAAACCCTTTATGCCAAGAACTTGAAGCATCATATGCATCTTTTAGTATTTCACTGAATTAACATCTCTGCATGTGTGAAATGAGAATGGAGGGGGCACTCAATATCTTTTTCTTCTGTTTTTGCTGTGACATTGTGTCTACAATTGGAATACTGATTCCTTCTCTATATTGAGCAATTCCAAGCATTTATTATCTATCAACTTCCAGATTATCATCCAGATTATCTGTTTGTTCTTTTAGGTGTGGTGTGATTTTATCTTCCCACATGAGCTGAACCTATTTATCATTTCCTGATAATACATATAAAATCTCTTCATTGGGTAGTGATTTAGTTTTCAATGGATACTGGCTCTAATGTGGTGCTCAGCGGTGTGTATTTGAGGTTGCATATTACTCGTGTTATTTTCTTTCTCACACTGCATCTGGCCTGCTATTCTCTTCTTGCATCATCACATTCTTTCTTAATAAGATCTAGAAAATGGACATAAGCCTATCTCAAGGAGGTGTTGTATTCAATAACGAAAAAACTTTCACTGTACCAGGTCTCTTTGTTTATGCATCAGGCACATGTAGACCTGGGCTTCATCTTTTAGATTAGGAATCTGCAATAACTATGCCGCCAAGATGATTTCTTGTTAACTGCTTGAGCATGAATTTCATAGTAAAACCTGTACTTTGTAATCATAGGTTCTGGGCATAGTCCTCCTCTTGAAAACCCAACCTAATGCTAGTATTCTAGGACGAGTTCAAGTGATAACTGATATGTGTTCTAGGGATGTTGTATTAAGATATTTCTAACAGAAAAGATAAAACTATTTTATAACCTTTTTGCTTTTTTATTTATTGCATTTTCTTGATTCTGATATGATTTCTTAACATTCCATATAATAGAGAGAGATAGACCATAAATGACATCTCTTGCATCAACAACACCAAAGGGATATTAGTTGAATGGAATTCGGATGTACATGGAAAATAGTGAAATAGAGACATTTTGAAGTTCTGTCTAAGGATCATTAGCCTGTTTAGGTGATCTGACACACATAATTTTGGATGACACTACCTCATTAACATTTAGAAAAACAAAGTTACTAAGATATATGATATCCTGTCCCTCTGTTTATATTACTTTTTGTTTACATGATCATCACGTCATGAAGTGAGGCCTGACATTTGCAAAAGAGGATCTCCAGGGAGAAGATGAGAGCGACTAGAAATTTACATGATTTGCTTTTATATCAAAAGTTCTATTTCTGCTTCATTTACTCTATCTGAGTACTTTTGCAAAACAAGTGCCGTGAAATGGGCTAGAGTTAGAAGCCTTTGTTTTGTTTTAATATATAGTTTATCCCTTTTTTGGCTTCATGATAAGTCAGATTGCATTGGCATCTGTTTTGTGTTATCTGATATTTTAGTGAATTGTAGATCAGTTTGCGAATGCTTGCATGGATTAAGCCCGTGGATGAAGTGTTACTAGAACTGGCCTCCTTGCAACGACCGTCTCCTGGATTTTGTTGTCAGAATATTTGAGATCCTATGTAGTTATGTTGTTTTGTTAAGGGCCAGGCCCTACTCTAAACATTGGATAATTCACCGCCACAGTTTTTATGACTCCTATGATCTCTTTATATCAAGTACTGATATTCTCCAATTGGCATATCCATAAGATGGTATTTGCTTAACCAAGTCAATGTCAGGCACTCCCTGTTGGCTGGAAGTTTACATACATTTGTGGTAATTTGGTCATGACACGTCTCATTGATGAAAACAACCTATAAGTGGGTAGAACAGTAGAATTGTATTATTATTCTGCGTGTTCTGCTATAAAACTTTATTGCTTCATGCTTTTGCAGCTAAGTTAAAAATTTATAAGAACATAATAAAGCTAGCAATATTGTATAGATAAAAAGTTGGATGATATACAATCTAAGGTGATCACAATAAGTTTGGTTAAGGTGGTGATGGTCACTAAGGAGAAAAAAGGTTCAGTAAATTGGAAAGCATAGGAGCTGCATCATTTAAGGCCATGCTGTCAAGTATGTACGTATGGTTCAGTATGCTATAGAGTGTAGGAGCTGCATTATTTAGTGTAATGTGAATATGGGTTAGATGGTCTGGTGGAGAGATTCATTAAGCCTACCCTCACTAATGTTGATGGTTATGTTGCTTTATTTGCCTTTTCCCCTGATGCAGTATGTTTATGTTGTTTCTATTCACTGACAGTGCTTATGCTGTTAATTTCTTCCACTTCTCAGCCTTAAAAGATGTCAATGGTCTGGTCAGATATGATGAGTTGTTTCTTGTCAATGTTCATTTGTAGCTTGTTCTGTGCTGTCATTCTTAAAAATATTCTTGGTTTATCTGTTATAACAGATCCTTGTTATGCTACCTTTCATGATGAAGAGTGGGGAGTCCCAGTACATGATGATAAGTATGCAATCTCA
This sequence comes from Cocos nucifera, assembly GCA_006176705.1. NCBI lineage: Eukaryota > Viridiplantae > Streptophyta > Magnoliopsida > Arecales > Arecaceae > Cocos > Cocos nucifera. Next base: position 584,356 of record QRFJ01000424.1, read on the forward strand.
ACTCTAATCTTACTTTGCTTGGACATCAAGAAGTTAATATTTATTTGTTTGTCAGATCACAGAAACTGATCTTTGGTGTTTAAAAATGTCAAAAATACATACAGGAAACTGTTTGAGCTGCTAGCACTATCAGGTGCATTGGCTGAACTTACATGGCCTGCAATTCTCAGCAAGAGACATATATTTAGGTAACTCTTGCCTCTGGCATGGGACCTTATTGAATTTCTTTTCAAGCATATGATCTTACTATCTTCTTGGACATACCTTTTGACAGGGAGGTTTTCATGGATTTTGACCCAGAATTGGTTTCTAAATTAAATGAGAAGAAGCTTATAGCAGCAGGAAGCACTGCCAGCTCGCTCTTATCAGAGCCAAAGCTGCGTGCCATCATTGAAAATGCATGCCAAATACTCAAGGTTGATTCCTCTTTCTTTTCTTTTTTGTTTTTTTCACCATCCTTACCATTGTAATTGTGTCAACCAATTACATACTTATTTGGGTGTATAGGATTATTCCTGCCTGCATTAATGCAAACTACTTTGGGATAAGCCACTGATTTGTGGGTATTTTTCTTTATGGTATGAGCATTGATTAATTGCAGAACTCATTGGATAATTATCGAGAAAGTAACATGATGTATGGTGACTATTTAGGGTCTATCTTCATAAGTATGCCATTTGGCAATAGGAATCGGTCCAGTTTCAAGTAGTCCTTTTATTCTACTTTGGTACAAATTGATGACAGTTACTTTTGATTCTGCTGGTATAGATCATAGAGGAGTTTGGATCATTCAATAGATACTGCTGGAGCTTTGTGAACCAGAAGCCCATCGTGAGCAGATTTCGCTACCCACATCAAGTCCCAGTAAAGACTCCAAAAGCAGATGTTATAAGCAAAGACTTGGTGCGAAGGGGTTTCCGGAGTGTTGGCCCAACAGTCATCTACTCCTTCATGCAGGCCTCAGGGATAACCAATGACCACCTCATCCGTTGTTACAGATTCGAGGAATGTGTGGCAGCTGCCACATCGGTAGATGGGGATGGAGGGAATGCTATCAGGGCTAATCATAAGGTGGAGGAGAATATGAAGGCAGCCGAGAAGGTGGGGAATGTGGACTTGGATTTGTCTGGGGCTGTGGATGGACTGAGCATCTCATAGCAAATGGGGGCAGGGTATTGGGTGGCTTTGGAGTTTATGGTAATTTTGTACAATTAGACTGGTTGGTGGCTTGCCCTTGCTAGGGAATGAGGTGGTCCATTGTGTAGATATTTGTGAATTTTATGCAATCTTGATTTGTAGATGTCATTGGTGTTGTGAGAGGAAGTATACATGTACTCTTATTTGTAGTTTTTGTGGTTGCTGATGTTCTGGGGCGGGGTGAGATTCTTTAAACAATCGGAGGGCTCAGTTTTACCTGCAAAGTGGGTAGGGCAAGTCGAGCTATTTGATGGTTTTTTCGAATGAAGGTCAGAAAAGTAGAACAGAACTTGGTGACATGCTTGTTCACCTAATTGATCATGGGGGCGGTTGGCATGTTGCAATCTCTTCTGCCGTGAATGATTATTTGGTGATTGGAGTGAGATGAATGGAGATGGATTCCTTGGTAAGGTAAGGCTGAAATTAAGATATACATCAATCAAGAGAATGTCATAGTCCTCTAGATTTCGAAAGGATTTGATGTGACTATTTTATGGCGACCTGGCGCGCCAAACAGCCGAGTGTGCAACCAAATCTTGGAAATGAGATAAACAGGGCTGCCATTACGTGGAAAGGAAGGGGGGAGAAACTTTGCAAAGATCTTGGTACCCTGAAATTATTAGGTGGATCGGGTCCACCGTCTGGTAGGGTGATTTCTAGATGTATTCATTTCACCCTAGGGTGAAATTAGTAGGCAGATTTATCCCAGATTCATGGTTGATTCAGTCCACCTAACAATTTATCCCCAGTAAGTTTTCTGTGTCCAAGAGTGTTTGTTTTCCCTTCTTGCATCAGTCGAAATGAGATTGGTTGACGACCGTCCTTTTATGGGCTTTGCACCATGCACCATATGATGGGCCGCAAGCTCTTATAGTGGGCCCACCGATTGTCTGCGTACCATGAATGGCGGCAGGCGAAACAATACACATCCAGTCCACGCAATACATGTACAGAGGCAAACACTAGCCTGACATTCCGAACGATTTCTTAGTTTACATGTTATCATCGTTCTACGACCAGAAGGTAATAACCTCCAGAGCACCAACAGTGTGATCCAGTCAAGTTTGATGTGAAAGATGCAGTAACTAATTGCACATTTAACAACAATTAGGTTATAGAGCTAGACCTCGCAATCAAAATACCTCATTTGGGATGCTTACCACACCCAAAAGAAAAAAAAAAAAAATTCCTCCTCTTCCGGAACCAATACAGTTGAAAGAAATGTCTCTGTAATCTGATATTGGAAAATTAGAAGCAGCTCAACAACCGCACCGAAGCAACGTATAATTATAGAACATAGGCATCCAATAGGAGTGAAAAGAAAGAAAATACAACAGAATGATATAACAAACTAAATGGACCTGTCAATTCACGAGTTTTCGACCGGCACTACCGCGTAGTTCCCATTTAAATGAGGCTGCTGAATACCTCCAGAATTTTTACTGCCAACGCTTTCTGAAGTTGAACTTAGTCCCATAGTTAGAAGAGTCTGGGCAGATTCTATTGCTTTCTCACCTCCAAGCTCTTGAACCTGCTCATTAAATATCTTCCCATCCACATCAGGCAACCATTTGGTTGTGGGTGTTTCATATAACGGATCATTTCTCGATGTTTGCTCGTTGGCAGTCATAGCAGTTGCAGCAGCAGCAGCAGTAAGAAGAGCACTATCAGTCGGATCGCTGCCATCTTTCAGGGGTGGCAAGTCATGGTTGTGCTTGCCTTCATATGTTATGACCATAGATTTTGCATCCTCTGAAGACCTCTCGACGTGTTTCCGCACAGGACATCCAATATGGGTGCACCTATAGTAGCTTCTGGAACACATTAATGAGAAGGATTAGGACCAAGGGAAGGATTATATAGCTTAAACAAACTGCAATAAATTAGCAGGCACCAGCAGCATGCATATAATGATTTTACAATTAGACTTGAGCACTGAAGCATTCTTATTCAAACTTGAGACATAATTTGTAAACTACAAGGCACCACCTATGCATAGCCAAGTTCTTGATGCAGGACGACCAAAGAAACAGTCACAACTAGGTAAAACTAAAGAAACAAAAGAAATTATTCTATACAACTTGTGGCCAGCCAAAGGCTTACTCTGTTCTGAAGCAAGATCTTAGAAGCCTTGAATGCAACTAGGTGGCTTCTCCCCAGCAACCTTTTGCATGTGGAATTTCCTATTATCTATCTATTTATTTACTGTATATTGAGACTTGTTGTTTCTTAGTACTCTACCATCACTCCTTGGATGACTTCTACCCTTATTCATATACCAGCACAACGTAATTGCAATGAAATGAGCAGGAAGACCAACTTATTAAAATTTTCAGTGTATGAACAAGTTTTTTAGTAAGACCTCTGCAAATAAATCCTTGATAATCTAAAATTGTTTAGTATTAATAAGATGATCAATAAAAAATTTAAAATTTACCTTTTCATTTACAACAACACAACTTATTCCTGTTTTATTAATGGTATTCTAACAATACTTTTTTGGCAACCAATTCGGACCAATGAACATTTTAGAGGGACCAGTATGCCTGAGTGCATGAGTTGCACCAATACCCGAGTATGTAGGTTTTCAATAAATATTCCTAAAAGCATTCAAAGATATAAGCTCAAATAAAACAAATTTCATCATCAAAAGCAACTTTATTGGGGGAAAAATGGGGATACCCCACATATCTAACAAGGCTGGTCAGGGCCCAATGGCCCAATAACTCTACTGAAAGAGGCTTCTACAATAAATCTAACAGTTTAACAAATTATCTTCTTCAATTTTTCCAAATAAGAACTTACAATGTCAAGATGTTCTCACAAGCAACAACTTATGACCTCCTAAGTACAGTTCAGTAATAAATCCAAAATCTGATCTTTAATTTAAACAAGCCTCACTTTGGTCCAATTTCTAAAGAACCCTATACTCGTCATACAGATCAAATCAATTTTGTAATTAAACAACTTACAAAATTATTCAAGTCATTTGTAAACTACAAGGCACCTATGTGTGGCCAAGTTCTCGATGCAGGATGACCAAAGAAATCTTCACAAATAGGTAAACTACAGAAGAAACGAAAGATATTCTTCTATACAACTTTGAACCAAAGTTTTTTTTTTTTTAAAAATGGCCAAGCAAAGGCTTACTCTGTTCTCAAGCAAGACCTTAGAAACCCTGAGCGTGACAAGGCAGCTTCTCCCCAGTAACCTTTTGCATCTGGAATTTTATATTATCTATCTATTTATTTACTGTATGTTGAGACTTGTTGTTTTTTAGTATGCTACCATCATTCATTAGATTAAATAATTAAATCTCAATTGCATTAAGAACAGAAAAAAAAATAGCAAAACATTTGCGGTAACGAAAAAAAGTCAATGACTCTTTCTTATTTTGTTCCCTTTTCTTTTGTGGGGCGGGGGAGCGGGATGGTGATGGGAGCAACAAATCTGCAGCACCTCTCAGATAACTTCTACTTTGACTCATATACCAGCACAATGTAATTGCGATGAAAAAGGTAGGAAGACCAAAATTTTCAGCGTATGAACAAGGTTTTTACCGTGACCCCTGCAAATAAATCCTGAATACTCTAATATTTGTTAAGTATTTAATAAGGTGATCAATACAAATTTTAAATTTACCTTTTCATTTACAACAACACAAACCTTATTCCTGTTTTATTAATGGTATTCTAACAATATTTTTTTGGCAACCAATTTGGACTTATGAACATTCTAGAGGGACCAGTATGCCTAAGTACATGAGTTGCACCAATGCTCAAGTATGTAGGTTTTCAATAAATTTTCCTCAAAGCACTCTAAGATATAAGCTCAAATAAAACAAATTTGGTCATCAAAAGCAACCTTATTTTGGGAAAAAAAAATGTAATACCCGTCATCTCTCACAAGGCTGGTTAGGACCCAATGGCCCAATAACTCTACTGAAAGAGATTTCTTCAAAAAAAATTTAACAGTTTAACAAATTATCTTCTTCAATTTTTCCCAAAAAAAAAAAAAAAAAACTAACAATGTCAAGATGTTCTCACAAGTAACAACTTACAGGCCAGTAATGAATCCAAAATCTCATCTTTCATTTAAACAAGCCTGACTTTGGTCCAATTTCTAAAGAACCCTATACTTGTAATACAGATCAAATCAGTTTTGTGATTAAACAACTTATGAAATCATTTAAGTGAATCCTCAATTTTAAAGGCCCATTATTCATCTTCTGATGGTAGAATTGAGACATCAATCCTACTGATAGAGTACTATCTCAACTGAGTCCATAATCAGAAATGATACATATTTGTGTTCATGAGTGTGTACCAGCTCAGCCTTCTTACTGAGCTGATGATTGGGGATGACCTTCCTCTTCTTGTCATAATATTATTCATATTCACATGGAGAAGTTGATCCAACTAATATGCTTTGGAATCTGCACCTTACAATTCTTTGGTAATGCAAGTGTCTTCATTATTTCAAAGCATTTGCCTTCAGATTTTCCAATCACTTTTTTTGCTACCTTTTATATACAAAATATCAAAGATTCAATAGATGTAGTTTTCATGCTCTAATCTCCTTTCTCTAATATCTTGATTTTATCAGGATTTTCTGTTTTTGTCTTGAATTTGGGTGTGAAACCCATGTTTGCATCAACACCTAATTTTTATTGGTCCTCATTGACAGGCAACATGATGAAATGGTAAACTCATATGAGTCCAACCACTTAAAATTCACAAAATTAACTAAATTAGTCACACGACTGATCCAACCTAAGAGAAAACCCTAAGAAAAAGAAAAGCCTAAACTACTACTAGACCCCTAAACTTAAACTTAACTCATTTTGGGGTTTCTCCTCATGGAGACACCTCTATAAGATACTAGCAAGATATCTAGTCCTGTTAGACCGCTGCTAAGTTTCTTGTGGAAAAACAGTTCTTTGTTCTTTCAGCTTAATCATTTTTATTTTTCCTGTTTTTCTTTCTTCTGAATACTATCATGAATAGGGCTCAAAGTAACTGAAACATCTTTTGTGGTTGGACTGGACTTCCTTGATAAGTTACTTCAATTAGACTGCAATTATTACCAATGTATTACCACAATACAAGAAAATGTTCTATACATGCTCATGCAAAGGTCCTTGAATTTTCTTTCTTTCGAAAAATAAGGCCCTCAAATTGGTCAGGGAAGAAATCGAACAGCATTCCAGGAGCTAAGCCTGAATCAAATGTCCCAGACTAACAAGCACATAGGAAGTATTCAACTCTAAGTCATTCATAATTGTACTTGACCCATTTACACTCCTGCAACCAAAATTATGTGACGCATAGAGAGAAAAATGCCAATCATGTATCTAATTAGGCACATGCACACTATATTATGTTCTAGTAAACAATTTTTAAGGTCATTGTCAAGCAGATTGATTGGAAGCAATAAATAAGAGCATGGTACCTCAATAGCATGTTAAAGTCCAGTTCTTAGGCATATACAGAACTATTTCACTGTTCATGAGGATAGAGTAAACTTCATACATGATTTAGAAGCCCCCCATAAAAACAATCTGTACAAACTTATTCTTCTAGTAGTAATCATAATGTTAGTTGTTAGTTATAACAACCTATGAACGTCCTAAGGAAAATATTGGGTCTAAGCCGCAATTAGAATCACAAAAGCACATTTTTCCACATAGGTAGTTCAAAACTAACTGATTAGACCATGTAATAATTTCATACCCAACCAAATTCTACATATTCCTATTTGATGGATATGCAAAAATAAGAAATTGACCAAAATTATAAATCTGAATAAGTGGCAAAACCTGGGATTCGGATTTCCTTTCACAAATTTCCGCCCATATTTCCGCCACCTATAGCCATCACTTGCTAGGCCCACATCACATGCCATCTGCAATATAATTTTAGTCTCCCTAATAGTTTTGAATACAGGAACTGGATCAAGCATGGTGCTTTCAGTGCTTCTGCTTTACAAAGAAGAGAAACTTTTAAGCACAATTGTAGCATTAGAACTAAACAATCAAAATATTAATATATCTTGACTACTTGCCTTCTCTTTGGATCTGGTCTATCACCAAGATCTTCTTCAGTCTTCACTGCAGAATCTCCTTCATGGCCATCTGAGCAGGGTAAACGTTCTTCGAGGGTTTCATTACCAGAATTCTGTTGTAGTTTAGATGCAGAAGAAACTGCTGCATTAATTTCTGCTCCTGGAAGATCTAATTTTTTATTTACCACAGACAGGGCACTACGTTTTGCCTTTCTGTCTCTAGAGCTTCTAACTTTCAGAGGTGGTTCATGATTGTGACAACCGCTGTAAACTATTTCAGTGACATGGCCATCTTGACAACATTCGACCTTCTTCTTAACAGAACAGTCAGCATATGCGCATCTATAATAGCTTCTGATATTCTCACTGTTCTTCACCTGTTTCTGACCATATTTCCGCCAGTTGTAATCATCACCGGAGCCTGTCTTTTCATCATCAGAGCTCGTCTTTACAACAATAGAAGCAGACTGAGGTTTCTGGTGAGATGGAGGTGGCTGCTCTGTCTTTGGTGCACAGGCACTTTTCCCTGCTACAGGCAATGGGTCTTGTTGCAATGGCAACAGAGTAATGTTGGATATTTGAGGTTGTGGTACAGAGTTTCTTAAGAAGTCTGATGAGGATGAGGGATATGCTTTTTGCAATTGCATCAGTGCCTGAGCCGTGACAGATGCCAAGACTGCTTGATGCGTCATTGCAAACTGCCCCTGGAAAAGAGACAAAAATGAATACATTGCAGTTATAGACATCCCATTGTACAAAATTTTGATGATTTAAGTATTTCAAACGACAAGAATTAAGAAACACCATTCAGAGGGAAGTAGCAAAATTGGCCTACTCATCAACTTGACCTGCCACTACATTGACAACTAACATGATGCAAAATTTCATGAGAGTGAGAAAAAGGGAATTGAATAGTGACATGAAATTACATGGTGAACTGAACCTATGACTAAGAGTCCATGTTTGTTTGATGAATTCATATGTAGGGTAAATAAAAGAAAAGTATTTACATATTTCCCCTGGCATTGGATACCATTTTACTTTAAACAAGAGGATCTACATCCACTATAATTGCTGAATATTAAAAAACTTTGATAACACTTCTCAACATTTGCAACTTATGTTCCACATGAGCAAATAAATGCTGGGTCCAGAAGACCTTTCTAAATTCATCCAACTTGGGACAGCACCATTTACATAATTCATTTTTTCTCCTACACAAAACATAACTGGACTAAAAGCACTTGCCAAACAACAATCCAAAATGATCAGGAATTATTTGGCCCTAAAATCAAAAGCCTGAGTTTTGCAAAAGAACATTTTAAAAGTCAAGTTAAACAAGTTCCTTCAATACCAGCCTAGATTTGAAGGACCGGCCTAGATGAGAAGCAACATTAGTCATAAATAAATAAGAATGTGTAAAGGCTGTTATATTCTCAACCTTGATTAAAGGCACCCCTTTCATTATAGGAGTAGAGCCTAAATCAGACAAGATTTTAACTCCTCTTGCCAACCTTTGTCACTAAAGCTTTTTGTGGCAGATTAAATTTTCTTTTTCTTTCAAAAGATTTGGAGTTTTGATATAAATATTAGATGTGTTAGCCCTGCAATTAATCATCATACTACTCAGACAGATTGAAAGCTAAACCCATACTGGAATTTTTTTTGTATACCCCTAAAAATCTCTTATTTGAATATTTATTTTTTGAAGAGTATATAATTGATGAGTGCCTCTGCAGATGTCTAAAATTTGCAGCTAGACCATTGCCACCATCTTGCTTCCATTTTTTTAACATTCTAACCTTAGTTTTGTTAGGCTAAAAGTTAACTTGACTAGTTTGTTAACTATTTTTCCCCAATTATATATAATTTTTCAAATATTTTAAGACAAATATTTGAAATCTTCTGCTAATATTTTATATGCATTGTTTGCTTTCTTGCTTGTTAAAAATGTAATTAAGCACTTTCAGAACAATATACATGCAAAAATACTTGAAGGGATAAAATGGTTAGAAAATATGGTAAAATTACTTCTTCTTTGGAGGATGTCATCTAATCACACAGATGCTTATGCAATTTTCAAATTGTGGAGGGTATTTATGCAAAAATCCTTTTTTGCTTTATGGTGGTCTGAAAATTAATTAATTGATATTTTTTATGCTTTACATTTGAATGAAGCTGCAGAAATATATGTAATCGCAACATAAAAGTCACCTTAAGGCTAGATCATTCAAGATAAGTATCAAGGAGGAAGCAATCGAGGAAGCCCTTCAAATGAACTAGATAGGGATAAGCTAGTCAATGATAGCAGATCATAAATTGATTAGAGCTCATTACATTCCTGTTTTCATATGTATAAATTTTTCATAGAAGCCATTTAATCATTATTTTCCATATGGTTTATCATCTTATGCACCTATAATCCATTTTCGAGATTATATATGCATGTGCACCCTCATGTCTAGCAAATGCATGCAAAATCTACCTTCATTCATCTGCCCTTCTGTTTAATGCAACATACATATGCTGATGGTGGCGAGTGACGTGGATCTCAATTTAAGTACATGAGATGGTGCTCGTTGCTACATATATGTAGGAAGAATATGATGCTAGATCGGCATAATTAGTCAAAAACAATGTTAATGAATATCAAATTCAGTATAAGTTAATAGTTGCTTTACTAACATAAGTATTTTGGCATGTTATTTGCATGTTTTCAGGAAGACGTATATCTTTCCATGCTAATCATGCATAGTGTCAGGCCATCTTTTTGCAGGCACAAACACAACATGAGATGCTCTAATCCTTACTCTGCACATGTTGGAGACTTTCAAATGGTTAGCATGGTCGGACATTCTTGGGATTTAGTTAGTGTAGCATGTTGTTGCATGATTCGATCAATAAGCTGACAAGCTAATATCTTCTTCCTTGTCATTACTCAATAGATAACATTCCTATGCGACAAACAAGCATATTTATCACATAAATAAAATGAGACAGCACGAAGAATCAAAAGAATAGAAGCCGCACAAGCACAAGCAAGAGAACAAGTCAACAACTTTCTAGAGAAAACTCCAGCAAAAGGAAGGTTCTCGTGCAGCAGTCCAAGTTGTTCTTTCGAATGCCGCGTTTGGGGGCCTCAGGACCTAGTCTCAGTTCAAAATTATTTTCCTCGGTATAAACTGAACTTGTCAGCTTTCTTAGCAGAACTTTCTTGTTCGTTTTGGTCAATTATCTTTATATATTAATAATCTCCAATTCCAATAACAAACGCATATCAGCACAAGCTTTCGTGCAATTCTTTTTTCTTTTTTAAAAGAAACCAACCAGTTACTGTTCTAGAATTACAAAATAATATAGAGAAAAAGGTAAGAAGTTGAAACCAAAGAATTTGGGGAAAGAAAGGAAGAGTCGGAAGAGCAATCGGAGACACAGACCGTGAGCCCCGCGGCGGGGGTGATGTAGCAGGGGATGGTGACCACGGGCACGGTGAGGAACGGGGCGGCACCGGTACTCCCCGCCGCCGCCGATGCCATGGCCCCCGCGAGGAGCTGCGAGAAGGAGCGATGGTCGCCGGCGCTTCCTTCATCGCCGCCGGGTTGGGAGGAGGAATCGGGAGGAGCGAGGGTTTTGGAATCACCTCCCTCGGCCTCAAGAGGAGGAGAAGAAGAGCTCCCCGGAGACCCCTCTCCAACGGCCTTGTCGTGCTCCGGAGCTCCAGAGCCGGGCTCCTCCGCCATGGGAGATCCCCGAAGCCTCAGGGTAAAGGGAGCGGGTATCGGATTCTCCGGCGACTCGGACCCTCGAAACGAAGCGGAATGAGTTCGAGTATATGGTGGGTTTCGTGCGTTTGGGAAGAGGGCTGGAGAGAGAGAGAGAAGAAACCAGGGGGGCAGGGCATGTGATCTTTGGACTGGTGTTGACCAGGTGGATTTGGGGGGGCCGGGGATATGATAGAGGGTTGACGGCAGTTTGTTTTCCGTTAGTGGGAGAGGAGACCTCGGAGGGGATAAAAGGGCTCCGGAGCTGACGGGTTGGGTGATGGCAGGGACGGCCGTTTGTCTTCCGGTTTGACCTACAGGGACCCCATTTTCAAATTGCCTCGGCATTTCTGTCGTCTCGTTTTGTTTTGGCATGAGAGAGGGGGTGGCCACGAGATTTTGAAAAAGCCAAAATTATCATGAATTGAAATCTAACGACCTCCTTCAGAGATATATATATATCCATTTGGAGGAGCGTACCGAACTCAGATTGTGGTCAAACCCAATTAACTATTACGACTTACAACGCCTTAATATTACGGTTCAAAAGCATTATGTAACATACAAATATCACACGAAGCCTTCAGAATTTTAGCACCCAAGTAAGGGTGAGGGGCAGGTGCTCGGATGGAGGGCCATGATGCAGGCAGAACATTTGGGGAAGACTTGTTAGTTTAGAATCATTCATTCTAACTTTTGTTAAGAAAAATTATAACGCGTATTCCATACACCAGCATGGTTATACATGCCACCAATGGCCAAGGCAATAATTTATCTACAAGAAGATAATGATGGCCTCATTTAGATTATTATATATGCATAACAGTATCATTAATACCATCATTCACGGTCGATCACTTTTGCTTTCCTCCAACACCCGTCCTTGGAGGGTCTTTGGAGAACAATGATTTAATACAAAGTGGTGAAAGTGTATATATAGGAGTACGGTGGGTCTAATACTTTAAAAGGTAAACATGCATGGATGAATAACAATTCTCATTATTCACATTCAAAAGGGTTGGATTTGTTTAAAACGACGTACAAATGGTTGGACATAATTCTTTCGAGTCCAAGCCACGCGCATCAAGTGAAAAATTCACTTTTCTTGACAGTTCATGTTACACAAGCCTCTCTAATCAATAAATTATAGAGATCGGCATTAATCCAACGAGAACATTATCAGTTCTGGCATGTCCTAGGATACAAAACCATCCTTAATTTTATTGCACCATCTGATATTGTGGCAGACCAGTTCACATGTAATCTTGAGGTATTTTTCATTGATAAACTGTGATGGTTGATGCTCACCGTAGTAGCATTGCTTCCAGACCGAAAAGTCTAGCAAGGTTTCATGTACGCAAATCAATCTCAAGGCAAGATGCAAAAGAAAAAAAAGGTGGCAGTAGAGCCTGGCTTTTGCATCCAAGTGATCTTCATTGCAGCAGCTTCTTATGAAGAAGCCCCACACCACCCACCACCCCAGCAACACACACACACACCCCCACAAAAAAAAAAAAAAAACAAGGAAAAAGAAAAAACGATGAAAAAATGATCTATTTTACTCAAGGAAAAAAAAAAAAAAAAAAGGAGAGATCTTTTTAGTTTAAGAAATTCTACTCGTACTTCTTTGAGAGCAGGCTAACTAATTGAACTATCATACTGCAATTTCACATATCCTTGTCTTTTAAATTAGTCCCACCTCTCTCTCTCTCTCTCTGCGTTACTAAACATAGCAGCTCTGATTCCATAATGTCAGCTGGTAAAAAATAAAAAAAATAAAACAAGAGAGATCAAACTAGCATTGAATAATGGAATGAAAGAAATCTTTTAATGCTGTGGAAGTCATAGCCTCATAGGATCATATCAGCTCTTCTCAAATGAAAAAAATATTTTATAAGATAAAAAAGCAGACCACATCAACTTTAGCTCTAACAAACTATTGTGGCTCTTCTTATTCACCGGGTTATAGATCACAAGAGGAGGCCAAAGTCTTTCCATTTTTTTTTTTTTTTTTTGTAGGAAAAACCTTTCCTTTTGAACTGATAAATACCGAATGGAACAACCTTCACTCTTCCATCCATAGGAGCGATAAACACATCATCCTCAGACTTGGCTCCTGGTGGTGACCATATTGTGAACCTATTCACCACTGGCATTCAAATAGGGCTAAAAGCATACACTTTGCTGTTCATCTTTTCGCTGTTGTCTTTTTTCCTTAATATATATATAAAAGTTGCGTTGGCTATTGCATAGACACGTATGTTGTTATTCAGATGAGATTAACATACCATGTCATACACACTCTATTCAGCATACTCGAAGCAGACATTCAATCTTCTGGCTTTCCATGATCAAATTTGCTCATACGGTGGTTCATGCAAAAATAAACTACACCTAACCTCATAATTGAGAGTATCGACGCATCAATGAAATAGAATGTGATATCGCATTTAAAAGCATAGGATGGTATAATTGAAGGGATAGCTTGACATTGCACTTTCAACCACAAGATAAAGTATGGTAAATTCTCCAAGATATGCAAGCAGTTATCAAAATAAAATCCGAGCATGCACGAGATAAGCTAAAACTGAGGCCCCAAAGCATGTATAACTCGGGAAAGTCAAACAAAGTTTTCAGCTAAAAATCTTATTGTCATCTAGCGCCCATCAAATGCAAATTGGGAACTTGAATACTAAAATTTATACTTGTGCATAGAATACTAGAAAAGAAACTACCATGTTTTCCAATCAATCAAGTGATACAGTTCTGTTGCAGTTATTTAAGAGATGATTGCATATCTAAGAGCATGATGAAAATTAAAGAAATAGTCGTGAAATATAACAAAAACAGCTTACTTGCCTCAAACTTGAACAGGGACTGCACGGAAGCAAGAGCATAGAGGCATGATATGCAACGGGATATGATCCAGAAAATATTTATCAGAAAATGCTCTTAAATGCCAGAGTGATTTTACTGAAAAGATCAAATTAAAGGATATGGGAAATCTGAAGCCATCTTGGTAAAAAATAGTACAAGCAGATTGTTTTTGCAGCTTCAACAAAAGAACCTTACCTTAAAGGTCACGTATGATGAACTGAGTATATAGACCTGGTAAGTATGCTAAAATTCTTGTTGTTTGAAAGCTACATAAATATGTGATGCACCCGTGCAAGATCCTGCAACATTGAACCAGCAAGTAGTCATCCTACATCTGCGCTACATGGCATGATACTTGTATGTTCCTCCCTTGCAGTCTATTTTATGCCATCAGTATCATCGAAGCTTCAGATTCCCCGGTTTAAGCAAAATCTCAAAAGACAACCATTGTTTCCCATATGGTGGTCCAATAACCAATGCGCCTTTTGAGGGTTACCATTGTGGGATAACAGGGCATTACAAAAATGAATATAGAAAATTAAAAAGAAAAAAATCAAGAAAAAGAGGTGAAGAGAAAGATGATAAAGAGAAAGGTACAGCAGCAGCAGCTTCAAATAGTGATGTGCTCATTGTCTGTAATGATGAATACGTCAATCTCACATGTCAGAACTCTATTTGGATAGTTAATTCAGCTGCTTTATATCATGTCACATCACGACATGACTTTTTTACATCATATGTGAAAGGTGATTATGGCTAAGTAAGAATGGAAAATAATGGTGTTTCCAAAATTATAAGCATGAAAGATGTATTGCTTGAGACTAGCATAGGAGGCAAGCTACTGCTGAAAGATGTTAGACATGTACCCTTAACTTAATTTCTATAGGTTGCCTTGATGATGAAGGTTATTATAGTACCTTTAGTGAAGAAAAATGGAAGCTCACTAGAGGCTTATTGATAAAAGCCAGAGGTAAGAAGTTGGACACTCTCTATAGGACAGAAGCCAGAATATGTAGAGAAGTGAATGCTCTTGAAAATTCTTCCATCGAGCTATGGCATAAGAGACTTGGTCACATGAGCAAGAAAGGCCTAGAACTTCTTGCAAAGGAGTAACTTTTGTCAGATTTGAAAGGTACCTATCTACCACTATGTACTTATTATTTGATTGGCAAACAACATAGGCATGCATTTCATAGATTACATCCTCATAGATGTCAAAGTATTCTTGATTTGGTTCATACTGATGTCTGTTTTATGAATGCTAAAAGTCTTGGTGGTGCTACTTATTTTGTTACCTTTATTGATGACTATTCTAGAAAGGTTTGGGCATATCCTTTGAGATCTAAAGATCAGGTAATAGATGTATTTAAATATTTTCATATAAGTACTGAAAGAGAGATAGAAAAATAGCTGTAGCGTATTCGTGCGGATAATGATGGCGAATACAGAGGTCCTTTTAAGAAGTATTACAAAGATCTTGGTATTAAGCTTGAGAAGACTGTTCCCAAGACATCTCAGCATAACGGGATAGCAGAAAGGATGAACAGAATAATTAAGAAAAAGATACGATGTATGAATTCATATGCTAAGCTATCTAACTCATTTTGGGATGAGGCAACGAGGACTGCAGTTGATTTAATTAACATTTCTCCTTCAGTTTCATTGAATGGTGACATACCAGATAAAGTGTGGACAGAGAAAGATGTTTCCTACAAACAGTTGAGAGTGTTTGGAATTTAGCTATAGGCTATGGGATACAGTTGATAAGAAGGTGATCAGAAGCAGAGATGTTGTATTCATGAAAGATTAAACTATTGAAGATATTGAACATACCAAGAAAAGACAGTCATTTAGAGATGATCTCGATGACACAGATATAGTTTCTTTACCTGCAAATAATAGAGGAGAGATATAAGAAGATAACCATGAGCCAATAGATGCTGAGATTCCTGTTGATGTTACAACCTATACCTGATGAGTCTCCTATAACTGATGAAGCAGTTCCTGAGCAGCTTGATAAGCAGGTACCTACAGAGTCAGTACCTTTGAGGAGATCTAGTAGGGAGAGACAGGCTTCTACAAGATATCCTACTCATGAGTATATATTGTTGACTAATGGGGGAGAACCAAAGAGCTACCAGGAAGCTACTTTAAATCAGCAAAGTGAAAAATGGATGAAAGCCATGCAAGAGGAGATGTAAAGTTTGTATGACAATCACACATTTGAGCTGGTGGAACTATCTAAGGATAAGAAAGCACTCAAGAATAAATGGATATTCAGACTAAAGAATGAAAAGAATAGTTCACAACCAAGCTATAAGGTCAGATTAGTTGTGAAGGATTTTGGTCAGAAGCAGGAGGTTGATTTTGAGGAGATATTATCATCTATAGTGAAGATGTTATCTATCAGAGTTGTGCTTCGATAAGCTGCGATCTTGAATCTAGAAATTGAACAGCTTGATGTGAAAACAGCTTTTCTCCATGATAATCTGGAGGAAGAGATATACATGAAGCAACCAGAAGGGTTCAAGGTCAAAGGCAAGGAGTATCTTGCATGCAGGTTGAAGAAGAACTTATATGATCTAAAGCAAGCACCTTGACAGTGGTACGGAAAGTTTGAGTCATTTATGATAGATCATGGATATGCAATAACCTCTTCTGATCATTGTGTTTTTGTTAAAAGGTTTGATGATAATGATTTTATCATACTTCTGCTTTATGTTGATGACATGTTGATTGTAAGTTATGATAGAAAGAAAATCGTTAAGCTAAAAAGGGAGATGAGTAAATCTTTTGCAATGAAAGATTTAGGATCAGTCAGGCATATTCTTGGTATGAGAATTCTCCATGATAGAAAATAAGAAAAGTTATGGCTTTCTCAGGAAAAATACATCGAAAAGATTTTTGATAGATTTAATATGAGCAAGATGAAATCAGTGAGTTCTTCACTCGTGGGCCATTTTAAGTTAAGCTCTCAGCATTGTCCTACTAGCAGAGAAGAGAAAGAGAAGATGGACAAAGTGCCTTATGCATATGCAGTTGGCAGTTTGATGTATGCTATGATTTGCACCAGGCCTGATATTGCTCATGCAGTTGGTGTGGTCAGTAGATTCCTCTCTAACCCAGATAAACAATATTGGAAAGCAGTGAAGTAGATATTCAGGTATCTTAAAGGAACATCTGGTATTTGTTTATATTTTGAAACTGATAAACCAGTATTATGTGATTATAGTGGTGCAGATTAGGCTGGAAATGTTGACTCTAGGAAGTCTACTTCAGGCTATCTGATTACTTTTGCAAGGGAAGCTGTGTCATAGCAATCCAGATTACAGAAATGTATCGTCTTGTCGACCACAGAAGCAGAATATATAGTTGTGACTGAAGCCTGTAAAGAAGTACTCTGGATGAGAAAATTTTTATAAGAACTGGGAATGAAGTAGAAAGGATTCACAGTTTACAGTGACAATTAGAGTGCCATCCACCTCAGTAAGAATCCAACTTTTCATTTTCATTCTAAACATATTGATATTCGTTACCATTAGATTCGTGATATTTTGAAAAATAAATTATCTCTTGAGAAAATTCATACTGATAGAAATAGATCAGACATGTTGACAAAAGCATTGCCAAGAGATAGATGAAGGTGTGCAAACAGATGGCAAGTTTAATGAAGCCCCCACATCGGTCAGAAGGAGGAGATTTGCTGGGTTCTACCCATGTAATGACCCAATAACCAATGGGCCTTTTGAGGGTTAAAAAGAGAAATATCTCTTTTGCCCTTACTTTTCTTCTCCCACCTCTTCGTTCTTTTTGTTTTTTCATGCACGCATGCGATGCCGCCATCAGAGAAAGAAAGGAAGGGAGATTTCTTTCGCTGAAATCTTTTTGGCTTCAATTGGAACGGCAATTCAACTCCGATTGGTCTGAAATTTTGTAGGCGTGTTCTCTGCATTTGGTTCTCCACGTCTAGTGGTCTGATTGTTGTTGGGTATCTTCTAATCTAGATTTTTATTTGACTCTACATTGTAAGATTTTTTTTTTTGGCATTGTTGTTTGCTATGGATTTGATGATTTATGATCTTTGAAATTTTCAGAAGAACTGTGTATCCCATTGATTATAGTGGAAGTTTCTTCCTGACTTTAGTTTGTGGTTTTTTCCATTTTCAGATTTTTCACGTAAAATTTCAGATGTTTTTGTGTGATTTTATTTGCTCCTATCATTTGTGCTGATTTCTATTGGTTACTTATGATAATTTCATAAAAATCATTTAATCCCATAAAAAAGAAAAATTATCTTGCTTATATTTTTCTCAACATGTATTTACTCTAAAGATGCTCAATCTTCTTCCAGATGGATGAGAATCCGGTTTAGTAACTGTTCTATTCGGATGCAATAGATTGATAGGGTCATCTTCCTCACTTCTTTCCCACAACACCCAACTGCCATTGAAAGACTAAAGACCCTTTCTTTGCCTCCCTTCCAAGTATTCCAAGTAGAAAACTAAAGATACACAAACCGGAACCATAACATCAAAGTCCAAGCAAGCCGTGTTGCAGTTGCACTGTCATATATATCTAGCCCCACAAATTCTTCATCCCACTAAAACGTGAAACTATTCCAACTATTATAGCAAACCTACCAGTGTTAACGTGAATGTTTTCCCAGATTTACCTCTTCGAAGAAGCAGCCTCCCCATTGCCCAATCTTTTAACTCGCATTTATATATCAACCGTGCCCAAGCTATTACCACAGCCACCACACTAAATTTAACGTGCATATATCGAGCTAATTAAAAACCTTTGGAGCTCAGCAGCTGCAAAAAGAATGCCAAGCAACATAATAGCTCATCCAGAGTGCTGCAAGTCTGGAACCATCCATCCCTTTTCACATGCTTTAAGTACCTTGCAGCCAGTATTCCACTGGAAAAAAAGGATACCGCAAGCAACAACCATCATGAACCCATAAACAGATGAAACTGAGCGCAAACCCTGCTCAGCCTCTGCTGATCCTTGCATCACAAAACCGGGACAGGCCTTCCATTCATAATCGAATGCATGGCCCTCTCACTAATTTGGTTTTCTGACCACTGGGCCCCCACCGCCCAAATTATCTTTAAAGGAGTGGTCGGATCAATTATATTCTTACACTCTATCCTCCGAGTACACGAAGTTTGCATGCATCCTGTGTCAACTCGGTACGTTCTCGCTCCACATTTCCAAAACCATTTTCTATCCAACCCAGAGAAGCACGGTATCGACCACTGCACTTCTGAACCCAACTGCGCACCAGTACAGATAACCTCAGACCTGAGAAGTTGCATTTCCACTGATTGAATCAGATGTAATATAAAATGCTCTGCTTGGATCCAGAATGTCACTGGGACTCACATTTCGACTCTCAGAAGCGGAGACGGGTAGAATCATTGAAGGGTTACGAGGGGTTCTGGTAGCGTAGAGCTGGTCCCGAAGCCATGACAGCTGGTGTTTTCCTGACGGCAATGATAGGGTCGTGATCCTACTTGCCATGAGCTTCCATATGCCCGAGGCAGTCGTTCACCTCCTCAGATGGATAAATTAAGGCTCTATAAGCTGCGAATCGGGGACCGCCATGGTTGTGTGGAAGGTGGTATGGGTAGAGAGCGTCGGACGGCCGGATCGATTCTCACGCCCATTCACCGTCTTGTTCTTGGATTTGTCCACTGGCACATCAAACTTTCCATCCGGCGACACGAGACGAGGGGACGGCGGTGCGGGACAAAGGAGATGCCATCCATCCGGTGGTCGCCAACCTATTCAGTGTGGTTCTCTGATCCAGTAGGATCGGAGTCACCAGGCACACGCTCCCGACCTTCCCGTCCTTGTTCATCATCGGGCACTTTACTGTAATGGGTGATGGAGGAGTCGTGTCGGCGATGGCGTGCCTTCTTCAGTGAACCTACATCGGCATGAGACGGCGACCCTAGAGCCACTGACACGAAGGCCAATACAGTCTCCTGCGACCCCACCGCCGATCGGAGCCCAATCTCGACGAACGGCGCCTCCTGCACGCAGAACCTCTCGGCAGTTGTCGAACATCGTGGGCTGTCGGTGTACCCGATTCTTGGGAGATGGTGGACTCGTCCCAGACGGCGTGGACAGCGAACGGGTCCCAGGTGCGGTTCGCGAGACGGACGGTGAGGGTCTCGTTGCGGTAAGTCAGAGTGAGTCACTTGCCGGAGACGGGAAACTCGGTGATGAGGTCATCCAACCCGTCGACGTCGGCGGCGCACCACCGTACGAGGCCGGATCCGCGGATCACGCCGAAAGCTGGTGCTGGAACATGAAGAAACTCCGCCTCCAAGCCGGCGAGGGCGGTGCTAATCTCAGGGCACGATTCGGCCCCAAAGAGCGGGACTGCAAGGAGGGAAAGATGGAGGACGATAGAACTGAGGCCGAGCCCGTCCACTCATCAGTTTTGGAGGAGAATGGCGGCGGCGTAGCGTGGAGCTCGACGCAGTGTAAACTGGCGGATTTATTTAATGTTTTTGGGTTTCGTGCTTGGTTTGCCGCTCATTGGAGAGCACGTTAAGATCCGGCTTTCTACAACCGAGGGACACGCACAAAAAAAATAAAAATTTTTTGCTAACGAGTGCTTTAAAAACACTCGTTAAAAAATATTTAATATTTTTTAAAAAACAAAATATATAAATTAAAATAATATTAAAAATAAAAATTATTTTTTATAAAAAATATAATAAATATATTTTTATAAAAAAATAATTTTTATTTTTAATATTATTTTAATTTATATATTTTATTATTTTTAAAAAATATTAAATATCTTTTAATGAATGCTTTTACAGCACTCGTTAGCAAAATCTAAAAAAAAAACAAAAAAGAAAAAAGCTCGGCGGAAGTTCTGAAACCAGGCTCAGACTGACTGAATTAAATGCTGCTTCCGTCCTGTACCTTTTTCTATTACAAAATTTCAGCAGAGGTTCAATTGGTTCCTACGAGCCAATTTTTAGAAACATTAGCGTTTTATTGTCGTACGAAGCTTGAACTATGAACTACCGCCGGCATCCGGCTTGCCGGGACTACTTTAAAGTTTAAACTTCACACGAGGACGTATAGGCGAAGTTGGCTCCCTATGGAATAAAAATATTGCACAACTACGGGAATTACTTGTAAAATTGGTTGCAGCTAGTATGGACAAAAAATATTGCATATTAGAGCAGTGTCTGGATTAGTATACAATAATAGTAAAATTAATCTGGCCTTGAGTTGCTCGCGTGGGATGCGTTCACAACAGAGATGGAGAGACAATAGTGGGATCGGCAGTTTTGTATTGGATCTTCTAGAGGATTGAAGGATGCAGAGATGCACCTGCAATTTAATCCACCAATGAGAATTTTCCTTTGTAATATTAGATCTTGTTGTTACAAATTAGTGTCACGCACCGGGCTAAATGAGACTAGCTAAAAGAGCTCTAGAAACTATGAACTTTATAGTGAAGTTTTCTACCACAGATCAGTTTTTGTAGAGGACGAGTTTATGCACTCAGAAGGTACTGGAGAGATACCGCAAGTGGCTTTAACTTCTATCACTGTGATCATGGGGTTTATTTACCTTACTCTGTAACTAGGCTAGACTTTGTCTTATATAGTGTAAATGAATGAAGAATTTTGACTCCACAATTTCAACTGCATCTTATCAACGGTTGTCAACCAAGCAACTCTCCAGCTTTAGCATCCTGGCTTATGACCAGCATTAAGCGGTTGCCTGAAAAGCATTTGTAACACAAAAACCAAGAAGTTGCAACAAGGCTTGATGGTTGTGTTTGTGGAAATGAACAGGCTGTTTGGGGCTGGTAGGTTGCCGTAAAGAATTTTAACCTCACATGGTTTTCTTTGCTTCGGAAGGAGTTCGTTCTATTTTACAATCCTAGAAAACCCACCCTAAAAAGGAGAAGGCAAGCATAAAAAAATGTTATTCCCTAGTCCCATATGTTATTAGGACAAGAAATCCAGGTTGTTAAACATGGATATTTGTTATGCCCACAGCCCATGTTTCGGAGTTTGTAAAAAGATTCCAATAATTATCTACATGATTGAGCAGGTTGGTGGTCTAAAATTGACTCACAGTCATCCTAGATGTGTTTGTATCAATCCCTATTATTAGTGAGATCTCGATCCGGAGGTCAGCTATTATCCAATCTAATGATCGAATGAAAGTTAATGAGATCACATCGTCCTGAGTCGCTATGCAGTCCATGATCGGAATTATCAACGGCATCATTAAGTTGCTAACTATATGTTAGCATCTTCATCGTTGTGACTGATTAGAGACGAATAAATCCCGAGAATCATAGTTGAGCTGGCATAACTCCGTAATAGATTTCTCATAATGCATGTCTCCTGAAAACATTTCATATCCTTGATCCACGACATATAAAAATAAAGGTTCCAATATTTGAAGAAATTTGCCGCTCAGCCATGCACCTACCATCTTCTGCCAAGCCATTCATCCACCAAAGCCTCTGGAAGAACAGAATAAAATATCCCCGTTGGATGTCGAAAGGAAATATTAAACCACAGAAATTTCATGAGTATGTTATTTTTTTATTACCATAAGATCATGGACTATAAAGCACAGATGTGTCTGAGTTTCAGACATCCAAATGAGTCTCCAGAAAAAAATGATCATCGGAAAAAAAAGAAAGAAACAAAGACATCCCAAAATTACATCACAGCATAGGCGGTCATTTATGATAAAGTTGAATAGAAATGCTGTATAATATTATAGACAGATAACACATTAGAGTCATAAATGAGTATTTGACTCGTTTGAGATGGAACGTTCATTTCCTCCATTATTTCCAGCATCCAAGGGGCTATTATAAAAGAGATGCATGGGCTCCAGCATTCAAAACGTCAAAGGTCTCTTATTTTTCTGTAGAAGCTGCAGACATGACAACTACCTTGCATATGTATTAATTATAACCCTTGAGCTAACAGAGACTTCTGGTCAGAGTAATTGTTCCTGAACTTCAGACAAGAAAGAGAATCATGCACAAATGTCACAAGAAACATAATCTGGACTGCAAAAGCTTATTACAGAGTTGAAATGAAATTTATCAAGCTCAAAAGGTGAAAGAATGGAAATGTCAGCTGCATCATAATTTCATCCATCTTTTTTTTTCTTTTTTTTTCTTTTTTTTTTTTTGTTGATGTAATGGAGGAATTGATGCACTTCCCCCAGATTTACCACAGAATATAATCAATATTTACAAGACTGGAAATAGGGACAGAGCCATTAGGAGTTGATCCATGCCTTCGTTGATGAACTTTATTGTGTACAACTTGTCCAAAGAGCTTGAAGGTGCGACTTCAAGGAGTGTCAAATGCTTCCGTTGAATGGACAATTGATCGAGAGATGGGCTGCAATTTAAACAAATGAGCCACACGATGGGCAACCAGAGAAAACAATCCAGGCTTTTCCTCACAAGAACCTCTCCTGTATATAATCTATTCCTCATAGCAAGCCAGAGAAAACTTTTAACTTTCTCCAGTACAACTGCTTTCCAGATGGCCTCACAGTAAGGACAGAGAATGCATCATTGTCGATGAATTTGTAGAAGTTGATAGAGAAATTACCATCCTTAGTAAGCCTCCATACCAGCACATCTCCTACATGAGAAGGTCTAATGGATGAAATAAGATCCCGCAGATTTTCCAGTTGTCATGATCCAAGAAGAGAAAGGAGACCTAGCAGTTTGATATTCCATTATAAAGATCTCCTATTCCTCTAAGAAGCTACTGAAGTATTAGCTTTTACCACTCTGCTGTAAAGCTCTTGGAAGAGAGTAAAGAATGGAATAGAGCAAACCCAAGAGTCTTACTAGAAGCTGATGTTGTCCCTATTGCTCAACTTAAAGGATGTGCAATTCCAAAAAGCATCCAGGTCTGATAGCCTTCCAAATAGGCAAAACTTTTCTCCAGAATCCCTTAGCTCACATTTCAAGTTTTTCTTAGCATAGTAGGTACTGTTGATTTGTTCTCTCCAGACTGTCCTTGGGCCCTTCATGAGTTTCCAAGCCCATTTTGCTAGCAATGCTTGATTCAAGCGTCCGATATTATTAGACCCAAGGACCGTTCTTCTCTAGCACAATAGATGCTGTCTCAATTCACCAAGCAATTGAAATCATTAACATTCCAAGGAAGGCTCGTGTCATCTGAGAAATTTTATTGGAGACCATCTTGGTAGCTTGAAACGAAAATAAAGTAAAGATGATATGACTATTAGAATGGTAGTGACTAGAGTTAATCCTCTCTAAAAGGGGCATCCAATACTGTATTGGTAGCCTCCTGTCAATTATATGCAGGCTGAATTTTGTGAAAGAGCATTTACGTCTACTCCAGTTCATTATATAGCGGCAATTCTGGTTGCTTCACCGTCATCCATGTTTATGCAAAGAACAGAACTTTTAAGGAAGTTGATCTTGAGCCCAGCAGCACTTTCAAAAGCAAGAAGGATTGCTTTGGTAGCAATAATACTGCCTCTTTTACCAGCACAGAAAAGAATTTAACCTGGTATATTATATTGTACCATCACACAGCAGTAAACTGTATAATATCCATAGAAAATGACTGATGAAAACAAATATTTGTTGTTAGATTTCAAACATTACTCATGACACAGCATCACAGCTTTATCAAGAAAAATGAGCAATTCAATAATTTAAGAAAAGAACCAACCATCAGTTGAAAATATGGCACCGTATAATGACCACATACATCAAGTAAAAACCAAATGAAAATATTTTGAACAATGAAGTTCAGATTTCAAAAAAACTCCAGCCATATAAAAATAGCATGAAAGATTATTCTGATTATAGAACTCAATTTTGAGTGTAGCAGATCTCACGAAGCAATGATACTCCAACAAATTAAACTGAAACGGTAAATAAGACAGAACAGAACCAGTAAAACATAAGATCTCAATGAAGCTGATAAAGCAATAACAAGAACATAATTAAAGACGTTCAATGCCCCATGGTCAAAAAGCACAAAGCAGAATCTTCCTATAATGCCTCTAAGAAGTCCTCTTAAGATCTTGTCCACACCAACAGACAGAATCAACTTGCTATCTATCCAATGCACAAGAAACAAATTACCTTTGTGGACAAGTATAATGTGAGGTGAAGAGTTTGTCAGCAGACAACAGTATGAGGTGATCAAGATGCATCCATTTATACAGTTGAAGCACTTGTTAACCCTATATCAATGCATGGAATATGTGCAATCTTGTCCCAGTCCTCGCCTCCCCCCCTCTCACATCGACGCTCCAATACAGGACAAGATCTGATGCTGAGATCCTGGAGTGTTGTGAGCACCCGTATCCCATCAGGCAAGCTTGTTAGATTGTGACAATTTATGATTTCTAGACGCCGCAGTGATGTGAGTCCACCCAGCCATTCAGGTAATGCAGACAATCTGGCACATCTGTAAATCTTTAGGTGACGGAGAGAAGTAAGAAGGCACTGCTGCGGCCCTTCTTCCCCTAAAGAGCTCAAATTTTGGTGATTGCCAATGGTCATGATCCGAAGTGAAGAGAAGTTCTGCACAATGCCTTCTGGCAAACAAGTTAGATCTTCACATCCATCAATTGTTAAATCCTCAAGGGCTGTGAGGTACTGCAGCCTGTTCCACCAGGATGGTGATGGTGCTCTACAATTATAAATGACCAGTTTCCTAAGTGACGAACCCAGCCTGATACTGTCACCAGCTAACAATAGCTCCAATTTGCATTTCTGTATTTCCAAACTCATGATTGAGGATGGAATGGATGGTTGTGCTGTCAAATTGGGACAGCCTATGGCCCTGAAATAAGTGAGGCGAGGGAATGTCTCTCTTCCAGGTATTGCAAGCAGCAATTCCTCCAAATTAGGCATGTGCATGAATTGAAGACTTTCTAGCGAGGGAAAAGTGCCTGTGTCACCATAGAACTCGGTGCTGATTTTCCTTAAAGCAGGAAAACTGATTAAAAGTAGAATTTTAAGGGATGGAAGCTGAGCAAATGGTGGAAGATGTGTGCATCTTTTAAAATAAGATAGTTTGATTTGGACCAGACTTGTATAAGATGACAATGGTGCTATTGCTGTCATCCATACTGGAAAATTGATGCCCCCATACTCTTTTATCTCCAGCTGCTCCAGATTAGTGTGTGGCTTGAGGCCTTCTAGAACATTCTCCACATGTTCGCTTGGCCCTGTATGTGCCTCTCTTTTCCAGTTTAATTGCAACTTTCGCAGCCCCCTCTTTGCCTTCAATTCAGCTTCCACAGCTTCCACAGGATTCTTCAAATTTTGGAGATTATTGACTTCGAGATAACCTCTTATTAAGTTCAGGCTTTTCAGCTCAGCGAAGGTACTCCCGCAATCCTCACCCACAGTGAACATTGTTAATGTCTGGAGTTTACTTAAGTGCTCCATTCCCGAGGGCATTCGGGCCAACAAGTTGCATCCACATATATCCAGATGCCTAAGGTTGCCCAAGTTTTTTATTCCTTTAGGTAACTGATGCAGTTCTCTGCACTCTCGCAGGTTCAGTGTTTGCAGGTTATGTACGCGAGTGATAGAGTTTGGTAAAGATTCAACCTCAGTCCTTGACAGGTCAAGAAACCTCAGATGTTCCAGCTTGCCAATTGCATTAGGAAGCTTTATAATTCTACACCCACTCAAATCGAGAACCCGCAAATGAGTTAGAGTAGATAGCATATTTTCAGGAACCTCTGCAGGGCTGCGACTATGGGAGAAATAGTCACCTGGCTGCAGCACAAGGAATGACCTTAGCCTTTTTGCTTCAGAAGAGAACTTTGAAATTGTTAATGACATCTCATTACAAATTAATGATGAATAGTGGCATCTTTCAGGAATATTTTTCTGGCTTCCAACTTCCATGGTCAGGCATTCTTCTCCTGCAATTGATTGAGCAAGGTCATGGACTAGATCATGCATCTTACATGTTATCAGGCTACCATCTAAATACTCTCTGACTTCTTGGAAAAAGGAACTCCAAAGCAATATATTGAAATACTCATTACCGGCATCCTCCTCGAGCATCCCTTCTTCAGTCGATGAAATGAAACCTTCTGCTAGCCACATCTCAATTAGCACATGTTTCCTAATTTCATAATCTTTTGGGAACAATGAACAATATGCAAAACACTGCTTCAACCGAGATGGTAAATGATCATAACTTAACCTGAGGGAGGGAACTATTTCAGTTCTTTCCTGTGATAATCTCCAAATTTCACAATCTCTAATAGCTATCCACTCTTCTTCATCTCTTTTAGTGCTCATTAGGCTTCCTAGAGCCTTCACCGCTAAAGGCACTCCTCCACATTTCTTGACAATCTCCTTTCCAATGGCTTCTAAACTTGGAGTCTCCTTCGCTCTCTCGATTCCAAAAGCCTTATGCCTGAACAGAGTCCAACAGTCCTCATCTGCCAAACCTTTTAATTGGAAGGGAGCTACGCTACCCATCATCATCGCAATTCTCTCGTTCCGTGTAGTTACAATGACCTTGCTTCCACGTGCCCCGCCAGTTAGCAAGCACTTGAAATCTTCCCACTTCCCTTCATTCTCATTCCAAACATCATCGAGAACAAGCAAGAATTTCCTTGCTCGCAGCAGTGATTGGAGATGGAGCTGCATGGATTCCAATTCTAATAGACGACAATCCTCTTGAGTGACGCATTCTATCATCGCCCTTGCCAGCCTCCTGATGTCAAAATCTTCGGAGACGCAGATCCAAATCCGGAGGTCAAAGTACCCCTTAATCCTGCCATCACCATAAACTAATTTGACAAGAGTGGTCTTGCCGAGACCTCCCATGCCAACCACCGGAACTACGACGACTTTCTTCTCGCCACCAGCATCAATCAACAAATCGATCAGTTTCTTTCTATCTCCATCTCTTCCATAAACCTCAGACCCATCCACCGCCGAACTCGTGAGCCGATGGCCGATTTCCACCCGCCCATCCGAGACGGAGCCCTCTCTCAAATGAAACTTGGATCTATCAGCTGCAATCTCATCCAATCTCTTCCTAATCTTCTTGATTTTCTTAGCCATCCGAAAGCGAAATGCGAGAGAAAGGGAAGGTAAGAAGAGTTTGCGTACTTCTACACGTCGCCGCCTTCGCCGGAGAGCTACGGTGTGGAATGTGTCGACCACGTCGTCAGCATCGTAGGCAGCATCCTTGAGCTTGCACAGCCAGCTGCGGAGAGATTTCTCCCGGGGCGATCGCTCCTCGGCGTCTTCGAGGACGTCTTGGATGGTGGAGAGAGTGCTCTGGAGCTTTTTGATGTGTCTCTGGACGCTCTTTAGCGGGGAAAGCTCTTTCCACGCACCGGTGGCCAGCTTCCCGATTACTACTCTGAGAAGGGCGGACACGGCCGCGGCTTCTGCCATTAGAGAGCTAGAAATGGAGATTAATTGGATGAAATTGGTGGAGTGTGAGAAGGCCACTAGGCGGAGGATTTGCTCTTCTCTCTCTTCTTGGTTGCTTGCTCGAGGAAGAATGCGAAGACCGACAGCGAAGTAAGCGCCAGAACTAGATCTCTGTCTGTCAAGATTTGGAGCCAGACGACCAAATCAAGTCAGTTGGGGTTCCTTCCAGATTAAGCCAATCCAGGGAATTAGAATTAGATTCGATAATCTGCGTGCAATCGGCTCCGATCTCAGGAAACGCGTCTTTTTTGGTGACCAGAAAACATGTATCTAAATTATTTAAAATCTTCTTCCTCATTTGGAACATGTATCATGATCTGGAGATCGATGGTCCCGCAGCATCTGAATTAGGTGTGAAAAAAAATCCCATCTACCAATTTAGCTTTGCATCCTAGGGGCATGTTTCGGCATTTATCGTTGTCTCTCAGTTTACTAAATAATTACGGATAAACTGTATGGAGTGATAAAAGAAATAGCTGGAGATTCAATAAGAGATTTTCAGTATGCAAGAACAACTTTTTAAATGGACTCCAATAACTTAAAACATGAGATGGCATGGGACTGATCCTGTTGGAGGAAAAATTAAATTTAAAAATTAAAAAAAAATTTAAATAAAACTTCCCTCCAAATATATTTTTTTTATTAAGATTTTTTAGTTCCATGCTGGGCTGAAAAGATTTTTTGAGCCCTTATATGAGAAAATGATTTGTTTAAATTCTTAGGGATGTTTGGAAAGATTTGAAAAAAAAATTTTAATACACAAACGTGTAAATCGAATTGAGCTAGATGGGATGTAGGTGTGGATGTGGGTGCGGGCTTGCCACCTGGCCAATCTCAAATGTTCAATCACATTTCTAAAGATTTTCTTTAGATTTTCTTTTTGAATGTTTTGTGGTTATAGATAGAGCTATCAACGGACAAGGTTTAGGCTTGAGATCCATAGATATTTATTCAACCAGTCCAAATCTGATACTAGCATCAGACCCATTTACCTAGATTTGGATCCGGATCCGATAAATTATAATGTAAATGGATAGAATCTGAATATTAAATATCCAGACCCGAGACCCAAATAATATAATATAATAATATTATATATATTAAAAATAATAAAATATTTTTTATCCTGAATTTAAGATCTCTTCGTCTCTCCCACTCTCAATCTTTCCTTCTTTCTCGTACTTTGATCTTCCTTGCCGCTCTTCCGCTTGATCTCCCTCACCACTCTTCTGAGGTAGGGCCTCCTCTCCTGCTTGATCTTCCTCATCGACAACTAGACCCCTCCCTCTCTCGCTCTCTCCTTTCACTACTCTCCCGCTCGATCTCGCTCGCCGACGGCCGGACCTCGTTCCTCTCTTCCTCTCTCCATCTCTCAGTCTTTCTCTTCCCTCCTCTCCTGCTCGTAGCTCACTGGCAGCTGAACCCTCTTTCTCAGTCTCTCTCTCCACCTCTCTCAGTCTCTCCCTCCCTCTCCTCTCTCGCTTATCGGCAATCGGAATTCCTCCCTCCCCTCTTCTCCCACTTGGCCGAACCTCCTCCCTCTCTCCCTCTCTCTGTCTCTCCCCTCCTCTCCCACTCGCTGGCTGGCGGCCGAGACCCTCCCTCCCTCCTTCTTCTTCCACTTACGGCGCTCGCCGACAGCCGAACCCCCTCCCTCTCTCCCTCTCTCTCAGTCTCCCTCTCTCCTTCTCTCAGTCTCTCCCTCCCCTCCTCTCCTACTCGTCGATGACTAGAACCCTTCCCTCTCTTCCCTCTCCTCCCGCTCGACCGGACTCCCTCCCTCTCTCCCTATCTCTGTCTCTCCCCTCCTCTCCCGCTCGCTGGCTGCTAGACCTCCTCCTTCCCTCCCCTCCTCTTCTGCTCGTGGCTTACCCCCTCCCTCTCTCCTCTCCTTCTCCCCTCTCTTAATCTCTCCTCCCCTCCTCTCTCACTCGCCAGTGTCCAAAACCCCTCACTCCCTCCCCTCCTCTCTCGCTCGGCCGACCCCCCTCCCTTTCTCCATCTCTTTGTCTCTCAGTCTCTCCCTCTCCTCTCTCAGTCTTTCCCTCTCCTCCTCTCCAGCTCGCTGTGGCCAGACCCCCTTCCTCCCTCCCCTCCTCTCCTGCTCGTCGGTGGCTGGATCCCCTCCCTCTCTTCCTCTCCCTCTCTCAGTCTCCCTCTCTCCCTCTCTCAGTCTCTCCCTCTTTTCTTCTCCGGCTGGATCCACTTGAATATTAGTTTCGGATCTTGAAATCAGGTTTGGATACTTGGATTTCATTAGAGTTTGGGTTTGGTATTTCAAGATCAGACCCGTCGGATATTCGAATCCGGATCCGATACTAGTAATTAAGATCAGATTCGGATCTGGATATGCAGATGCTGACTCAAATCCCATCCATTGATAGGTCTAGTTGTGGACATTTTACTATGCCTATTGCCTCATAGGCAACTGAATCAAATATCTAGACATGTTAACAAACATGATTTAGATGCTTTGGAACAGAGAGTTTTAACTCTAACAGATGATTTTTAGTTTGTTGGTGGAGGATAAATTTCAAATCCCCTCATGTTCACATTATGCAGCATTTTCTAGCATTCTCAGATTTTAATGATTTCCTAGAGTAATCAGTACACAACAAGGACTAAGGATCATGATTCAACTGACATTGATGGAACTGGCATTTAGGTTTTATTTAACAAGAACATGTATTAGGTGAACAAATGAACAAAGAAAATAGAAGGAATTGAAGAACAATTTAACAACCACACACACACAAATGCATGGATAGACAAGAAGCAGTGGTAAAAGCAGCAACGGCAACACCTAGGACATACCGTGCATTTGTGCACCTCTATAAATAGAGGTATACTATTTTTTTTTAAAAAAAATGCAATATAATATCAGATTTTTCTGATTTCCATCAATATTTGTTATGGTATCAGGGTGCGCTGCGGTTCTTAGTTTGGTTGTGATCTGCTCCCGAGTTTTCGTTCCATGCTTTGCCTTCAACCACAACCTCTCTACCCCAACTTGATATGACTCGGAGCCAACTTGCTCATCCATCTACAAAGATCGTAGCTTTATTGTAATTGGCCATGCTTCTTCTGGGACTCACATCCGATCCAACCAGAAAGCTTTCTACTATTTTGAAAGACTAGATCAAATCAGCTCTTCGTTGCTCAAATGAGAGATCTGTTCATTACCAGTTCATGGTCTCCATTATCACGAACACTTTATGTTTTTTGAATTGCTTGTAAGTCTCGTCAGAAACTCGATTTTCTTAATTTTGTTCATTAGTCATTTGACATCATGACTATGCTTAGTGTGCTTTTTTACATTGGTTTCATCCTTTATGACTACAAGTAGTAATTCTTACCTGCTGAACTCAAGTTTTACTAATAGCAGTTGAGCACTCTTGCAACTGAGAGATGGCTGATAGTGTGTTCTTGGTTCAGTCAATGCAAGGTTTGAATGCTAATCGAAATAAGGGCTTCTGCCAAATTCTTGGAAGGTTAGCAATGTCCCAGACTTCTCAACATAGTTTGAAATTTACTAATAGGATCAAATGCCCACTTGATATAGATTTTATGCCCAACGCTGAAAATATTCTACTACAAATATTAAATTAAAGACCCAACAGAAGCCAACATTGCTGGTGGCTCTATCACATACATCATAATTGCAGGGAACTAGGATTTTTTTTCCTTTTTTTGGGTTGCAGCATGTCAACAAATATTAGGAAAAGTTTTAATTGGTACATGGTGGAGAATAAAAAAACCAATCAAAGAAGATAAG
The DNA here is from genome assembly GCA_006176705.1 of Cocos nucifera. NCBI lineage: Eukaryota > Viridiplantae > Streptophyta > Magnoliopsida > Arecales > Arecaceae > Cocos > Cocos nucifera. The sequence continues at coordinate 616,523 of QRFJ01000424.1, forward strand.
AGATTGTGAGCCGGTTTCATTTTATCGTGATTTGACCTTTGCCTATTTTGACGAAAGGAGCGCGAAGACTTGCTCTTTCTGCCTTTCATCAGGTGGGGTTTGGTTAGTTGATTGGACTACGTTCATAATTAGGTTGACCAGAATATAAAACTTAAAATAATAAAAATTTTAGGGATGCTCTTATTAGTTTGAGGTTTTAACTATTCATCAATTTAAATAACAAATTTATTAAATCAAGAAAGCATATAATCTATATAAAATATAAATATGAATTGAAAAATGTTGATGCTAAGATCTATTCGTCGGTCGGAGTAACTAAAGCGGTGGCTCATCACTCTCGAAGAGATGACCTGCAAAAGAAGTCCTGAACAAACGCAGCTCCAGCAAGAGACGTTCAAGTCAATTGATGAGAAGGAGTGGAGAGAGAGAGAGTAATGATCTTGGTAAAGATGTTACATCCAACCGCTACACATGATATGTTTTGGGTGTAACGACTTCTTCGACTTGATAAGGACCCTCCCACTTTGGTGCCAACTTCTCTCGTTCTGTAAATCATGAAACTTCAGCCCGACGTAGGATCAAATCGCTAACTTTAAATTTCTTGTTCCTAACATGAGAGTTATAGTATCAGGCCATCCTTTGTTGATAAGCTATCATTCATACTTTGGCCTTTTCTCGAATTCTTTCAAGTAAATCCAGATTTGCCTAAAGTTGATCGGTATTGGTTTGATCATTATAATTTTCGACTTGGTGTGAAGGAAGTCCGATTTATATAGGAATAATAGCTTCTATACCGAAAGAAAGATTGAATAGAGTCTTTTCTATAGGGATTCTTTGAGTAGTTCTGTAAGTCTAAAGTACGTTGTATAATTCTTCTACCCAGGCTCTCTTAGCTCGACCGATCCTAGCTTTCAAACCTTGCAAAATAGTTTTATTAGTTATTTCGGCCTCAGCGTTAGCTTGCGGGTATTCCACCAAAGTAAAGTATTGGAAGATGCCATGATTTTGATAGAATTCAGCAAACTTTAAGCCTAAAAATTATTAGTTGTTGTCAGTAATCAGTACTCGTGGGAGACTGAATATGTAAATAATAGACTTCTAAATAAAATTCATTATTTTAGCTTCAATAATCTTAGCTAGAGATTTTGTTTCAATCTATTTGGTGAAGTAATCGATGGTTACAAGTAGAAACTTTCTCTATCCTGATGTTTGCGGATAAGGACCCAAGACATCCATTCTCCATTATGCAAATGGCTAAGGAGCGGAAATTGAAGTTAGTAAAGTAGCTGATTGTTGTTGGATATTGGCATTCATTTGACACTGGTCACATCATTTGACCAAGTTGGTGGTATCATCTTGCATTTTAGACCAGTAGTAATCCTGTCGAAGTATCTTGTAGGCCAAGAACCTGTCGTTCAAATGATTCTCATAATTCCCTTTATGAACATTCCGAAGAGCATATTCAGCCTCAGAAGGGCGAAGACATCTGAGGTACAGTAATGAGAATGACCGCTTGTAGAGTTTATTTTCATAAAAAATATAGCCAGTAGCTTGGTATTTGATCTTCCAAGTTTTTTTTGAATCGGTTGATAACATTCAATTCTTCAAAAAATGGATTAAGAAGTCCATCCAGCATGGTTCATTATCAACTTATAATACTTGAATCGGATCCTCAATATTGGGCTTCTTCAAAGTTTTAAGGAATGTTCTTTAAGATAGACTATTCGGAAATGACATCACCAATTTAGAAAGTAGATCGCTCTAAAATTCTTGGATCTTGAAATTTGTTGAATATTAAAGTTAGAAAATTTTGAAACCAGATCTCCTACCAAATCTATTGACGTTGAGATTTTTTCATCGGTCAGAGTAACTGGAGTGGTGGCATGTCACTCTCAGGGGGATGACTTACAAAAGAATTTCTGATCGGAGATAGCTCCGGTGGGAACCTTTCGATACTTAAGTCGGCCTTAGGCAACATATGGGAGTGGAGAGAGAGAGTAATGGCCTTGGTAAAGATGTTTCATCAAGCCGCTATAGACGATATGTTTCGAGTCTGACGACTTTTTCGACTTGATAAGGACTCTCCCACTTTGGTGCTAACTTTCTACGTTCCATAAGTTGTGAAACTCCGGCCCGACGTAGAATCAGAAAATATGTAGACTATTAATGCATATTTTATTTTATATTGGATTTGATGGGGTTGACTTGGATCAGATTTGATCAAGTTGGGTTGGGTTAGGTTGGGTTAGGGTTAGGTTCGGATTGGGATGAAGGCTAATCCTAGTGTAAACTAACCAAAGGTCGGATTGAGATTTTAAGCCCAAGCCCAACCCAAATTTATAAAATCTTAACTTGGATTGTGCCGATGGATTTGAGTCAAACCCAAGTTGCATGCTTATTCAGAGAAGGTCATATTATTTGAGCATTTTGGCATTAAGTTGGGCTATCTGTCTACATTTTATGATAAAACTTGTCTTTTGTGTAGTTTGTTTATTCCATAAACAATTCTTTTAGTCAATTAGTTCCATGAAGAATTTCTTATCGTTCCTGTTATTTATAGTTGTACAGTGTAATATATCAGGGGATATTTTTTCTATGTAATTTTGCATGTTTAGAGAGCCATCTATTTGCTATCTTTTGATTCCTATACAATTATATATATTAAGATATTATAGTTTCCAATGTGTTGATATCCAAGGCATTGTGTGCATTAATTCTTTTTTTAAAAAAAATAATGATGAAAGTGCTATATTTTGGAGTTGAATCCAATTTCTAGTACATATGCTGAAAGAAGAGGTGCAAGCTAGCAAACCCAAGGCAATCTCATCGAATAATGTCACTTCCCTAGGATTGCAACTAATTTTCATGGCGGCTGCCTTGCACATTCCGGTTCACTTAGTTTTAGTAATGCATATGCTCTTGTTTCATAATGGATCCATTTGTTTCATTTCTCTTCTTAATCTTTCTTTAATTTCAAGATATGTTATAAGGGTGTGATTGATTCATGACTAGGAAAAACCTAGTTATCAAGACCTCCTAGATATCTTATTTTCTCTTCTATAGATAATTGATCTAGTTGGATCACTAGACTTGATTAGATCATCTTGATTAGTACAAATATTTAGGAGAATCATCAAACTCAATATAGACTACTGCAGCTATACATATATAAAATGATCACCAAACTCGATATGGATCATTTTGATTATTTTGAATATTTAGGAGGATCGACAGATTCGATGTACATTACTTTAACCATTAGTAAGGCTAAATAGGATTTAGGAGCAAGACTTATTATATCAAAAAGCAAAATTACTTATCAAATTTTAGAAAACCATAACTTAATCATACGATACTCAATTGAGATAATTTTTTTATAAAATTAGATATCTTTTTGAGATTTACAATTTTAGGTTAATCTCTTTAGGGGGTTGAAACGGGCCAAAATTCCATCGTTTGAGTCCTAAAATGGATCGATTAACTTGAAATCTTCCTTCTCATAAAAGATTTTGATAGGATATTATCTTCTAATTTATGAAGAATCTGATAGAGTAATAAAAGGCAAAGTTTATATAAAAATTGAGATATATCTCCTATAGTATTTTAAAATTTATTATTATTATTTATATAAATTATATATTTTTAGAGATCTAGTTTATTTGAATTACTAAAAAGAATCCAACCTAGGTTGTATAAGCATAGCTATTTTTTAAAAAACTAGAAAGAAAAATTCGATCCTAATTATGCAAGGATGAATCTTGCTATTATAAATAAAGGCTATGCATCTTATTTTAAAAGATGTAGGGAATCAATCAAAGAAAATAAGACTTAAACCATACTTTTGAAAATCTTTCGCGCTCTTCCAATTTTCTTTTGAGTTGAAGAGAATTTTTCTTCTCCCTAATCAGATCAATAATATAATACCTGAGTCCTTTTCTTAGTGAGGTAATTCTCCAGCCTTTCAATCCACGCTTACAACTTTAATAAACCAGAATTAGACTTGCGTATGTTCTCTTGGTCAATTTGCTTCGTTCTTTTTAAGGATCCACTATCTTGATGGAGAAGGCTTTTCAACTTCCTCCTCGAGGTAAGAAGAATTGCAAGCCACTTGTTTAAATCCTGGATGGTCTAAACAAGCTATAAAAACTTCCCTTAATTAAAGAAATCCGTGCTAAGTCATATTCTATCCAGCCAAAATTAATTGCCTAAAGCTTCTTTGCCCCTGGTAGCTTTAGTTGGTATGAATAACAAGAAAGATGGTATCATGCAAGCTCATTTGTCCTGTATCAAAGTCTCTTGGCATCAGTGAATATATCAGACCTTGGATCATATTCCAATATGGGCAGAGAATTCCATCCGTCAGGTCAAGTATTAAACATAAGCTTTACGTAAGCTTATCATTAGAATTAGATTCAATATTAGATAGAAAGTCCATGAATTCTATGAATAAAAATATCAAAAATATTTTCAATGAATAATCGATCTCCATATAAATTCATATTTTTATGAAATATAATGATGAATCCTTTTGAAAAAATAATATATTGATGAATGCTACCATTACATGTTCGTAAATAGCTCCTTTTATGGACAACTAAGTACCAAGCAAGCTGCTATGAGAAGCAAATAAGCTCTCTGCTATTCGGCTCTGTATATGATACGGAGAGAGAAAATAAACACATCAAAGACGAATCAAACATCCTCAATATACTATATACTCATATGTTATTTCCTAGTTTCGAAAAAAAAATAAAAAATAGAACTAGTACTGCAGAGCATGGAGACAATGGGATGGCTACTTTTGCGACTTCCCAACCATCCAAACCCACCGTCACAGAATAAGATACAACCAGTAGTGTTGTCAAACAAGACGGTGGAGAAGATACTCAACTTCAACAAGCTTGGTTAGAGGTATAACCCAATCTCCATAAAGACGATAAACCATCGAGGGATCAACCTTATAGTTGGTTTGGTTACCGTTACCGTCACATGTATAATTCTTATCCAAGGTTATGTCTTGCCCAAACACCATGGCCTTCTTCTCCACTCTTCTCTTCACCGATTCTTCTTGACTTTCAGATGTAAGTAATTTCATCAAGGCATCCTTGTCCTGAATTAAAAGGGATATGCATGCAATACTTATCAAGCTTGCGGAAAGTTCATAGAGGGTGACGAAGTTAGCGCATTAAGCTAAATCGAGTGGTACGAGAAATGTGAGGGTGATGGAAGACCTGAGCACGGATTGCAGTATCATAGTCTTGGGGAGCATCTCTGTACTTGGCTTCTGCTACAAATCTGCCATAGGTGATTCTCCTTGAGAGGGCCTGAGAAAAAAGAAAAAGCTATTCGGAACCGGCATTTAGTTACGAGGATAATGATTCAGATTCAACAATTGTTACCTGCAAACATACAAGATCTGATGCTGCTGTTAGTGCGTAGTTACCATCATTTCCCTTGGTAGTGAACAATGGTAGCAGGTCATTAAAATATATATTCCATATGGTCTCGGTCACATTAACAGAAGCAGCTGCAGGATACAGCACCTGCACTTGGAATAGGATGCAGAACGTTAGGAGTATATAAATGCTGAAAAATGTGGAGAGTGGCTCAATTACCTGTGGGAACTTGTAAGGAGGTACCAAAGACGATGGTAAATTATTGGGGAAGAAGGGAATCTCCTCTGGGTTTTGATATCGTCCAGCCTATAAAATGCTGTTAGATCATAAAACTCTTCACGTAATGAAAAATACTGCAGTAAATAAGGATATAGATTATGTTGTCGGCATTTCATATGCTTTTCTTTGAAATAATCAATCCCTATCGGAAGAAAATATTTTCACAAACGTTTTAAGTGGGGAAGAATTCCGTACCCAAAATCAACTGCATAAATGTTGCAACTCCGGATGTAAATTGGATACCATGCAATAATTAGATTAGTATTTGACAGAATTAAGTAAGATAGAGCAATTCAGTTGGCGTTTGACAAAAAAGAGTCAAACCGGAGAGCTAGTGATTACAGTACCCGATTCACAAAATGACAGAACAACTTTCATTCATAAACTCCGAACAATCGATCAAAATTCACAGCACGAAAGAAGACAAACGCTGAGATTGAGAGTAGGGAAAAAAGATCGCACCTTGGCCTGAACAGCCTCTGTCTCCCTGACAAAGAGTTCGACAAGGGAGAACTTACCGTGGAGATAGGAGGGATCGTACGTCGGGGAATTGTATGGGTACTTGGCCCTCTCTATGAGGCTGAACACAATCGTATCCTCCTCCCTGGTGAGGAAATCTCTCACCGAATCGAGCGTCAATCCTTGCGGGGAATCTTGGAGACGCCGACAATGGCAGAAAGAAGAGAAGATGAGTACGCCGTAAGCAAAGGAGAGGAAACGAGGAAACGTAGAGAAGGACGGAGTAGTAGGAGAAGAAGCCATTGCAAGAGAGAAGAAGAAGAAACCTGGAGGAGTAGAAGCCATTCCAGACAGAACGAGAGGTGTGTTTTAAACTGCTTGGGGCTTTGAAAGTCCGCTCCGAAAGCGAGAGGCCTCCGCTGCCGGCGGAGGCTCACATTCTTGAAGGCCATTCCGTTGAATTTTTTTCATCGTCGTTGGAAGTAATGGTTTGTTTGATTAGTTTTAAATTCTGCCGAAGGTTAACCGTCGAGGAGGAGAAGAGAGAGCTCCGAGGTCCACAAAGACAAAGTCAGAAGAGCGGCGCGTCCAAACAAGACTTGCATGTGGATGTGGAACAAAAATAAGTGCCGTTATTCATTTGCCTTTTCCATCATGGGAATCGAAGAAAGTCAGCGAACCAGGCCGAATCTTCACCAACAACTAACGAACCTTGATAACGTTGCCTGCTGTTGCCGTCTTTACTTCTTTTGGGCCTGTTCTTATGACCAAGTCCATTAGCCTAGCGTCCAACCACAAATAGAGAAGAAACACGGGGAAAGAGAGCAATACAGGCATGTATTTTTTATGGTTGGACTGTTCTCTATCACTAGACCGCCAATCCAACCAATAATTTTACATTCTTTAGTGGATAAATATTATAAAAAAATCGCGATCAATTCCTTATTTATATTCTTATACTTCTCTCTGCATTACTAAATTAGTTTTTTCTTATCCATGAAATGGATATAAAAACTTATCCACCTACCAACAAACTAAGGGCTGTCAGACTTATCTTAATATTACAACACCTGCAACGGTTTCTTATGAAATTTATGTTGCTATTCTCCTTGACTAACTATTTTCCAAGGAGTTGTGATGTTTAATATGCAAAGTTCGTAAATAAACAGTATGCACATGCAAGAAAAGTACAAAATATATTCGGTCAATACTTCCATGTATTTGTTTCCTTTTTTTTTTTTTTTCAAAAGAGCTTGGAAAGTCAAATTTAGGAAACTATGCATTACCAGACTTGAACCGTTATTCATACCTCGAGCCTTCCGGTTTCGATATGGTCATTCTCAAAAAGGAATTCATGGCACCCCTGGATACTGTTGTAGAATAGCTCTTTAGCTATAATCTTATTTCCAGAAATTTGGAAAAACAAATAAAGAAAACCTGAGACAACATAGGCTAACTCCAGTACTGGTGTAGGTGCATCTCAATCAAGCAAGCTTTGTTATGAAGGACCATAATTATATAATCCAAAACTCACGTGTGACCCGAACTTTACCAAGGGAAAAGGCAGAAATTAAATCATAGGAGCGGTTGACAAAAGGAATGAGTTGAAATCAACGAATGGCTGGTGTGCGGCCCAACTGCATCTAGAATGCCAAAAGTCTTGACTTTTAATTTGAGACACAATCTTCCAGCTTAGGAATAGAAGCTTTTTTCCACTCATATCAAAACGTACACTAACCTTCCGCCATGCTCCTTCTTTACCCTTGTTTTTGGTACATTATCAAAGACTTCAACGCTCTGACCATTAGGAACCTCTGCCATACCTTATCTTCCCTTGGGCCATGAAGACATCTTCCCTCTGCCTTTCATATAATTTTTTTTTTTTAAAAAGGGTTGCTAGAAATTGAAAAAAAAAAAAAAAAATGATAGAAACGTGGAAGGAAAAAAAAAAAGAAAGAGAAACAAGAAGTTTCTAGCTTTCTAGCCACTGCAAGATCTGCGGGGGGGCAGAGATCTTACCTCTTTCTATCGAAGTACAGCTCGCTCCGAAAAAAAAAAATTAAAGCGTCTAGCTCCAGCCGGGAGGCAAAGAGATCTTCCCTCTTCCATAATAAAGCTAGCTCCAAGTCAGCATGTCGCAGAAAAGAAAAAAAAAACATTCCAGTACAACGGACTCTCGCTGCTCCGGACTTCAAGAGGAAAAGAAAAAAAAGCCGTGATTTAAAAATAATAATAATAATAATAATAATAAATAAATAAATAAAAAAAGGCGTCTAGCCGCTGCAGCCGAGGGTTTGAAAGAGATTTTCCAAGCTAACCCCAAGTCAGCTTCTCATAGAAAAGAAAAAGAAATAAAAAGAAAAAAGGCATGATAATAAGATGAGAGGAGAAAAAATATCCCAGCATGCAAGCCCATGACATTGAACGGTCCGAAGATTTCAAACCTGCGACACCCAGGCATCCAGATCTACCCTAAAAAAAGTAAAAAAAATCGCTTGGGTGTCAGGTATGACTGCCTACTTTAATTCCAATCACATCAAAATGAAACAGCTCCATAAATCAATAGCTGCGGTCTAAACAGGCACTCTGACCACAAAAACCTTTCCGGTGACTCACGGCAATGAAGAGTTGAAACTTTACTGGTTATCATTTAAAGACCCTAAGATGCATGCGCTGCTCTCGAGGCTGGAGTAGCTGACAGTCACATGCTTCAATTTACCAACAACAAGTTCAATGAAAAGATGAATTTTGAAAGCAAAGAAAAAGATAACCGGAAACAAATGAAAACATTGTAGAAATTGTTTTTTTTTAAAAAAAAGAATACAATTCTGAAAAAAGTAGCTAGGAAAGAATTTATGAACGGAACGTAAAAAAGATGAATCATTTAACCGATCATGCAGAAATAAAAAAACATTGTTTCAATATTTTTCAGTAATGTTGCTTCCGTAGCAAACTCAAATCCTGCTTCAGAAATCTACGAATCATGGTCAGAAGTTAATGCATTCTGGATCTCCAGCTCCATGAGATGTAGACAAACACAAAGCAAGCGATTTACCATTCAGAGCAGATATTTAAAATAGATATCCATGTAACACATACTTACGTTTGATTGTTTTATTTTTTAAACAAAGGAAAAAAAATCGGCTTTTAACATAAAGAACATAGGGATACCATGCACCACAATTTTGTCATGCCAATATCAAGCCCACGAGGAACCAAGGGCTCCAGGCTCCCCCTGGGAGAATCAGCACTTCTTTACTTGCACAAACCCACAAAATCTTAGCCAATGTCCCATTTCTCAACGGTTTTTGTTTACATTGTCACCAAATGGACATTATTTCGAGAAACATGATTAATGTGTCCCAAGTAAACTTATTTGGGCCCAATGTCCTTTAGAGAACAGATCTGCTCCTCTCCCATGGCAGACATGACAGTCACCACCAGATCCTTCCCTTCAGCAAAACCATCTTTGATCTTCAACAAAAAAAAGACAGAACAGACACGGTTAAAGCTCACAAAGAACATCAAGGAAATAATAAAGTAAAAGAAATGGTGAGAGCTTATATGGATTGAACAAGAAGAAGGAAATAATGAAGAAAAGGAGATGGTGACAGCTTCCATGGATTGCAAGTCTTTCTTCTGCTTCATGAATATCATGGACAGGATTTTAATTAGCATACTTGGCTTGCCAATCACCACGCCTTCAACTCTTTGGGGGCAAAAGTTATCTTGGGAGACAACAATATCTTAACAAGGAAAAACTATAAGCACGCAAAGAATAGGTGCACTACAAGCTACAAATGAAGAAAAGTTGATTATAGTACAAAGTTATTATAAGTGAAAAATGTGTAATCAATTGCCTGCCATTACAAAACAAATCTCTGCTCTCAAGTCTCAAGTGAATATTTTATAACATTTCAACCATTTCTGTAGCAACATAAGAGCAAACATCTGACAGCCTGAGGGTTAGATGCACAAAATGTCTTGGTCTGAATGCCCTGTGCCCGTCAAATAATAAGAAATAGTAGTTCTCCTTGACATCCAGCTATGGTGGACAGTAGTTACCAGAGGATCTAGTCCAAAATAAATAATTTTAGAATGCATGCCAGTACAATAACTATGATCAATTAAGCTTTTCATCTCACCTATTCCTGTTTCCTTTGTCCATCTTGTTTTGCCAGCTGCCCCTATCAAAGGTCATACCTCCATAATGAAAATCTCATCAATATTTGCCAGGTCATTTCTGTCAATCCTTTCCTCGATGGTGAAACAATTTGATCCAAATTCAGATAAGCAAACCTGAATTGGATCCAAGAGGGCCGATACTATCTTCTTGATTTTCTAAGGATGTTTGGCTTAGACTAAAATCTACCAATTTGTCCTGCCCATTGGACTACCTCCATCCAAACTCACCCCTTTGAACCAATGTCCTCACTAAAACAGTTTGAGGCATTTATTGTGCAATTTAATACCATATTATAATACCATACTAATCATTTTCCTTCTTCTAGTTCACTTTTAAAGGAAAGTCAAGAGTTCAATCTGTCTCCATTTTTTTCTGTTGATAATTAGTGATATTCTAAAGAATAGCAAGAGACGAGAGAACTGCTTGAAAGCTTAGGTCTGTCTGACAATGAAAAATTCTCAGGAGTCAGTACCCCATCACTAATAGAGTAGTCTACCGTACAATTCACTTCCTAGGGGACATTCATGATTAAAATCATGCAAATGCAAGTTGCATCAGAAAAGCACCTAAGGCCATAGTGGGAAAGCTGAAATAATGATGGGTAGTTTTGAAGGGAAAAATGCGATGCTTTCAATTCCAAATGAACTACTATCAAAGTTGCGATAGCTTCAGTTCTTCCTTTATCAGTGATAATAATTAGGAGAATAATAAAAAAGCCACCCCCAAAATGACTGCACATTACCCTCTAAACCTCACCATGTTCACTAATAAGAAATCCCGCCTGGTCACATCTGATGAGAACTGGTGAGTGAAATGGTCCTCAATCTGGTTAATTACATAGAGATACTGAACCAGAATGGCACCTACTTTCACACCACATTGCATAGTTTTTATTCTATAATGCCATTCAAAGGGAGAAAGACCAACACACAATTGTCATATAGCGTCTGGCCACCTGCAATCTCAAAGTAACATCAAATGATGTTGAACTTAATACAAATAAATATGCATGCTACTCGCAAACAAAGCAAAAAAAAAGAAAGAAAGAAAAAAAAAAAGAAAAAAAAGAGAGAAAAATGTCCATTGCGTTCCTTTCATTCAGGAACATCACCAAAGTTGGTCACATTAAAGCCCATGGAGGGAACACAATGATTGATTCTATTGAGCAACATCATCGTTCCAAGGTTCACTTCAAGTAGCATTGCCCAAACCCTTAAGACCCATCCCAATAAACTAATGATGATTCTGAACAATATTTGGAAAAGGAGACTAACATTAGCCCATCTTTTTATTTTTTTAACCTCTGTTCTTAAAGGCATATGACTTTGACACGGGGACAATCGATCCATCAAATTTTCATTTTTAAAATCTTAGTTAATTGAACATATAGAAAATAAAATTTGACTTTCTAAAAGTAATTTGGCATGGTTAATAGAAAGAATTATAAGTTCCATGTCTTACCAAAGATGGTTGCATAAGCACTCCTCACTTTCCATGTTACATTGTCATTCCAGCTTGAAAGACATTGACAAATAAATTCACATCCAGAGGCTGGATCCAGTGTCACATGCTCTTCCAATTTCAATCGCCTGCCAAGCCATACACTCAGCCAACTCTCCTTCAGAGGTTATCATGGTCATGTTTAGTGGCAAGTCCACAGACCCATTTTCTTGCGTATCTTAACCAAGTTAGAAGAAAACTTTATTAAATAGGGAAAAAAATCACCATATGGTTCACAATGCTGGGCAACAAAGAGTCCAAAAAAACATGATGGATGTCATGGAAATGGAGAGTACAAAGATGGATGTGGTAAAACCAGAGAGGATAGAGTAAGGCATGAGTACAACATATGGGTTTTAAAAGTTGCATCAATTGAGAACAAAGTGACAAAGAACAATATGGTAATTAACTGTGTCATAGAAGCAAGGAATGAAGAACAATATGGTAAACCTTGCAACGCAATAACAATCAAATTGGTGCCAGGTAAGAATAACTGGTAATTGAGGGTTCATAAGCAAACACCAAATAGATGGGACAATGATCAATGGTTATGGTTATTGGATGATAACAAAACCCATGCTAAGAAATCTTCTTCAAACTTGCACAATGCAAGTTTAATTTTTAAAAAAATGCTTCAAAAGTTTACTTAAATGCATAAATTACCCCATACAGTAAATTTAGTCCCGCAAAAGAATTTCAGGTAGTTCACTCCAACATCATTGGCTTGCTTTCTGGGCAAACCCAAAAAGGTTTTAATTTCAGTTTCAGAGTTTTAGTGGGAACTTCAAACCATGTTTCTTAGTTCCACATCTGTATGAGGCATTTTTAAACCATATTTTCTTTCTTAATATGAAGACTGGCAATATCAGTAATTTATAATCATTCAACCAATTATGCATAAGATTCCTAAAAGATTTTTCTTAGAAATGTACTTTTAGAACAAAGATTCTGAGTATTTGCAAATTCCAGATGAAGCAGGGAGACATACAAAGCTTGTGAGATCTTGTAATATAATGTTCATAAATTATCCTTTAATTCCTCACAACAGATAAGTAACGCAATTCATAGAGAGCATGAGCAAATTAAAATTTGACAAACAAGAAGTCCCCAATTTCTTCAGAAGACGAAGAGACTAGAAGAAAGTTCTACTAAGCAATTCCAAAATCCCTTATGCTGTGGATGTTAGAACTCTTTTTCTTTCCATAAGAAGGTCCATTATTTTCATAACAATTAAAACTGTTTTTCTGGTGAATATTCAGACCATATACATTAGGAAGGACTTTTCACAAAATGATGTCACTTTCACAAATGCTCGACCATTGAACAATCAAAATTACTTCTGCTGCCCCTGCAACACCTGATAACCCCCACCCCACCCCCACCCCAAAAAAAGGGAAAAAAAAAAAAAAAAAACAAAAACAAAAACAAACAAAAACAAAAATGAAAAAGAAAAAAGGCACATGTGCTCATTCGTGCATGCACGAGGAAAGAAGAGGACAAAATATCTTGTAACAGTGATATGCTTTTCCTGCTACCTTCTTATATCATCCTTACCAAGCACCTAAATTAAATAATACTCGCTACTTCCTTAAATGTGTTTTTCCTCCTTCCTCATTAACTCATGCATATATATTGGCTAATAGAAAATATGAGGTTATTCAATCAGTTCTCTTTTGACAACTAGATTTGCTTCTCCTAGTTTTAATAAATTCATCTTCCCTCCAAACAAAAAGCAACCCATGAATAGTCAATTTTCCATAAATCATCATCGGCTTTCCTAGCAGATGGAACTAATTGAAAGTTTGAAACCAATTCAAAGACAAGGTACAAGTCATCAGGAGCAGTTTATTTTCAAGCAAGGTTTTGAGTCAATGCAATTCTTATTAAAATGAAATAGAATCATACACAAGAAGACCATGTAAATCTATGTACAATATAGTAAAAGATCATAAACAAAATGATGGAGATCATATAAACATAAATTTAAATATGTAAATTACTGCATCAACTTTCACATAAATTTCCCTCAAACATGAAGGGTTCATATATGGGTGTTTCCCTCAAGAAAAAAATTTGTAAGTATAAAGTTGCAGCAGATTTACCAATTGATAAACACAAACAAGCTCGGTACTCATGACCCTAATGAGGCCACTCTCATGAGGAAAACACCTAGGCCATGAATGAAAAATATGGTCCTGTGATAAGGCAGATCCTCTATCAAAAGTTCACCTCACCACAGGAGCATAGACAACCAACATAGCATTGTATATGGGGATAAAGGATATGCTGTAAAGAAGGCCTAAATAATGAGCAACCAACCAAGTAGGCTTCTTAAAATTGTGAAAGCAAACAATGTAGAACTGCAAATTAGCAACAATTGCCAGCAATAAGGTACAAGGAGATTCCATAAGCAGCAGCATTCCTACGTTAAAAGCAAATGATGTTGGAAATGCACTAGCACACCATATGTGCGAGATGAATCATTAGTGTTAATAAAGGAATGCCGAACTGATCCGAACCAAATGGTTCAATCTGTACTGAATTGAAAGGACACCAGCGTAGGATGATTCAGCCGCACGGGTCGGTTTGGTTTATAAATCCCTCCGCCACCTTTTTTTTGCTGAGACATCTGTTGCCTCTTCGAGAGCCTTCAAGGACTTTCTCTCCGACTCTTTCTGCTCTCTCCACCTCACGATCCCTTCTCTATCAATGCCACCATCTCCACCTCCTTCCCCTCCCTCTGCTTCCAGATCTACACCTTCAACAACTCCCTCATCTCATGTCTTTTCTCAATGTTGATCTGCACACGATTATGCCTTGACCTTGTCCTCATCAAGGGTGCGACTCCACCTTACTCCTCGACAACATTGGAATCTCTCTCTCTCTCAAATGAGCAGAGGCCTTGGCTCCCCTCCTCTCTCTATGTGCGCGCGCGCGCACTTCTGTCCCCCCATTTTCTCCTTCTCTCCCCCTCCCTCCTTTTCTTCCCCCTGCTCCTGCCCCCCCCTCTCCCCCTATTTCAATATGCTTCAGCATGGTATGGTACAAATCTGCACCATATCATACTGGTAGTCAACCAGTACAGATCACAATGCCGGTTTGATGAACCTTGGTACTAATTATAGTATGCAAGTGCAGTAGTGAAGGCTCATGGCAAGCATCTTATACCAAAGGAGTTAAAGTCCTAAAATAAGCAATGGATAAAAAGACAATATGCTTGCAATTATAGGAATCTTGTCTTGCAATTGTGCATGCCTAATAGCAAAAGAGACAAATAGTATTAAGGTATGGTACTTGCCTTGTGCAAAATGCAGGTATGATAAGTGAATGGATGGCAAACCCTCCTAGAACATACAGGGCAGGTTGGGCAGATGTGGCATATTGTCACCAAGTATAAAGAACGAGAAAACTAACAGTGGCACCATTAGAGGAAAAAAATTGTTAAGGAGATAAATATTCATATGCTACATGAAAAGGTTAAGAAAAAATAACATCCAATCAATCAAATGGTGCACCAAGGAAAGAGCATCATTCAGCAGGAAGGATTAAGAGGAGGGGGGAAAAAGGAATGCATGAAGTAATTATAATTCACCATGGACAAGATGGTGCAAATTTGTGAGTGAAATTTGAGGCTCTAGGAAATATGAGGTGTCAAGCAGATTGAGTCATAAAAAGCTGTGATGAAAGCAGACAGATGAGAGAGAAAAATTAAGGTTGCAAAATGTGCTGAATATACAAAGCTACAGTAAATACACAAAAAAGAACAGCCGCTTGACCCAAAGAAATAGCAACCCCAACCATAAACCAGTTAAAATAAGTGGATCCAACTGAACAGAGATCAGATTAAGAAAAAAATAAAAGACAAATGATAGGAAACACAGACAAGCCACTACTTTGTGAAATAAACTGAACTCTGAAGGATCGACATCTTTAATTAGTACCATCTGTAGGGCCCAAAGCAGATCCGGCGGGCTTGATAAGTCACACAGTCAGTGTTATAGCAATCAAAAAATACAACAGGATTAGAAATTTAAAATATTTCCAGACAATCAGAACCTAATCAAGAGAACCCCTTTTTTCTTCTAAAAATTGAATTGTCATAGAAATTGACACACTATAAGGATTACATTAGACTTGGTTAATTGTTAAATGATGACTCTTATTATAAGGTGTAATTTGTAAAAAGATGTGGCCAAAAATAAAGACCTGGGCAAGCAGAGTCTCATCAGTGGGAAGCTTCAGGTCATCCTTTGTGTTACCACTCTCCGTCAAAAGACTAACCTGCAAGATAAGAACAGCCCAACCAATTCACAACATGAACAAGGTTCTACATATCCCTGTATTGTATGAATCTCAAACAGGAGATTGAAAGGTAGTGAATGGGCATACAAAACCATCTTCAGATATATCAATGAGTTGATAGTCAGTGCGAGTAACATGAGGAACCTGCATAAATCAACAAACAAAGGATTTGTAACTGGATCTTAGAATGATTTCCATACTTCTGTGAAGGGTGAAAATGCCAAAATGGAATACATCGCAGTTATGGGATGAAGGAACAATATCCTCAAGCTTTTTGGAATTGAAGATATCAATGGCAACGAAGTGGCACTTGGCATGACCATGCTTGCCTGTTTTAGAGGTTGAAACCTCAACAACCTACAACAAATTCAATTTAATGTTAATATTCAGCAAATATAAAAATAAGAGAGAGTGAGGTTGAACAATCTTTTACTTCAAGTAAGGTTTGTTCTCCATTAGCAACTTGTGGGTAGTAGTTAACACATGGGCAATAAGCCAACCAGAGAAACACCATTCACCTCATCATTACAAACGATAAAATAAAACTAAAATCATCAAGTAGATGGTAGGATGCCTACATGCAGCTCAAACAAATAGCAATACTAAACAATAGTTCATGCGTAATAGTACCAAAACAATAATCTCAATATGATGACGGAATGCTCTTTAAACATTAATCTAAGCTGAAACAGAAAAGAAACTGAAACAAGTAACAGCAGAACCTGTCTAAAACATACTGTCTTTGTTACTTTTTCTATTAAGCTTGAATTTGGCCACATACAGGATGTAGTTAGGATCAAGCCTTTTAGGATCTGTTAAAAGATGATAAATAACAGTTTGCAAAATGTGAAGTTTCATTCATGAAGTAGACGTTAGAAATTTTGCTTGTTGTTCTCTGGTTCAACTGATGGGTAATTAAGCATATAGGTTGCAAAATCTACAGAAAATATCATGACCTCAAAAAAGAATTGTAATTGTTATCATCATTATCCCAGCCTTTTCGCAATAAATATCAGGTCAGCTACAAAGAACATCTGTAAGTTGATGAAAAGAATTGAGTAGACCTTACAGCTATCTTAACACCTCATGCTAACCTTTTTGATTGACAGTCACGTCATATCAATCTTATAAGCATATACTAAAGCTGCAAGACATACACCTGCAGATTTAATAACAAGGCCTAAACAGAAATTTATTTGCACAAAGAAGTCCAGCACTGATCCATATCTTTTTGCGAAGTAAAATGTAGCAGAAACAAGATTTTCAGTTCCGGTATTGGTGCCTGGTCCGACCGGCTGACGGCACAGTCTGGTACGGTTTCGTACTGGATTGGACCAACGTGAATCAAAACAAGAAAAGAAAGAAGACCGGGAGAAGGAAAAGAGAGAAAGAGAGAGAAATAGAGAGAGAGGGAGGAAGAAAGAAAAGAGGGAGGGAAAGGAGTCGGAGAACCCGTCGGATGGCCTCCGACTGGCCGTCGTGGCCGCCTGACGGCGCAGTCCACGCACGCGGCGCCGCGGGCATGAAACAAGGGCAACACTCTTATTTCACAATTTTTTTTAAAAAAAAAAACTTAAGTGAAGCCGGCAAATGATTTACTGGCTTCACTGTTTAATAGATTATTTTTAAAAAATTTCAAAAAATGAAGCTAGCAAACCGATTGCCGACTTCACTGATTTTAATTTTTTTTTTAAAAGAAACCTTTTAAACAGTGAAGCATGCAAATGGTTTGTCAGCTTCACTATTATTCTCCGTTTTTAAAAAAAGGACTGCATGTGAATAGGAGCGATAGGCCCTATTCCGCGACCGCGATGCCGCCCGCGCCGCTTCCACCGCCTACTGGCCACGGCGGCCACCCAGAGTCCTCCGACGACCTCTCCACTGTCCCGTCCTCCCATCTCTAATGGTCTCCCCCTCTCTCTCTTTCTTTCTCGTTACTGCAGCCCCATCGGGCGAACCGAGCTGCGACAGCATCAGCCATCCTCCGACGGCCGTAGAGGGCCACCGTCGTCTTCCAGCGACATCCTCTTCTCTCTCCCTCTCCTCCTCTCTCTCTCTCGATCTCTGTTTATCTCTCTTTCTTCCTCAGCACCGACATGTACCATTTTCCACATCGGAATCGTCTCGATTCCTGGCCGGTCCGGTTTGGCACGCCCCGAACTACTCGGTTCAAAACGATTCTGAGATCATTGAGCAGAAATTTTCAAAAGATCAACTAACAATTTTCTGACAATTTTGTACCCCATAATGAGAACCACTCGTTGCATGTGCTGATAAAAGCGTCAGAAAATTATCAACTCCTTGATCTATACCACATTCCTCACACAAAAACAATCATCAGTCCAAGCTCTTACAGAAAGTCTAGTGGACAATGGATAAAGATCATCTAAACCAAATAAAAGGCCCTAGTGAAGATGAAGAAATGAGAAAAAGACAAGCACATTCTGCCTTCCTATGCCATCAGTAGACCAAATGGCAAGGTTTATCCACAAGCATACAGGACTGTCACATGTGGACTATTGAAATGGGAAAGGGTATCTTCATCCATGTGTATGTTACTGACATACATTTATGTTCATTTATTATATCTTCCCATTCCTAAATATACAAATTCTAGGCCACAAGGCAGCCTTAAAAAGAATCAAAAACTATTCCAGGGGAACATCAATATACATGGAACAACATCATCTTCTTTGAATGTGGCATATTTCCTTACTGATGAAAATCCACAGAAGAGCCAGTCAGTGAAAAACTTTGGCTCTATGCTACCAACACTTTGCCCCCAACACAATGAACATCATCACCAAACACATGAATCTGGAATTAAAAAATAGAGAATGCTCTTCAACCATGCACCTCCAAACCCTTCTATAGTGCAACCTTATACCCTGTCCCTATCCAGATGTCTCTTGGATAGGTAACTCTGTTTACCATATACACCTCAGACGTATCTAAAATCCCATTCACCTTAGACATGACTGACCAACCTATCAAATTGAGCAGAAAAAGGCACAACAGGACCCAACTAGTCTCCTGTCTATGAATCTGTTTTCGTTTCCATGACACATTGTTCTGGTTGCAAAATCTCCACGATGAACTCCAACACTGCATTATAAGCCTTCATGTCATCAACTGTTAAGAAGCTCCATTTCATCTTTGACAATCTTCCCTAAATTCCAAATATGAATTGCTCTAATGATCCTCAGACCAAAAATTCCCGTACTAAAAAGGTCAGCACAAGCATAAGGGACTGAGAAAGTGGTATAGAAAATAATATGTGCCATAATAGTCTTAACCAACAAACCTTCCAGCCAGCCAATGTAGATACAGCCTCTTCACTGCAACTAATTAATATGTTACGTGGTTTGAACGCAGCTTGACCTTCTTCATAGCAAACACAAGATAAAGAATATTCTCTTTAGTGACCTAGAAGATGACAAGCTCAGACAGATCAGGTATCGGAAAAAGGAAGACAGTAGAGAACTCAAGGAACGTTTCTTCATCCTCCACGCTAACTATTTGAGGGCTAAACAAACCTCACACCTCCTGATACCAATCCTAATTCCCGAGTCTCACGCTTGCCTCCCATGAAGAATAAACTAAAAAACTGACATGAACCAACTTCTCCAATTTGTCCTCAAAAAACACCAGTTTATCAACCGACAACGATTGACAGTTTCAATGCCCCAACATATGACACCTATATCCAAAGTGAAAGGTAGTGGAAAATATAATCACTTTGCGATAAGTTTTGCTACCAAGCAAGGTACCTTTTAACCATCCTAAGCAACAACAAAACCTAGCAAGAAAAGCACAAAAGTTAGATAAAACTATTTCCAATATAAATCAAACCTCTTCCAAAGCTCCATCTTTGTCAAATTCCACTATCATTAATAAAACCTAACGACTGCTTGTTGTACACATCAGATGACCAATCTGGTACATAGCTTCAAGGTTCCTCCTTCTGTGAGAAGTAACTGCCTTCGTAAATTCAAAAGCCAGCATTAGACGATAATAAATTGACTAAGATCATAACTGACCTAACTAGAGATACGAATTTCCATTTCACACTCTCTTATCAAAATAAAGGATCTCAACTTCCAAATTAAGGAACGCAACTAAGTTTTCCTATCTCCTTCTCGTCGTCTAATGACCTTCAAGCATGATCATAAAAACTTCCAAACAATCATATCAAGAAAGAAAACCCACATCAAGAATCCATCAAGAACTCGACCAGACATATGAAATCTACGAACAACTCCAACAAGAAAGAATCAAAGCTAGAGGGCTTGAATCCTCTACCTTGCAGGGCCTGCCTTTGATGACGATGTACCCGTTCTTCCTAATGGTCCCGGCCTGCTGCGGGAACGTCTTGGAGGCGCCCGCGTCCGCCTGCGACTCGAAGTGATGCTCCTCGTCCGACATTCTCTTCTTCTTTCTCGCTTTCTATCTCCTCTCTTTTCGGGTGGCAACCAAGCAAAAGGGAAACGGGAATGGAGCAAGATAATGAATGCGAAAAGGGCGAAGGCCCTCATCATATACATATATATCTACGCTAGGGTTTTCGTTCTTTGATCATCAACCGTCGGACTGCCCAAAGAGGTGATCTCATCCTACGGTCCAGGGAAGTTCATGTACCTTTACTCGGTCATGTCTGGTGATTACACGAGCATCACATGGTCCTTCGTGAGGATAAAAGGCTCGCGTGCGCTGTTAGACGGCCCCAGCTCGGAGAAATTGCACCTGAAGTGCGTGTACGTTGCGCATTATTGCCGTCGTTTTTGTAGGGTTTAACCATCAAATGAATGGTTGAGCCTAAAATCTAAAATTTAATAATTTATTTATATTTAAAAATATAATAATAATTTTAGTAATATATATTTTAATATTATAAGTATCAAAATATAAATAAAATAAAATTATAATCCTATAAATATAAATAACTAGATTAAAATATTAATAAATATAAAAATTTAATAGTATAAAGTAATAAATACATAAAAAACTAGTAGTTTAAAACATAACCATCCATATCTACTAGCAAGATGAAAAATTTTAATAAATAAATATATAATAATATATAATATTTTATTTTAATATTTAAAAAAAAATTAAAAATAATAAATAAGTACATAACATAAAAATTCAAGCTAATGAACTGAAATTTATATCAATATTTGCAAAAATATCTTCTTGACTTACAATATTCTCACCTCCTCCATCTTTCTCCTATTCGCATCATTTCCATCATTTTCACCATCATCACCATTCAAATATTTCATGTTCAATATATCTACAAAATCATAAATTAAATAAAAAATTTTTAAAAAAATCATATATAATAAAATTATAATAATATTTTATTCATAAATTATATAATAAAATAATTTGCTTATCATTATTATCATTTTTTTGAATAGAACATGATGCCAATTCATGGTGAAAAATTTTTAATTTCTCACTAATTAACTCCGATGGCTCATCGACTAATATTCATGCATCATTATCACGAAACGATTCAAAGTCAATAGGATCATAGTTGCGACCCTTGAAATAAAACCTATATTTAATATTTATTAGTTTGAAAATTAAATAACAAGAAATAAATACAAACAATTGGATATCATTCATAATAAAATTATCTTTATTATAGTCTCAAATTATAGTGCATAAATACTAGATCATTAAACCTTTGATGATGTAACCTATTTTTTTTTTAGAATGAATATGTTCGAAGATGTTTCAATTTCTCTCGCACCTGGATGTACTATAAGTTTGGCTTAAAACACGAATAGCTAACTTTTGCAAATTAGGTGCATAACTTCCATAAGTGACCCACCATTCATCTAGATACAAAATATTATATTTGTTAAAATAAAATATAATTGAAAAAACTTTATATCAATGAAACTATGAAAGCATAAGAATATAACTAAGAAACAAGTTTATCTAGAGCCAAGCAACTTCGATGATTTATAGCCAACGAGCATCCAAAGTCATTTTCTGCATTTCTAAATAACCTCATCTCATTAGTTAAGTTCCTCAGCAAGGTTGGATTGGATTACCAAATGAATATCTCTCTACGACATTTAAGAGTCCAAAGTCATATTAAAAACATGAATTCAACCAAAATCCAGCTGCACGAAGATTTTGGTATAATTGTAAATCCTATCAAGAATCAATTACCCTTAAATAAGATTCAACTATAATTTTTCTCCTTCTAAATCTCTCGATCATTTCATCTTTAGCTTAATGCATAGCATGATACAAATAATCCATTGAAGGTCTATTATCATTGTCAGCAATTCTTAAAACTCGAATTAAAAATTCTATTAGTTTAATAATGGTTACACATTTATTCCAAAAAAGAGAATTAAACACGTTATCGACGTGCTTTTTTTCTTTACTATCCTTAGCATAAGATAAAGTTGTCCACTCTCTAAAAGTCATCATTATTTTTAATGCATTTTTGTAGTCCAATATGATTTGTAAAGCAATAAAATTGATAGCAAAATACGTAGATGTCGGACAAATTATCTCCTTTCCATCAGTAAATTTTCTCATAAAATACAAAGAATAACAATAATTATAAATATATTTTATGATACCTGCAGCATGAGCTATGGTGTTCTTAACTGAAACTAACTTGCTAATGTCTTGCATGATGAGATTAAGACAATAAGTAGCACAAGATGACTAAAAAAGTGTAGAAAAATCTTGCTCCAACTTCTTATCGGCAGCAACATAGTTTGCAGCATTATCGTCACTATATTAACCACATTTTCAAAACCAATGGACATGATAATTTCTTTGCACAACTTATACAACATACCAGCTATCTTTGAGGTATCTGAAGTATCCACGTTTTTCAAAAATACGGTCTCTCTATGATAATAAACTAAAAAATTAATTAAAGTTCTCCTATACTGATCTATCCATCCATCAGCTATAATTGTACATCATATTTTCTTTCATGTGGCACGAAAGCTTTCAACATACTTTTTCACCTCATCAACATTCTTGGTTAACAAATAACTATGAACATAATGAAATTTTGGAGCTTTGTAACTATTAAATGGTACATATGCATCTATCATCTATTTTGCCATTGCAAGATCATACCTTTCAATTGCTTTTTTGTTTTACAACAAGCTTTTTATAGTTGGTTGAGCACCAGGAGTTGTTCTTGGCATGAAATAATTTTCAATTGTTCCTAGTTATTTTCCTTTTTCATCTTCTATATTTTTACCTTTTACATTACCTATAGACTTATTTGATGACGGAGGAATTTCTTGTGTGTTATCATCTTTACCTAATTGCCTATAATATTTGTTTCTCATGTTCCTTATGCCTTGTACTAAAGGGATTGTAATATTTACTCATTTTCTTTATTCTTTTCTTCTTCTCACTAATAGCTTAAAAATTTTGTATCATTTGATGGCAAATATCCATCTGCATCTTGCGGCATGGTTCTATTTCTTCTTTTACTCCTACAAGATGTTATTTGAAGTGATTGATCTCACCACCAGTAAATGGCTTTCCATAATACAAGCATACCAACTTCATCCTTTTGGTATTACCACTAAATTCAGGAGTTTCTCTACAATGATTCCATGCAGGATCACTTTTATCTCTAATCCCAATTATTTGAGTAGATAAAGTATTACTTGAATCATCCATTAATGGCATACTTCCTTCAACAGAGGTTATTTTGATAATCTACAAAGAAAATTAAATTAAGTTATATTTATAAGTAGAAGATAAACTAAATAAATAACAAGATTAAGCCATCGACATCTTCTTCCATTTCTATCCAATTTTTTTTTCCATGACCCTATAGAGTCAAACTCACGATCATAAATTACAGAAATTAAAAAAATGATGTTTAATATTTACTGTGTCAGTCAGCATAGCATCATTAAAAAAAAAATTTCTCCATGTCCATGAGTGTTTAGTGTGGACTGTTGTATTTAGTGTTTACTCATTACTGTAACACAGCAATCAGTCACAATATTATTAAAAAAAAAAAATTTCCATGTCCATGGCTCCCACGTCGTATACAGAGGAGGAGGAGGTGGAAGGGGGAGGAAGCCGAACAGCCATATGGAGGAGGAGGAGGCAAGGGGAGAGGGGACCAAGCGGAGGAGAAGGTCGAGGGGGAGAGAGTCGGGCGTACGGGCAAGAAGGAGGTAGAGGGGGAGGAAGCTGATGGAGGAGGAGGCAGAGGGAGGGGGTCGAGCAGAGGCAGAGGAGGCGGATGCGAATTCCTAAATGGTGGAGGAGGAGGAGGTGGAGGGGGAAGGCAGCCTAGCGGAGAAGAAAGAGGTAGAGGGAGGTCCCGGAGGGGAGGTGGCGAGCAGAGGAGGGAGGTCGCGGTTGGAGCCTTGGAGGGGGCGAATGGAAGGGCCAATCTTGATTCTCGGGTCCTATTCGCCACAGCACTCTAGAGATTTGGGAAAAAAAAGGAGTTAGATTTAGAGATTACTCACCGGAGACAGAGAAGACTTTGCCCTCCTCCTTCGCTGCCACCACTACTGATTTGGTCACCAAGGGAAGATGGGATGGGGTTTGAGCTCAAGAATAAAGAAAGTCGAATGAACGATGGGATGAGAAGCCAAATTGTCGAAGACTCGAAGATTTTAATTTTTAAATTTATGGCTCAATCGGATTAGATCAGGTCATATGATTTACGGTTTAAATGGCTGGTTCACATGATTTTAACCAAATTTTAAGCATAAATGGTTTAATTAGTCCGATCTCATGACCAAGTCATGGGGTTTTCGATCCAATCAACTGGGCAGGTCGGATTTAATAACACTGCAGGAGGTTACGCCCTTGGGTGCGGGTTGCCTTTCCTGGAACCGATTTATGTTTTTCTTGTTCGACGCCAAATGATGTGCCTCTCTTCCTGTCAAGTATCGCGTGCACCAGCTGCAATTGGACCGCGCCAAATCCCACGGTGGATAACACGCCACGTTACCATCAATTCCTGATTGCTCGCTGTCGCCCGCGACTGCCACATCGGAAAGATCTGATGGCTAGAGTCGAGCTCCTTTTCCGCATGTGGTATATATTGCATCCGAAATGTGGCGGTCGTTCGTTGGGCCAATTAATGGAGGGCGGGCTCGTGTCTGGGTTCAAGTGGGCTGAGTGAATGGGCTTGCATGTTATTGGGGCTCATCCGTTGCTCTGGGTTCAAATGGGCTTGCATAATTTTGGGTTTCATCCTTCAGAGGTCTAATTCTCCAAATTCCGGAACTGCCATCAAATTGTGAAAAGAAATGCCCAATTTAAACGTAACATTAATTTACCGGAGATAGCCGTTCGAGCATTCTCAAGCAGTGGATTTGATCGTGCTCATGTAAGATCATGAGGGTCGTATCCCTCGGGAGAAAGAAGGACGATTCATCTTCCTTCGCATGAATCTACTGTTGGACCAAGCAATATCCGCTTCATAGCGATGGAGACATATGAATATGAATGAAGCGGTGAGAGATGCAACCCAAAACCCGTATAAGATGCCCATTTCCAGTTATACGACCAGTCAAGATCAGCTTACTATTTCCTAGGAGTCACCTGATCGGAATATATCTCGTGGCAATCATGGTTAAAATATGTACTTGCCATATCATTAAAAATTGTGATTGCTAGCAAGTTAAAAGACTCTGTTAGGAGATGCCAATGGTTTAGATGGTTAGATGGAGTAATTCCAGTGATGGAGCATGTGGGGAACATGGATGCTTGCACATAGCTAGTGTTGGGGATAAATCTTACTCCTGCCAAAATTCGGTTCGATGCTCGGTTCGATGCTCAGTCTAATGCAACAGATAGCCATGGAAGAGCTTCAACGGATGGGTCTTAATCGAACTCCTTCCGCCGGCCGAACTCCTCAGCGGCCGAACTCTTTCGGGATCCCAGCGGACGAGCCTTAGCTGAACTCCATCAGCCTTTCAGATTTTTTGATAGCCAAACTTCTTGCGGACTCCTCCAATAGCCGGACTTCTACGAAAGCCGAACTCCTTACGGACTCCTCCAGCAGCCGGCCTTCTACGAAAGCTAAACTCCTTGTGGACTCCTCCAGTCGGACTTCTATGAAAGTCGAACTCCTTACAGACTGTTAACGGACTCCTACAGACGATCCCACTACTAAACGGTTATATGACAATAACGATCGACATTTATCAAGTCAATAACGATCGGCATTTATCAAGTCAATAACGATCAGCATTGATCAGGATGGTTACGACAGTCATTAAGTAAGACAGTTACAACAAGCTCCGCCTATAAAAAGGACCCTCCAGATACGCTTAGGTCAGGTTCTAAAAACTCCTCTCCTCCTCGAAATTCTGTCGAACTCCACATCGAGTACTCCATTTCTGTTGGCCAGAGCTAACTTGACCGTCGGAGGATCCTACCGGAGCAACCTCCATCGAATCCGAACGAAACTTTATTTTGCAGATCATCGACAGCAACCTCATTCCCTTCCATTCCAGTTCGATCCGACGTCAATCAATTTCTGCACCAACAGATTTGGCGCTAGAAGGAGGGCCCTCTGTTCTTTAGGTTCCCTCGATCTTAAAGGAGTGCTCAGCAACGATTTAAAGTTCTTTCCAAAAAAATGCCTCCCAGGAAAGCTTTGACCCGGCGATCAATGGCCTTCGTGGCCCGATCCCGCTCAGATCCATCTGCTCCCACTCCAACCCCAGCAATCCAGGTTCTATCTGTAGCTGTGGTGGATGCGGAGCAGTTCAACTTGCTTGTCCAGCAGGTTCGTGGTCTCACGGAGGCGATGCAGGCCATGCACTAGCAGGCCCCGGCACCGGCTTAACCGACGTGGGATTCTCCAGAGCCCTGTGATCCAATCCAGAAATGGCCGATTTGGGCTACCCGACCTCCGATCTCCGGAAGAAAGAAGCAGAGGAGGGAAGGCTCCTGCTTGAACCATGACTCGATCCAGGGAGAAGCTTCACATCCATTCTACCAGAAAATCTTGGAGATCAAAGATCGTGAAGATCTCTTGGATCAAAGACTCTTAGAAATGAGCCGACAGATCGAGGAACTCCGTCACAATCCCTCCTCTCATGGTAATGATGTTTGTGCTGACCCTCCCTTTTCGTAGAAAATTATGCAGGAACCGATCCTGCCGAACTTCAAGCTCCCATAGTTCGAGAGTTACGATGGGACCATCGATCCAGTCGACCATTTGAAAGCTTTTCGGATGATGATGTTGCTCTATGACGCACCAAATACTATTTTATGTCGGACTTTTCCCTCGACCCTTAAGAGAGCCGTCAGAAACTGGTACTCGATGCTTAAGCCGAGTACCATTTTATCGTTTGATCAGATGAGCCAGCAGTTCGCAGTCCACTTCGTCAGTAGTCGGCGTCCGCACCGAAGTTCAGATTTTCTAATGAATGTCAAGCAGAAGTAAGGAGAATCCATCCGGGCTTATGTCACCTATTTTAACATCGTGGCATTGGAGGTCCGGGACCTGGACCAGTCCATTACAATGGCCATGCTCAAGGGCAGCCTTCAGAAGAATGACTTGCTGTTCTTCCTAGAAACGAAGTATCCCAGGGACTTTGCTGACATGCTAGCTCGGGCTAAAGGTTATGCCCGGGCTGAGAAGGCCTTCAAGATCAAGGACGATGAAGCCAATGACGAGCGGCAAGTCGACGGGCCGGGCAGGTCCGTCGAAGAAGGAAAGCTGAGTAAAGCTCGACCGCATTTTCGGACTCCTTCTGAGCGCAGGCGAGCCCGAACTCCCTCTCGAACCTAGAGGCGGGGAAGCCCCAACGGAAGGACACATTGAGATTCTCCCCAGCACCGAGGTTCTCTCCAGCGTCGAGGTTCTCCCTAACGGAGATTTCACAACTACGCCCCCTTAATGCTCCGAAGATCCAAGTGCTTATGAAAATCAGGGAACAACTTTCGAGACCTGAGAGGATGTGTTTCCGTCCTAGCAAACGCAATCCCAATAAGTTCTGCCTTTATCATCGTGACTACGGCCATGACACTAAGGAGTGCATCCAACTCAAGAACGAGATCGAAGAGCTCGTCAGGTGGGGTAGACTTGGTCGATTCCTACGGAGATGGCCTGAAGGGCGAGAGGATTGGCTGGGAGCGCTACCACCGAGGGGGGAGGATCAAGAAGATCGGCTGCCTCTCGGTGTCATCAATACTATCTCGAAGGAACTTCAATAAGAAGAGACTAGTGGATCCGAAGGATCGGTGAAGAAATAGAGGATCGAAGAACATGTGATCTTTACCGAGGCAGACGCCCAGGGGGTCCAATTTTCGCACAACGACGTGGTTGTAATCTCTTTGAACATTGCCGATTATGATATACGCCACATTTTGGTGGACAACAAAAGTTTGGTCGATGTGTTATTTTACAATGCCTTCTCAAAAATGTCCTTACCCGATGGCCACTTAGGGCCTATGAACTCTCTGCTGATGGGATTCACTGACAACGTCGTACCAGTTGAGGGCATAATAACTTTGATTGTGACAGCAGGGCAACGTCCGAAACTGACCAAAACGCAAGTTGATTTCCTAGTCGTGAGAACTCCGTCCGTCTACAATGCCATTCTTAGCCTATTTGGTCTAAATACACTTCGAATAGTGGTGTCGATCTATTATTTAAAGATGAAATTTTCGATAAGTCACGAAATCGGAGAGGTCAGAAAAGACCAAGCTTTGGCGAGGCACTGCTACTCGATCGTCTTACATAAGGGAGAGCAGTTCGACTCTTATCTTGTTGACGAATTGAATGTCCGAGATGACCTCACTGAGGAGTAGGACGAGCCTATGGAGGACCTCATCTCTGTGCCCTTAAATAACAAGAATGTTGAGCATGCGGTGCAGATCGACTCCAACTTGGTAGGCGAGGTTCGGAAGCAACTCATTACCTTCCTCAGAAGAAATGTGGACATCTTCGCCTGGACCCCAACAGACATGCCAGGGATTGACGTCGAGGTCATGGAACATCGACTGGCTGTCGATCCGAGGCATCGACCAATAAAAGAAAAGATGCACCATCATGCCTCAGAGAGGTAGAAGCAATCACCGAAGAATTAGACAAGCTCCTCAAAATCGGATTCATCCGAAAAGTTAATTATCCAATTTGGATCTCAAATGTGATTCTTATCAAAAAGGCGAATAATAAGTGGAGGATGTGCATTAACTTCAAAAAGCTGAACAAGGCCTGTCCGAAAAATAGTTATCCTCTACCCAAGATTGATCAACTAGTGGACGCGACTTCGGGCTATGAGCTTCTCACCTTCATGGATGCCTTCTCTGATTATAACCAGATTCGGATGGTGCCTGAGGATGAAGATAAAATTGCTTTCATTACTGATCGTGGACTTTATTGTTACAGGGTCATACCCTTTGGGCTAAAAAATGCAGGGATAATGTACCAGCATTTGGTCAATAAGATCTTCAAGGAGCAGATCGGCCACAACATGGAGGTATATGTGGATGATATGCTCGTCAAAAGTCAAGCTTCAATAGACCACCTCATCGATCTTAAAAAGATCTTTGGTGCACTTAGGAAACACAAGATGAAACTGAATCCGATCAAGTGTGCCTTTGACGTGACCTCAGAAAAGTTTCTAGGATTCATGGTGTCAAGACGCGGGATTAAAGCAAACTCCGAAAAAATTCGAGCTATTCAGGAGATAACCGTCCCAAAAATGATCAAAAAAGTTCAGCACCTGATCGGAAAGGTGGTGTCCCTAAATCATTTTATCTCAAGGTTAGCCGAACGATGTGTGCCCTTCTTCCAAGTTCTCAGGCAATCAAAGAACTTCTGCTGGATGGCGGAGTGCTAACAGACATTCGAGGAACTTAAAAACTATCTCGACTCATCTCCATTGCTGGCAAAGCCCGAATCTAGAGAGAAATTATTCCTGTACCTAGTTGTCTTTCCGGTAGCCCTGGTCAAAGAGAAAGCGAAGATACAGCGATCGGTCTACTACATGAGCTGGGTCCTGAGGGATGCGGAGACCAGATACCAAGGTTAGAAAAACTGATTTAATCTCTTCTAATTGCTGCCTGAAGACTCCGACCTTACTTTTAGGAGCACATCATTACGGTCCTCACGGACCAACCAATAAAACCAGTTCTTCAACGAGCGAATGCTTCTGAGAGAATTGCAAAATGGGCAATCGAGCTCACAGAGTTTGACATTAACTACCGACCTTGGCCATCGATCAAGGTCCAGATATTGGCAGATTTTGTGTTAGAATGCACCATTTCAGTCGAAGCCGTGCCTAAATAGAACAAGACTGGCGCCCTGCTATCGCAGCCGAACCTCTCCGAGGAAAGTGCCGACCTCTCCGAAGGCTTTTGGGCTCTGCATGTGGATGGCTCGTTCAACTCCGTCGAAGCTGGTGCGGGACTGATCTTAATTAGTCCCGAAGGCATCATCGTCGAGTACGCACTGCGCTTCGAGCTTCCTACGACCAACAATGGGGCCGAATATGAAGTTGATAGGAACGCAATGTTGTCGTTAAGACACCATGCTTATCAGTTTAATCCGACTTCTTAAAATAATTGAAAATGCATAGATAACAGTGAGTTGGGTCGAATCCACAGAAAAGATAGTATTTTAGATTTAAAATTTTTGATTTTTTTTTAAAAAAAAGAAAATAATTTGAGTTTTGAAATTAAAAGTGAAGTCGGAAGATTAAAAATAAAATTTAAAAGATGTAGAAATTTAAATTTGGTACTAAGATCTACTAATTAGATCTTAGCATCTACTTACAATAAAATAAAAAGTAATAATTAAAGTATAGAAATTAAATTATAATAAAAATAAAAAGTAAGAAATTAAAGTATAAAAATAAAATTTTTATTAATTAAAATTTTAGAATTTAAATACATAAAATTTAAAAAAATAAAATAGCCTGATCTCTGATCTTGGATCGGCATTGGCAGAAAGATGGTGTAGAAGCTCGGCTCTTCTTCTCGGCACCCGTTGCTTCGAAGCAGCCTTTAACCCATAGCCTGGCTTCGCCCTGTACCAAAGCTTCACCTTGATCGGAGATATTGATTTTTGGAGGCCTAGGGTCCTTTTTATAGAGCTAGGAGGGCTGGAAAGTTTGCTTCTAGGCAATGTGGGACTAATGACCTTTGTAATCATCAAAATCTAAAGAAATTTAAATAAAAATTGAATTAAAATAGCTCTGATATAAATCTCTGATAAATCTGATAAAATCCAGCCATTCAATAGGAATCCAACGGTCCAAAAATCATCAAAATCGGATGCAGATCAGCTCAGATCGGGTCGGATTAAATTCTAGCCGTTGGATCGCGCTTGATGGAGAAATCTGGCCGCAAATCATGCGCCTGAGAGTTTGATCATCGCCGTCGGGAGCTTTCTGGACCGTCGGATCGTCGTCCTGGATCGAGCGCTGCCGTCCGATGGTGATCCGCGTGATGTCTGTAGCTGAATAAAATCCGGAAGCAACCACAGCCGTCCGATCCTGACCGCAAACAACCACATCCGTTCGATCGCGCAATCACTGTTCCCATGGACCGCGTAGACCGGACCGCACCGCACACCGTACAGCCAATCAGCGCTCTTGTCATTGCGAGTAAAAGACTAAATTACCCTTGTGAGCCGCGATAAATTTTCTGTAGACCCTTTAAGGGGTCTAGGTCCACCACGTGTCAAGCTCTGATTCACCGGATTTTGCTGAGCTGGCGGTCCACGCCTGGATCGTGGACCGACTGATGGCTTTCAACGGCTGAGTCGCTTTGATGGCTTGGCTTGGCTTGGTGGCTCGGCTTGCGGAGCCGGCTGAGCCGTTTTCTTTTTTATTTAATTTTTATTTATTTTATATTTTTAAAAATTCATATCTTTTCCATTTTAGCTCCGTTTTACTTGAAATTTATTTTGTTGTGATCAAAAAAATGAGCTCTTTCTATTGATAATAAAATTTTATTTTTTAATTTTTATTATTTTTTATTATTTTTTAATTAATAAAAATATGAATTTTTCAAAAATTATATATAAATTGATTAATAATTCTTAAAAATTAATATAAATTAATTAATAAATTAATACTTTTATTGGTGAATTTATGATGCTTATCACACCCCCCAACTTAAGCTTTGCTCGTCCTCGAGTAAAGAAAGAATTTAGTTTTAAATACCTTTTAACTTTAGAGTTTCGAATTTTACCTAAGCAATTTTCAAAATGGCCATTGATATTCAGTAGAGCTTAAATGAGACATATCATTGGGGTATTAATACTTATCAATAGAAAAATTAAGTAAAGAACATTAAATTTTTCAGAATTTTTTCTAAATTATTCCACTTTTATCTCTGATTTGTCTAAACTTTCATATAGGCAGGTGTATTGCTACTTCTGTCCTTCATTTATTGATTTTTATTTTTACATTACCCACTTTTTGATGCGAATATCATTGCTTACTTAGGCAACGGGAACCCGATTACTCGGTGGGAAAAACCATTTTTTTTTTTTTTTTTTAATTGTTGTACCACTATTGAGTGTCTTAACTCCTTAAGCTTTCTATTTGATCCATGTAGCGAGTCTTGGGCCAATGACTCCCAAACCAGTTGGCTTTAGGGCACTAGGTATAGAATACCCCTCGGGCTTACTAGCTCGAATCAAATAGGCTACGAGTTAAGACTAGCTTTACAACGAGCTTCTTTGCCCTTCCCATCTTTTGACGCGAAACTCAATGCTTGCTTAGGCAAAGAGGCCCGGTTACTCAGTGAGAAGTACTTAAAAACTATTTTATTAAAATAAATTTTTATATGAAGAAACGTATAGTTATCCTACACAAGCCTATAAAAAGTAGACTTTTCTTTGATGCTAGTAGAAATAATTAGAAATGCTCCAAGAAAATTTTTTTTATGTTCTAGACTTAACTCTTTATTGAATTTTCTTAATACTTGATTCCTCAATATCTCATAGATTCTCTAATCTGTGCATCAATTTTTTTTTTTAAAAATGCTTAGTTTAATTCGATTCTTAAGCATAATCAAGTATCTAAATACTAAATACTAACTTTTTTGAGGACTTAAAATTTTAAAATTTTTATTTTTCTCTCCCCCCAACTTAATCAACATTGTCCTCAATGGAGAAGAAAAAAAATAAAGGGTGTAATAAAGAACATGAAAGAATACACCTAACTCAGTATATTTTTGGTCCAGCACATGCCTTTGAAAATTTGAGCTCTCCCTCCAACTTATTCAAATTATCCTAAAAAGAAAATAAACTAAAAAGATAAATTAGATAAAAACTAAATATTGGGTTGCCTCCTCAGTCAGACACATAAACTAAAAAGATAAATTAGAAAAAAACTAAATATTGGGTTGCCTCCCAACAAGCGCTAAGTTTACCGTCTTCAGTCAGACACAATGTAGCTCACTATCCTGTGTCGAATATTGGATTGACAAATTCCAATGATTTTGGATTGCCAATCTCAGAAAGATGATTTATAATCCCATTATTGATATAATCTTTGTTAATTTTAGGGATATAATTTATGATTCCATTCTCAGACCCATGTTTATTAAGAATTTCTCCTATTTGTTTTTCTAAAATGCTCATGAATGGAGTTTTTGTATTAGGAGTTAAGTTTGATTCAATGGGTGCTGGAATGGTGACTAAAGGCGGTTTTAATTCTGGAGGTAAATTAATGTGATCTTGCTTAAACAACTCCATTGACATTTCATTACATGCCTTTTGATTTTTATAAGAAGAACCAGCTTCTAGGGTTGAAGGAAATAGGACATTAGGTTTATAAGTCTCGGGTAAATCATCTATTCTCTTTTTTCTATTTCTCATTTAAACTAGGAACTAGCATCAGTACTAATTCTTAGGCTCGGGTTCTTCTATGTGGTTAGTCTCAGTACTAACCAATTTCCTCTAAATTTTTATTTTGGCTAGCATCAGTACTAACCTCTCTCACCTGATCTTGGTATGGGTCCATAAGAATCCTATAGCTTTTAAGTTCAGGAATTACTTTGGTATTCTCAAATTGGAGATTCTTAGATGAAACATTAGATTGATAATTTAATCCAGGTGGTTGGTGGTCATTAGGTGGGTTGTTTGAAATTGGTAGGTTCGGTAGTTGATCTAGTTCTCTCCTCATGTTAGACTCAACTAATTATCCTATTTGAGCTTCTAGTCTGGCGATAGATTGCTGTTGAGTTAGAATTAATTGTTGAAGTTGGTTAAATCTATCATCAGCTAGATTGGTCTGTTGAGGAGGTGGGTATGAAGGCTGATTATAATATGATGGCTGGATAAACTGACTAGGCTGACCATTATTATAGGCATAATTTTGATATTGGGATCTATTTTGATAATTTTGCTCAAGTGAAAATTTGGGTCTGAGCCTGAGTCTGTTGGGATGTCCAAGAAAAATTAAAGTTACTCCAATCTGAATTATATGAATTTGAAAATAGGTCATTAATCAATTTGGAGTATCCTTGAGCAGCTTGAACTTATTCTTGGATAAAATGTGGAAACTGTGCAGTTATAGGATATTCACTCACATAATGGGTTGGGCTAGCACAGATTGAACAAATCTCCTGATAATTAGAAGATGATGTAAATTGTGCATAGGAGATTGTTGACCTAGATTAGGAGTTGATCTATTTTCTGAGCAAGAAGGTCAACTTTATCTAATTTTTGGACTATTAGATTCAGATTAGCCATTTGATTATTAGGTTTAATATGAATCAACCATTCAATTAAATTCAACTAAATCAGAAAAAGCAATTTTCTACCGTGCATGTATTAGTGCAACCCTAACGTGTGGTTCAAAAAAAATAAATAATTTTTTTTTATTTTTATTATTATTATTTTATTATATTATAAAATTATTTTTTAAAATTATTTTTTTATTAATTTTTTAATTTAATTTAATTTAATTATTTTTTTTTAATATTTTTTTTAGTTAGTTTAATTTTTATTTTATTTTATTTTATTTTATTTTTAGAGAAGAGAAGAAAGAAAGAAGAGTTCTAAAGAAGAGTCCTAAGGAGTCCTAGAACTAAGAAAAGAGAGAAGAATTAGGTTTAATTAGATTTAATATTGGTTAGCAATCAAGTTGGTCAATCAATCCTGACTAAAGATTGTCCTAGATCTAGACAGCTCCTAACTGTCAAGGTCACCTTCAAGCTCTCCAAGTGTAGGATTAGCCAATCAACTAGCCAGGTAAGTGTAAGGTCGGTGGGAGTCCTCCGTTGCTTGCCTTAGACACCAATTATGCTTGGCCAGGTAAGCTAACGGAACCAATTAGAAACCACCTTCCTTTGGATTCAGTCCTTTCTGAACCACTTTTCTAGACACCAGTCAAATTGACTTATCCTAATCCAGTTCAACTCTTAGGTTTTCTTGTCCTATTGAGCTCGAGTTCCTAGGGTTGATGTCTAATTGATTTTAAAATTAAAGGCTTAGGTCAATGCAGGATGCTGGTTGATTGTTTTAGGGGCCAAGAAAAGGGTGATCAAATCTTCACCTTATCTTGTTTAATTGGGTTGTGCCCTTAATTTGATTTAATATGATATGCAAAAAAAAATTTCAATCAAAGGGTTCTATGCAATTTAAACTAGATGCATGTAACTAATTAAATTCTGAAAGGCTTACCTTACCTCCAGCAATCATCAAAAATAAAAATAAAACTAATATAATGCATGCTCTAAATAGTTAGAGTTTCTAATCTTATCATGAGGCTTTTAATTAGGTTTAAATGAATATTTTTTTAAATTAATTTAAAAATAAAATAAATAAATAAATAAATAAAAAGGAAAGAGAACTAGGGTTAGGATTGATCTCACCAAGCAAAACTCCTAATTTTTTTTGTTCTTTAATCTCTTTTTCTACAAAATAATAAAAAAAATAGCAAGCAATATTTATAAGAAAATAAAAATTTTATTTATAATTTATTTATAAAAAAATCAAAGAGATCAAAAATTTAATATCCATGCCTTCCCCGGCAACGGCGCCAAAAATTTGATGCATTTGTCAGAATTATTTTTAATAAATCAAAAAAATTAAAATAAAAAATCAAAAATATTCTCCAACAACGATGCCAAAAACTTAATAGGAACGTGATGTTATCATTAAGACACCGTGTTTATCAGTTTAATCCAACTTTTTAAAATAATTAAAAATGCGTAGATAGCAGTGAGTCGGATCGAATCCACAGAAAAGGTAGTATTTTAGATTTGAATTCTTTGATTTTTTAAAAAGAAAAAAAAATAATTTGAGTTTTGAAATCAAAAGTGAAGTCGGAAGATTAAAAATAAAAATTAAAAGATGCAGAAATTTAAATTTGGTACTAAGATCTACTAATTAGATCTTAGCATCTACTTGTAATAAAATAAAAAGTAATAATTAAAGTACAAAAATTAAATTACAATAAAAATAAAAAATAAAAAATTAAAGTGTAAAAATAAAATTTTTATTAATTAAAATTTTAGAATTTAAATACATAGAATTTAAAAAAATAAAATAGCTTGATCTCTGATCTTGGATCGGCATTGGCAGAAAGATGGTATAGAAGCTCGGCTCTTCTTCTCGGCATCCGTTGCTTCGAAGCAGCCTTTAACCCATAGCCTGGCTTTGCCCTGTACCAAAGTTTCATCTTGATTGAAGATACTGATTTTTGGAGGCCTGGAATCCTTTTTATAGAGCTAGGAGGGCTGGATATTTTTTTCTAAACACAATGTGGGACTAATAGCCTTTGTAATCGTCAAAATACAAAGAAATTTGAATAAAATTTGAATCAAAACAGCTCTGATACGACTCTAGTAAGCTTGGTGAAATCTGGCCATTCAATAGGAATCCAACGGTCCAAAAATCATCAAAATCGAATGCATATCAGTCCAGATCGGGTCGGATTAAATTTTGACCGTCCGATCGCGCGTTGATGGACGAAATCTGGCCGCAAATCATGCTTCGGGAGTCCTGATCATCGTCGAGAGTATTTTGGACCGTTGGGGTTTTCTAGCCGTCGGATCGCATCAGATTGCTGATAGAATTTGAATCAAATCCGAAAATAACCATCGCCGTCCGATCTTGACCGCAATCAACCGCAGCCGTCCGATCGCGCAATTACTATTCCCATGGACCGCATGGACCGGCCACACCGCATACTGTAGCCAATCAGCGCTCTTGTCGTTGAGTAAAAAGACCAAAATACCCTGTGAGCCGCGATAAATTTTTGTGGACCCTTTAAGGGTCTAGGTCCGCCACGTATCAATCTCTGATTCGTCGGTTTCTACTGAGCTGGCGGTCCACGCCTGGATCATGGATCGGCTGATGGCTTAAACGGCTGAGTCAGTTTTGATGGCTTGGCTTGGCTTGGTGGCTCGGCTTACGGAGCCGACTGAGTAGTTTTTTTATTTAATTTTTATTTATTTTATATCTTTAAAAATTCATATCTTTTCCATTTTAGCTCTATTTTACTCAAAATTTATTTTGTTATGATTAAAAAAATAAGCTCTTTCTATTGATAATAAAATTTTATTTTTTATTTTTTATTATTTTTTAATTAATTTTTTAATTAATAAAAATATAAATTTTTTAAAAATTATATATAAATTAATTAATAATTTTTAAAAATTAATATAAATTAATTGATAAATTAACACTTTTATTGATGAATTTATGATGCTTATCAGAAGTGCTGATCGTCGGATTAAAAATAGTGAAAAAATTAAAAGTAGATCGGCTTCAAGTCTACAGCGATTTTCAACTGATGGTATGCCAAGTTAATGGCAGCTACGAGGTGCGGAAGGATGGTATGGTGAGATACCTTGAAAAGGTGAGGGATTTGACCCTGGCCTTTGAAAGTTTTGGCATTCGATAAATTTCAAGGGCGAAAAATGTAAAAATTGATCTTCTCTCCAAGTTGGCTACTTCAGCCCCAGCCGAGCTTTCCAAAAAAATATTCTTGGAGACTCTGAAGTGTCCAACCATAGAGAAACCCTAGGTCATTCTACAGACGAAATTCGAACCAAGCTGAATTGACCCGTTGGTCGCCTACCTCAAGGAGGGGGGCCTACCTCAAGGAGGGTGTCCTTCCTCATGATCCAAAAGAAGTTCGAAAGCTCAGAAATCAGGCCTCCCGCTACATTTTACATGAAGACAGATTGTATAAGAGGTCATACTTCCTCCCATTATTGAGATGTCTCCGACCTTCAGAGGCTAACCTCGCACTCTGGAAGGTGCACGAAGAACTCTACGGAAGTCACGTAGTAGCCAGGTCCCTGTCGCAAAGACTATTTCGGCAAGGATACTACTGGCCAATCTTGTTTCATGATTCCATGGAGTATGCAAAGAAGTACGATCGCTGTCAGAAAAATGCCAGCGTATAAAGGCAGTCGGCATCCGAGCTTGCTCCGCTAAGCGCATCTTGGCCATTTGTGTAGTAGAGAATGGATATATTTGGCCCCTTTCCGACGGCGTCCGAGCAGCGAAAGTTTCTCCTGATCGCAATCGACTATTTCACCAAGTGGGTCGAAGCCGAACCACTAGCAAAAATTATCGAGGCCAAGGTGCAGAACTTCATCTAGAAGTCACTAGTCTGTCGGTTCGGTCTGCTCCGAACCCTTATAACCGACAATGGGCGACAGTTCGCTGGGACAAAGTTCACCGAGTTCTGTGAAGGACTAAACATCTTCCATCGTTTCACATCGGTGGCTTACCCATAGGTCAATGGGGAAGCTGAGGTGACCAACCGGACCCTGCTGCAAGGCATTAAGATAAGGCTCGACAGTGCAAAGGGGGCCTAGGTGAACGAACTCTACCACGTCCTCTGGACATACCGAACTACACAAAGGGTGCCGACTGGAGAAACAATCTTCGTCTTGGCCTTCGGCACGGAGGCAGTTATCCGGATCGAACTTAAGCTCCAGTCTGCATGAGTCGTGGACTTCAACAAGCAACTCAACCCCCAGGATCTCAAAGTTAACCTCGACCTGCTGAAAGAAAAAAAGAAGAAAGTCCGCATCCGAATGGCAGCCTACAGATGGAAGGTGGCCCAGTATTACAACTCCAGAGTTAGAGGTAAGACTTTCAGAGTGGGGGACCTAGTGCTTCAATGAGCCACCGTTTCTCAACCTCAGAGCCAAGGGTATCTCACTCCAAATTGAAAAGGTCCATATGAAGTGGTGGAGGTCGTCCGATCCAAAATTTATCGTCTGAAGAAGCTCAGAGAAATAGTACTTTTTCGACCTTGGAACTCAGAAAATCTGAGAATATATTATCAATAAACTGTCTTTAATAAAACTCCTTCGTCCAGCATTATTATTTTCTAATGCAAGAATTACATGATGACAGGGAAGAAACGAGCAAAAATGGTCTGTTAGGAATAGAAGGAGAATCTCGTCCTAACGCGAGTAAAGTCGAAGGTCTCGTTCACCTTAAATGAGATGGAAGAGGCCCTGATAACGGTCCTTATGTGCCCCCATAGCTCATTAGGAACAGGAGGAGAACCTTATCCTAATGCGAGCAAAGATGAAGGCCTCGTTCAACTTAGACAAGATGGGAGGAGAGACCGTGATAATGGCCCTTATGTGCCCCCACAGTCCATTAGGAACAGGAAGAGAACCTCATCCTAACGCGAGCAAAGTTGAAGGCCTCGTTCACCTTAGACGAGATGGAGGGAGAGGCCTTGACAATGGCCCTTATGTGCTCCCACAGCCCATTAGAAATAGGAGGAGAACCTCGATGTGAGCAAAGTCGAAGGCCTCATTCAACTTAGACGAGATGGAGGGAGAGGCCCTGATAATGGCCCTTATGTGTCCCCACAGCTCGTTAAAAAATAGGAGGAGAACCTCATCCTAACGCGAGCAAAGTCGAAGGCCTCATTTACCTTAGACGAGATGTGAGAGAGGCCCTGACAACGGCCCTTATGTGCCCCCATAATTCATTAGAAATAGGAGGAGAACCTCATCCTAACGTGAGTAAAGTCAGCTGTAGGAGACGAGATCTACTTCAACTTTGGCTGGAGATGAGATCTTCCTTGAGCTTCCACCTGAACCAGCATGGAACCTAGAAGAGGACATCGACGGTCATCTTTTTCGCACTTTCTTCCTTCGAGTTTCGAACTCAAAAGTGAGAGGACTATTATTGGGGATAAACTCCGCTCCTGCCGAAGTCCGGTTTAATGCTCAGCCTAATGCAATAGGTAGCCATGGAAGAGCTTCAGCGGACAAATCTTAGCCGAACTCCTTCAGCCGGCCGAACTCCCCAGCGACTGAGCTCTTTCGAGATCCCAGCGGACGAGCCTTAGCCAAACTCCATCAGCCTTTCGGACTTTTTGGTAGTCAAACTCTTTGCGTACTCCTCCAGCAACCAGGCTTCTATGGAAGCTGAACTCCTTGTGGACTCCTCCAGCAGTCAGACTTCTATGGAAGTCGAACTCCTTGTGGACTCCTCAAGCAGTCGGGCTTCTACGAAAGCCGAACTCCTTGAGGAGTAGAAGTCGAACTCCTTGCGGACTCCTCAAGCAGCCGGACTTCTACGAAAGTT
The DNA here is from genome assembly GCA_006176705.1 of Cocos nucifera. NCBI lineage: Eukaryota > Viridiplantae > Streptophyta > Magnoliopsida > Arecales > Arecaceae > Cocos > Cocos nucifera. The sequence continues at coordinate 657,174 of QRFJ01000424.1, forward strand.
GAACTCATTGTGGACTCCTCCAGTCGGACTTCTATGGAAGCCGAACTTCTTACAGACTGTTGACAGATTTCTACAGGCGATCCCACTACTAAATGGTTACACGACAATAACGATCGACATTTATCAAATCAATAATGATCGACATTTATCAAGTCAATAATGATCGGCATTGATCAGGATGATTACGACAGTCATTAAGCAAGGCAGTTATAACAAGCTCCACCTATAAAAAGGATTCTTCAGATACGTTTAGGCCAGGTTCTAAAAACTCTTTTCCTCGAAATCCTGCCAAACTCCATACTGAGTACTCCACCTGTTGGCCAGAGCTAACTTGACCATCGGAGGGTCCTATCAGAGCTACCCCATCGACTTCAGATGGAACTTTATTTTGTAGGTCACTGACGGCGATCTCGTCTCCTTTCATTTTAGTTCGATCCGACGTCAATCAATTTCTGCGCCAACAGCTAGCATTGGATGAATGTAAAAGAGATCAAAGAGCAAGGTTGGCTATGGCTGTAAATCACGGAATGGAGACTCGCATGCATAGATGCCACCAACATTGCATGATGGTCTTATGAAAGTAGCTCTAATATCCTAGTATGGTGTCGGTAGGCAATTCCCTGCTTTATTGCGCCTAGTCTTTTCCACTCTTTTTGTCACATTTCCTTTTTTTTTGTTCCCTATTTCATTTTCGTTGGTGATATGATGATGGCTCGACCATTTATTATTTGAAAATAATAAATAATAAATAAATAAATAAATAAATAAGAGTATAGAAAATAAATATATGCTCCAGAAATAAATAAAAAATAACTTTCTAAAGGAGGCTTATAGTGCAATTGGTGTGTCTTGTATTTTTATCAAAGTAACAAACACTACCTATACGATTAAAACCATGCAACCTAAAGCTGATTATATGATGTCTTTCTAGAATATTTTAGAGAGAGAAGCTATATATGTTGAAGAATGTGAATTTATTTGACCTAGCTAGGCCTTCTAGCTTGGAGCCCTTCACATTGTTTACCGGCAAGTTTGTTGCATGCAGAACCATGTATTTTATATAAATTTATAGCTTCTCTGCCTACTAATTTCTTTGGTGGTGTTGTTAGAAACAAATTTCATTAATGAGGATTCCAGCTACGTCGTGCCATCTGAGGAGTGGAGCAAAGGTTTTACGGACTTACAGCCAGACCTCTCTAATTTTATAAGCATGCTTCGATTTCTTCCTGCGCAAATCATGGTGGCTTTTTCCCCCTTTGCATCAATCCTGCATTTCTTTTGTCCCTTTTTTTTTTTTTTGACAAACATAAACATATAATGGAAAGTCGCTCAGACAATCTTTTTTTATTTAATATTTGAGCTTGACACGAAAAAGACAAGAATAAACAATAAGAAAGAAAGAATTCAAGCTATTGACATGTGTCTCAACTTGTAGAGGCCAAGTCAAAAGTTTGAAGCTAGTATGTATATACCTCTGTAGCCATCAAAACGGAGAAAAATATGAAAATCCTGGTGTTGAATCTCGGTGAAAGGGGGAAAAAAAGGTGAGAAATAACCTGTGCTCTTTTTTGAAGGGAGAGAAATAAACTATACTTGTGCATTAATTTCCTACGTGCGGCATATGCCATTGATTTGACACATTGATGTTATTATTTTTAATAATAATAATAAAAAAATTCTCATTCCTCTCATGCCTATTATTATTACTTGCCTCCATCATTATTCTTAAATTCACACTCCTTGTAGTCGCTGGCGTGCTTTAGATTGTAAATATCGCTTTTACTTGTGCCATAAATTTTTCCAGCTTATGCTGTGGTTGCCTCTCATTCCTTCCTTTTTGCAAACTTGCCTCTCTTATTTTAGTTCTCTTTTCTTTCTTTTTCTTAATATAAAACATTGCCATAGAGATATTATTCTTCTATTTATATAAATTAGTATAGTTATGCAAACATTTCTTCCCCATTCTTTATTTTCATCTAGATTTATCTAACTTTTGGCCATATAACTCAAAAAAGAAAGGAAGGAAGAAAGGACGGCACCAATTAAGTAATTAATTAAGATAGACATCAATACCATTAATGTAGTCATGCTAATTAAGTAGCCATATCAAGAGGCCACGAACCTCTAACAAACCGATCCGAATCCAATCCAAGATAATCTTAATACATAATTCTTATTTAAAATTATGATAATTTTATGTTATTTATATGTATCAAATCTGATTTGCATATACATATCTATTTGATCCGATCTGATTCGAGATAGATACGAAATGGATATTGAATTTTTACTTACAAAATGGATATGTGTATGGACCAATCCAATGCATATCTGATCTATTATCGGTCCTATTCGACCTTCTCAATTTCTCCCTCCTATGCTATCATCTTATCCTCATTGGATCTGATAGCTGCAGCATCCATCGCCGCATCGGATGGTGGAGATGTCTTATGGTGACCCTATCTCTTCCACCCCTCCTTTTAGTCTGACATAGAAGGGATAGAGAATCTCATCCATACTGGCCCCACCCTCTACCCCCATGCACCTTCCTTTCGGTCTTTTTTCCTCTCATCTCCTCTAACTTCTTTCCTCTTTTGTTCCTCCTTATTCTATATATATATATTTTTTTCGATCGTCAGATACAGAATGATCATCAAATTTGGTATCGTGTAAAAAAAAAAAAAAAAATTAATGAAAAGATAAACAATATGGGAGGAGAGGCTGCGTGCATGACGATGCCTCGTCTGTTGTGCCAGACACGGGTAGACGACGTAGGGCATACGGATTCTACTCTAAATTTTTTTTATTGATGATTTTTTTTGAAATTTTTTAATTTATTATTTTTTTATTTTCAAAAATACCTCCTCTTTTAATTTATTTCCTAGATTACCGTACATGATCACGGACACCCTGGCCGGTGAACTAGCCGGCCCAATCAGTGATTTCACAATTTTTTTTTTTAAATTCACGAACGAAGGTTTTTTTTTCACTCGCGAACGAAGGGCGTAGGATCTCCGTCATCCCTCCGGCGCCCTCTGCTCGTCACCAACCCCCCCGCAGCCCCTCCGTAAGAGAAAAAAAAAAACAAAAAAAACAGAAGTCACACCCCCCCCCCCTCCCGTGCCCCCACGCGTCGATTGGGTCCCCACCCGCCGCCCACCACCCCCACCCCATGGCCGGATCCCCTCCAGTCACCACTGTCCCGCCCCCTCAGCTCTCCCTTCCCTCCGTCACTGCCCTCCTCCCACCCCAGGTACTCGTCACCAATGCCCCCGCGCTCCCCCTCCCCCTCCGTCTGCTAAACTAAACCAAAAAAAAAAAAAAATTCGCGCCACCCCAACACCCCGCAGCGTCCCTGAAGAATAAAAATAAAAGAAAAAAACTCTCTCATATTTTCTTTCTTTTCTTATCTTTTCTTTTTCTTTTTTTTGGTTTGATGGAGGGGGAGGGGCCGCGAGAGCGGTGTGTGACGGGTACAGGGAGGCATTGCGGAGATGACGGCGGGCCTTGGCCCTCAATCCGTGAATAAGAAAAAAAAAATCCTTCGTCCATGAATTCAAAAAAAAAAAATCATGAAATCACCGATTGGGCTGGCGGGTTCCCCGACTACGATATCCGTAAAATTGCCGATTGATCTGGTAATTTTAATATAAACGGTAATTTAAAAAATAAGTTGAAAGATGGAGCATTTTTAGAAATAAGAAATAAAAAAAATAAAATTTAAAAATATCCGACTTTTCCCTCTTCAACTCGTTACATGTTCTAGTTGAATTAATTAAAAGATGATACGGTACAGTAAATTTGGTTCAATCAATAATTTATATTGTAGTTGGACCAATTATATTAATAAATAAAAATTAAAAATTAAGAAAAGGGGCGGCATGTTCCTCTCAGAAGAAATTTGTCGGAAAGGGATGCAATTATTACGGCAAGCAAGTCAACGTGCTTCTCGCCAGTGGGTCCGCGCGTGCGTATCCGATCAACGAGAAGGGGGCACGTGTATTACTGCAAGATTTGGTCGGTACGACAGAAACCCTTCACTCATCTCCTGACCTCAGAACTACTTACACGAATCTCGATGTCAAATTTTATCCACTAAGATTTCGTCTCTTTTCCTCGGTATAAAATTAAAAGCGGCTGCCCGTGTGGACCAGAAACAAAGAATAAACTATATCCTTCGGGATGTAGCAGAGAAAAAAATAAAAAAAATATATTCTTCGGGAGCAGCTCAACCATCCCATTGGCGTCGTTTTTACCTGCACCAGTAAAGATACAGGCACCGGAATACACTCGGTACAATATACCGTTGTCTGGCCTCCTCTTGCCCCAGTGGGGTCCGGTGACCGCCCCAACCGCATCGATTTCCCCGCCCTCACCCGGACCAGAGCCGTGACCGGTTGTTGTCCTCCGTTCCCGCCGCTGGAACGGTGCTTTCCCCTGACACAAACCCACTCAGTCCCCACTTTCCGGTTGTCTCCACCCTTTCTTGGCCGACTGCCGTCCTCTTTTTGCGGACGCCGAGCTTGGAATCCCTCGAGGAAAGGCACGTTTGCCTTTCAATTTTTTTGGGGAAAAATCGCCTTCCCGCTTCACCTACTCTTGTTCAATGAAATATTTAGACTTTAGGCTCGCCCATTTTCCCACAAACCAGACCGCCCCTGATTTAATATTGTCCGAAAATCTCTCATGTTGACCAAGTTTTTTGGGTAGATTAAAGATGAAGAACGGGTAGAAGAGACAAAACGGAGACTGAACAAAACGAACGACAAAGAAACAACATAAATATGACAGCATCAAATTAACTAACCTCTTGTATTTGCTAGAGAGAAGGAATGGCTCATCATCTCAACAGTATAACTGAGTCCAAGTTCAACTACACAGTAGATCCCATGCCCATTTGATTCCATTATCTTGCTCTTTCTCCCCTCACACAAGGATTCCATTATTTTCTTCTTCTTCTTGTTCTTCTTGTTTTTTTTAAAAAAACTTCTCCAATTATTTCTGTTACCGTAAAACTTCGATGAGATGCTCGGTATGGTATCGAGTAAGTACGTGTTGCTCTCAAATGAAAAATGAACCTACAAAAAAAATTCTTTTATCAAAATTTATCTGATGAAAGATTTTTTGATGCTCAAATCAGTTGGAGTAAAGAGAATAATAAAAAGAATCATGAGAATGTAAAAGCCTTAAACATCTAAAAGAAAAGCTTATCCTAGTCTCCTTCTTACCTTCCCTTTTATAAGGATGAAGTTTGCCATTATATTATAACTTTCATCTTTTCGAATATCAAAACATGAAAGTTATAGTGTTTGTTGTGGGAATTAGTGGAGCAGTTACTCTAACTCATGATCTTTTAATTATGGATAGTTAATATTCTTATCATGCTCTGATAAATTATGAAATATCAATTTTTCATAGATATTGGACTTTCATAGATACTCAAAAAATATCCGAACGACATAGTTTGTGTATCTCGATTAAATCAGTTTGTAAGTAGTCGCTTCGCTTATCTAAATAAAATTATGGATTTGGATAATTATCGGTCTTTGAGCGGATAAAATAGCCGAGTTTATCTAGAACATGAAATCCTGAGTACATTACCTCAATAATTCTATTTATGCAAAACTACTACCCCTGACTCCCTGCCGGATCTACTTTCTAAATTACATGGACCAAGGGCATTGCACGCTTACGAACCAGTCCAAAATAAATTACACGTAGAGATGCAAATCTTAGTAATGAAACAAGACATCGTCTGACTCCAACCAGTCAGGCATCACTTGACGCTTCCTTTTTTTACCCTTCCCTTTTTTCCTTACATACCAAGCATCTCTCAGCTTCACCTACTCTTCTTCCGACATGTATGTAAAAATAGGCTTAATCTATATTTTCCACCAACCCCTCCGAAGGAGAAATTCTTGGGTGGACTTAGTCGCCGTACCCATTCCAAATTCCTCGTTTTAATTTGACCATCATTTCGCGGGCGGCATCCTACATTGTATGCCAACCATAGCCAGTTACCTCCCCACCTACTCCTTTTAACTGTGGCCACGACTTCCTCGGGTAGCTAGGATTATAAATCAGCCGTCCCCGTGAGCGCCACTCATCCTTCTCCGCTCACCAACCCCACCAACTCTATCTTCTCTCGTCCTACAGTACTCCGTCTCCTCCACTCATCTACCCAGCAGTCCCCCTCATAATGATCGTCGACGCTTCCACTCCCTCCGGCCACGGCCAGACCGTCTGCGTCACCGGCGCCGGTGGCTTCATCGCCTCTTGGCTCGTGAAGCTCCTCCTCGAGAAGGGCTACACCGTTAAAGGAACCGTCCGAAACCCTGGTATATATATATATATATATATATACAATTGTGGGAGAACTTAACACCATGATTATATTCTAATTTCCACCATTTTCTTCTCTCCTATTCTTTTTTACGTTAATATTTGGAGTGATCTTAATTTTCTCCCCTTATTGTAGATGATCCGAAGAATGCGCATCTAAAAGCTCTGGAAGGGGCGAAGGAGAGGTTAATCCTCTGCAAGGCTGATCTTCTCGACTTTGACGCGCTGCGGGCTGCCATCGACGGCAGCCACGGCGTCTTTCACACCGCCTCCCCGGTGACCGACGACCCAGTACGACTTCTCCACCGCTACAACCCCTTCTTTCTCAAACTGGAAAATTCCCGGTGGTAGCTGATGGTTGGACTTATATTGATTTTGGATGACTAAAACAGACAGTACCTAATTATGTAATTTCAGGAGAAAATGGTAGAGCCGGCGGTGAGGGGGACCAAGTATGTCATCAACGCCGCCGCCCATGCCGGCACCGTCCGCCGCGTGGTGTTCACCTCCTCCATCGGTGCCGTGACCATGGACCCCAACCGCGGCCCCGATGTGGTCGTCGACGAGTCATGCTGGAGCGACCTCGAGTACTGCAAGAACACAAAGGTGGATTGCCCTCATCGGGCATTCCCTTTTGATCACTACTTGTATCATCTCGATCGAATCGAACTGAGTTGCACCGATATGGTTTCTTGTTTCCAGAATTGGTATTGTTACGGGAAGGCGGTGGCGGAGCAGGCGGCGTATGAGATGGCGAAGGAGAGGGGGGTGGACTTGGTGGTGGTGAACCCCGTGCTGGTAATGGGGCCCATGCTGCAGGGGACGGTGAACGCGAGCACCGTGCACGTGCTGAAGTACCTGGACGGCTCCGCCAAGAAGTACACCAACGCGGTCCAGGCGTACGTGGACGTGCGCGACGTGGCACTGGCGCACCTGCTGGTCTACGAGGCGTCCGGGGCCGCCGGCCGCTACCTCTGCGCCGAGAGCGTCCTCCACCGCGAAGACGTCGTCCGTATCCTCGCCAAGCTCTTCCCCGAATACCCCGTCCCCACCAAGTAATTTATGCTTCCTGCCATTTTTTTTTAAAAAAATAATTTTTTATGACATATTCTCTCTCACACGTCATCAACACGCAACTGATTACGTCTGTCTGCTTTAACGATTCCAACCACAAAGGGACGCAGCTCCATACGCGTGAGAAAGAAACCGAACGGAAGGGAGCACCAAACGCATCTCCCTATATGATTGGATCGGTCCACCGCGGAGCTGACGGGTCTGGTCCAACCAATAATTTCACCATTCGTTGGTTGGTAAACGTCGCTTTCTCACGCACATGTTTCTGATTTGGGTGTGGTTCACCAATAAGTGTCACGTGGAGTGGGGCAAGCTTCTCTTAGACGTCTTAGTCCCATCGGATCATTTGGTGATCCGTGTAAGCATATGTCCTTGCACGTAATGCACTATATATATATATATATATATATATATATATATATATAGAGAGAGAGAGAGAGAGAGAGAGAGAGAGAGAGAGAGAGAGAGAGAGAAGTAAGACTTTAATTTCTTTTTTTTTTGGGTAGTAATTAAGACATTAAAATTTGTGCTTTACTTGCATCTTATTTTGCCTAGGAGTACATGGTATTCTGGACCACCGACTGTTCAAAGTTCGACTACTGGTGGTTGGTTTAGTTGAGCCACCTATGACGTCTTCTTGCGTAATATTTCCAATTATTTATCTGCATACAAGGAACGGTTGTCAGAGATTCCTTCAACAACTTCTGTGAAGACGACATGTTTCTATTTGATCGAACGTCTGGTAGGATCTGGTCCTATAGGCGCCACATATTAGATTGCGACGGATTCCAAGATGTAGAAAGAGCCCCAACAACCCATAAGAAACATCTGCTGACTAATCGAAACCGAAGCAGCGACCGGGGGGGAAGGTGCCCATCACCTGTCTTCAAGATGGGCACTCGAAAAATTTAGATGATCACCCAAGATGAGTGCTAATACATCTTTAAAAAGAGAGAAAATTAAAAATTCATTCAACACACATGGCGTTATTCATATTTTCTTCATCCAGTCACATCATACAAATTGCCGCAGACAACTCGTGTGTGGAGATGAAACATATATTAATTTGTTTGAGTGACACCTGTCAACCACTCAATCATTTTGGAATTCGTAGATAGCTGCTGCATTTATGATTCAGTAGCAATTACTCCGATCAATTGTCTGGTGTTCCTTCTGGATTTCATGCTGTCCTCTTGGTACTTACGGATCGAAACCATGGCATTGCAGGTGCTCCGATGAGGTAAATCCTCGAAAGAAGCCATACAAGATCTCAAACCAGCGGCTCGGGGACCTCGGCCTCCAATTCACTCCAGTGACTCAGAGCCTATATGAGACGGTAAAGTGCCTCCAGGAGAAAGGACACCTCAAGGTCATCTCTTGATGCTGTTTCATGCACCATCACTGCTGGCTTGCTGCATGCTGCTTGTTTGGTGCAGAGGAGTTTAGGCACATGTATAAACTCCAAGAAAACCCCCAACCTATTACTGCACTACAATATGTAAAGAATGACATTCTCTGAGACGATTGTTGTTCATTATATATCAATAGAGGGTGCATTAGTTTTCTAAAGACCCCGCAAGACTTCAACTAAAATGGAGATTAGATTTTTGTTTATTGATGAGCACGCGGGTGGTCCCTTCTGTGATTATATATTACTGTTTCAGAGTTCAGACGGTTTGTAGTCAAAAGTATCATGGTTATTCAAAACTTTCAGAGCTGGCTAGAAATCAAAACCTTCCAGATTCTTTGATTTTTCAGATCCAGAGTACATCAAATACCAGACTGGAGACTCGTTAAAAAGAAATGCATGCTACCCCTCGGTTTTCATTTGAATGGTTTAAATAAGGAGGGGGGTTGGGGGTGTTGGTTGGTAATGCGGCGAGTGCCTGTTGAAGTAGTCCCCCGAACTTGACACATCTAATAATTCTATGGTATCATACAATCATGAAGGCCCCACGTTGCCACCCAAAGCAAGAGTTCGGAAAAAAAACTTGCCATGAATATATAAAGCACAACAGATTAGATGGGGTGACACTTGAGATTAAACTATCGATGTACTTCCAGGTTTTGTGGTGCCCTCCATCTGTTCCCCTATTCTGAGGGAAGATGGTTGGAATTAGTGTCTCGTTCTCAAAGTTCTGCTTTATGAGAAAGTAATAGAACATAGTGCTATGGTTTTTGGCTAAAAAAGGATCACATTGAAAACTAGTAGGTCCATATCAGGCACACTATGATTCTCCTTAGAAAAGGGCTAGATGTATGTGTTGCAGCAGGAAGCTTGTTGCCTTTGTGTCAAACCACGCTTGCCGTTATTCGCGTGAACTCTTTTCCATTTTTGTACTGCTTTGCGCCTGATAAACAAAGAAACACACATCGGCCTACTGGAGGATTGCTAAATGTTAACAAAGACGCATGTAATTGGAGAGTGGAGAAGATATTCTTTCTTTCTTTCTTTCAGATTTAGTGAGGGCTGATAGCCATGATGATGAGGCTTGGCCACCTAATAATCAAGACTCCCAATAAAGGCGCACACAAAAAAATTCTAAGTTTGGATCACCTTTCGTCAAAATCCCTGGGTATTTTCCACAGGCATTCAATGTTGAAACCTAGATATTGAAGGGTGCCAACTGCCGACCACAGGACTAGCCCTCTCTTGGTGAGATAACATAAAACTTGTTCCAGATACCAGTTGTTGACGAGGAATCGAGAAAAGTTTTAACTTCTTCAATACTTCATTATGAAGAAAAAGCTAGCTTGTTCTTAAACCGTGCCATTTTTTTTATTAGATTGAGGCCATAAATGCACAACGATTGTGGCTTTTCCATCTTTACTTCTAATTTTATGTCCTTCATGAACAAGTTGGCTACTTGATTCATCTAGTAGGTCTACTTACTAAATGCATTATCTAAGAAGATAATGATCAGAAAGTATACAAAACCAGAGAAGATGTACCAAACAATGATGAGAAAGGATTTTGTCTTTGTTGGTGTGGTGCTGGTGTCAGGAATAGATACTATTATATAGTATAGATATGAAATAAGTTGCGGTTCCCCTTCATACAACTCAACCACATTAGGGGCCCGAATAGATGTCATGCCTGGATTGCTTTGATCATTAGCGACCAACAGTGTCGTACATATCTCCAACCACTGACTCTCCACTAAAGCTCTATTCATTGGGTAACAAAGAAAATTAAGTCTACTTGGTTCTGCGGTACATGTCGGCTGGCCTTTATTCATTGGGTAACAAAGAAAATTAAGTCCACTTGGTTCCGGGGTATATGTCGGAAGGCCTTCATAAAAGGGGTTGGGTGGTGGTGTGACGCCCACTTGAGAGCCCTTCAGGCGACTTTAATCATGACGAATGCAAAGAAAGAGCATGAGGCATGCAAAGAAAGAGCATGACCGGCGAACAACCTTCACCGAGTTCGATCAGTCAAGTAGTCACCACACCACCCACTTGACAACGATGAAAGTCAATATGGATGGTACCGAAGACTGGTTGGTGAAACATGACAAATATTGTGGAAAAGCAGGCGAACACCTTACAACTTTTCTTTTTTTCTAAAAAATAAATAAATAAAAGGAAATCGTCACCCCATTACCCGCTGAGAGATCATCACACCAACTCCTCTCTCTGCACCTCTTGAAATGAAGTCCTACCCACCCCGCTTTATCCCTGTTGGGGTGCAAATGAGTGGTTTCGGTGACACGAGGCAGGAGGTGTTAGGTCTCAATAAGCTGATGAGGTTGGTTTTAGGTAACCGAAGGCCTTCTGCGCAGGTCAGATTATGGTCAGCAAACAGGCACAAGATCTAGAACAAATGAGACGCAGTGGTGCCACTCTTGGTTTGGGTTTTTATTTTTTTAACGCAAGGTTTTTCTGCTAATAAAATTAAGTTGTCGTCGTCTTGACAGCACCAAACCAGGTGAGGCCAGCTGCGACGTACCTGTTCATAGTACCGTCTACCAGCTAAACAATTTTTTCTTAAAAAAAAGAAATGTTAAAGCCTTTAGTCTGAAAATAGAAAAATCAAGGGAGCAACTACATTGAACATCAAATTGTAAAAGTAAATAAAAAATATTGCTTGCTGCTCGATTTTATTGTTTTCCTCGGTTGGTGCTTTGTTTTCAGGGTAGCATCAGCGAAGTAAAGTACTCGACCAATCTTTTCAACAACCCCACAGAGAATGTCAAACTGATCTGATGTTGGTATTCCAAACATCTTATTTCGTGGACAGGATGAAAATTTTCCTTCAAACATAATCAAGGATCAAAACATCTATGCAAAATTGTCAGTGGACAGCAAAGAGAGATCAGGAGCGCAAGATCATATTTCGTGGAACATCATATCAACCTTCTTCTTCTTCTTCTTTGGAAAAACAGAAAAAAAAGAATGCTGATTGGTGTTAAATGCAAGCAGTCAACAGCAGACCCTGGCATCATACAAAAGTTCAAGCATCTCAATTTACATGCACCAAGACGTGGAACCTTAAGATTGGTGACAACCTAGATTATCCTGTCCTTAGAATATCACTTTGGATTCTTGTCTTGGAGTTTTGAGCAATTCTCGACGGTACCATCAAATTAACAAGCCGGTTCACTGTTGGGAAACTAAAGCTTGTACCAGAAACATAACAACAATGATCCAAATGTGCACGGTGTTTAATAGAACAACTGTAACGAAAATCCATATTCTAACTATTTCGTACTTCGATGCCATCGAATCCTTTTATGGCCCACATCAGCTGCCGATACAAACTTCTTGAAAGAAAGATTTCTTCTACCATATCCATGGTATGCCCCCTTCCATCTTGAGCCTTGGATGCAGATCTAAAATTATCTCTATGGCAAGGTCTCGTCAAATTGTCATTGATATATGGCAAAACCATTTTTAATCTATCCTTTACCACCACTGTCTTCAATTGGTGCATCTCCAGTGCTTTCTCTAGCATGCTTATTCCCAACCATGTACTCTTACTAGTTACACCATTGATCCACATAAGCTTTTAACCTCTATCAGTACCATCTGTTGTCTCACAATTCCCACCCTCTCCCTCTTTGCACTCAAAAGGCATGCATTTATCATTAACAATAATGAAGAATATCCCTTACCACGCTTATTTGTCTTGGATAATGATTAACTTCACACGGTCAGTATATGCGATCTCTTGATCCTTTTCTTTCTGGCTGATGGTTCATTTTCATCTCTATTCCCACTGAAATTGCATTTCAAACACTATTTACTTTGATTGATAATTGGGCCCTCAAGCTTTTTCCGATTATTCCAGTTTAGCATTCAACTCCGTTCTCACCGTCTCTGTTAGAATAAAAAGCTCAGGGCTACTCTGTAATCTGGGAGTAAGCTCATTGTGGTAGAAAAGTCACTTGTTTGACCAAATTAAGAAGCATGATATTAGACTGAATGTAAGCCTCGAATAGGATCCCATTAGAAAACCATATTTTAAGTATTGTACTAAGGTGGAAATCAGAGCTAGCTTCCCTGATTGAAGTTTTTTGTTGCAAGGAGGATAAGACAGACAAATGCAGTCTTATGGCAAACAATTTAGGTATTAATTAGCTCCATATGAAAATCTTTGATAAGTTTGAAATCGACCTCCGTAGCTCCCTAAAAGGATATCCATCATTAACTTATGACCTACCAGGCAACACACCAAATCTAGTATTTGGTTGATCCCAGGACCAGGAAGAAAGGACGACACAAAACAGGAAGCAAATCAACCAACCATCTTGCTGTCCAAGACTTGATCTAACACCTCCTAAGCTGATTCTTTCATCAACTGCATGGGGTTTCAATTATCCAAAATAAACAAGGATGGCAGATCAAATCATCTAACAGGCCTCCAAAATGGGGTTCATATCTCATATCTGAGCAATAATCACCTGACATTAAGGTGTGGCATGGTTGAGATTTAAGTATATAAGGCCAATTTATCACTTAAAATATGCCTCATAATACATTATTAGTAGAGAACACCAGAAAGTTTTTCTAACTCTAATAAGTGTTCTATTAAAGGGGAGAAAAGACATACAAGTCACCATTTGTTATTAGCTGAACAAGGCACTGCATATCTTGCCAAATATTAACAAAGATTTAAAATCCACCGCAAGCAATGTTCTAACAACCATGATCATATCAATTTATCCTTATCCAAATATTTGGAGTTGGCCTTCTGAATTTCTATTGGTCCATTAAACTTAAATGAAGCCTATCCCTGGTGTTGTTCCTATCCATGTTGTTTTAGGTCTTCCCAACTATGTCATCCATGGGCACTGTAATACTTATTTCCTAACAACATATATATTAAAATATTTCTGTTGTAAACTTCTTCCTCACAAACCTTCACTTAATCCATAAGGTTTTGCCATCTGATGAGGTACTGACTGTACTACAGCAATCAGCATACTTACAATACTGTGGCACAAGGAACACCATTTGTTCTACCATACCAGTTCTACAAGCACTGCAGCAATAAATCACATAGAAATCAACAGATCCTCCATTGTACCAAATAGGTGGCACTCGTACGATTAAACCCAATCAACAAATATTTTAAGCAAAACCAAATCATTATCTTCACACATTGATGTTTTTCCTCATCCTACTGACACACATTAGGTCTGCACATAGATACTGGTTAATATCACCAACAGCCTTTTCCATCACAGCAAAACTTTGGTTACTTCTCCTGCAAATGTGCTGTTTCAAATTTAGTCATTTCACATGTCCACATTTATGATGCACATGGAAGTTATTGTAGTGGAATTTCAAAGATTGAGGAGATACATGATGGCATACGAAAGGATCAAGTGGATGATTTTGTTGCTTGCATTCTAATATGGAAAAGAGAACTAAGCACTAGTGATGTCAGAGTAAACAAAATTGTGGTCTATGCAAGGATTGAAGTATCATGTGTTTGTCGTATACCAGCTTGACAATGCTATGCAAAGGCATGCTAATTCATGGCACGCAATAGCACAACATTACACCAAGTACAGGAACATAGGAGTCAGGGTTGGCAAAAGAGCAAGCTTGTTGCGAGCTAGCTCGAGTTCAGCTCAAAATTTGGCACAAGTTTGGCTTGTGCAATTACAAAATGAGCTAAGTAAGAGTTATATTTTCCTCGCCTAGGCCCATCTCATATTAGCCTGCAATAGTAATATACAAATAATTGAAGTATTGTGTGTTGGTGGCGACCAGCTTGACACTAAAAACAGTGTCTCGTGCTATATGAAGCCATGCTAATGCTTGTCATGCATGCATTGGCATGACATTAGTGGTACATTGAATAACGCTAGCAAATGAGCAAACTGTTCATAAGCCAGCCAACTTCAGCTCAAAGTTTGGCTCGAGTCTCTCTCATTGATGAAGGCCGAAGGGGGGCATATTCATAAAGGAATATAGTACACCCTATAAAGAAAGGCAGGTGTGCAATAAGCTAAAGCTTACCTTGCCCTAAGAGAGGCCATAGGATAGAATATAGAACCGACGATGCTCTGAGCCCAGACAGACTAGGTAACAGTAATGGTAAGTTGTCTAATGCAAAATTATTTTATAATTATTTGTCACAAATTAGAATAGAATGTATCTCAACCATAAACTTAAAACAGAATCCAGCTTATTACTCTAACTATATCAATGGAAGCCTCAAATGATTTTAAACTTTCACTAGAACTCTATTTGTGGATAGCTTGAGCTCAACTTGATTATTAGATGAGCCAAGCAAGAGACAGGCCTTGCTTAGCTTGTGTTTGGCCTCTCTACACCCCTAAGCTGAACCTGTGCTAGTGCTGCATGTTGGTATGGACTGACATGGTATATATCCCCCCCCCCCCCCAACACACACACAACAACAAAAAAGAAGAAGAGAGAGAGAGAGAGAGAATGTAAGAGTCTTGCAGAGAAGGCAACAAAAACAAGCACAAGGATCATAGAGTGGGCTATAAATGCAATAAGAGAAAGTAACGCCTACATCCAACTTTTTTGGAGATGCAAAACTGACAGATTTAAAAAAAAAAAAAAAAATCATTTGAGGGGAGTGGCACAAAGTGGGCAATGTGAAGACATCTTTCAACAATAAAGCCTATTTCACTAGTTTCAAGGATTGAGCAAGTGATAAATTAGATAAAATATAGACTAGGAAATTTATAGCATTATCTCTCTTCTTGCTGTGAATTACTGGCTAGTGATGGTGTATGGACCTCAAAAACTTCAAGCAGCTAGTGGAGACCCCAAATGGCAGTCTGTATGAACATGGATGGCTAGTCGGGAGAGACCTTTAGACATAAAGTATATTTTATTGGTTAGAGGTTGGTGGGAAATAAGCTATGGTCCATTATCCAAATTCTATATCTCGTCAACTGTCAAAGTTGCTTGGGCTGATCATTTGACTTGGAATATAGAAACAGCTGCATGGATAATCTCCTTATCCGATATTTACATTATTAAGACTTCATTGACTTGATGGGCACAAAGTTAAGTTTGATAAGATATCTGGCATGTGAACATGATGAAATTTAGTTTGATATGCAAAGAACTTCTACATATTTCTCCCGGGAGACAAACATGTGTTTTCAGCAAGGCAAACAAAAGAGGTTACGAAAGATAAACCCTCACAGGAGGAAAGGAACATTGAGAAGACCAAAAGAAACACTATACACTAGATAAATTGTTATTTAAACTGGCAAAGTTCCTTATTATACAACTGATTGATAATTATTAACAGCAGCCAGCAATCTCATATACATATCTTTTGATTCTTTTCAGAAAATGAAACGCAACATCTGAACCCTTTCTTGTGGCCAACAATGGACAAACTTAAATGGAACCCTGCAATAGATAATTACTTATTCAAGGCCTATTATTTCATATGGATCTGTTCAAAATCCTAGGCTTTGAACTAAATCACTTGGATTATCTTTGAAAAGTATAAAAATAGACTGGCTCAATTTGTTTTATATGCTATTTTTATCACAAGTGACTTTATGTTAATCTATCTCTATTACTTCATGAAAATACAAATTTAGTGATTTGTAGTATATCATAGGCACAATACATGCACCTTATTTTCCAAGATCCCAAATATCTGTTCATGTGCATTTGTGCACAAACATATACATATACTTCGTAAAGATGTATTATGTTTTTAGTATTTTCTCCCATAATTCTGAGCTTCAGAATTAGTATAAGCAATATCACCAAAATGCGAAATGTGCAGCTATTAACCAACCAATAAGACAAAACTATGTTCTAAAACCAACAGGACCTCATCCTTATATAAAGACATGCCATCTAACCAGGGGGAAGTATAGCTATGAGTTGTAAGTTGTTTAAGTAATTTGTTGGATCCAATTTGAGGTTACTTAAGATGTGTTAGGATACCATGCTAGCTTTATATTTTAAAACGTAAAGGTACTCTGCTTAAAGTATCCAGCCCTTGAAACAACGGTTGCCCTGCGTGCGTGTGTGTGTGTGTGTGCATGTGTGTTGGGGGGGGGGGGCTCAAACAAAAGAGAAGAAGAAGAAGAAGAAAAGGGTGCCAAGTCTCACAGATGATATCAGTAGGACACTAAAATCAAGTGTCGGTTGTATCCTGCCATGTAAAATTGTCCCAATGTGCTGACACTTCCAGAAAACTTAAAAATGCAATCTCCACATAGCATAGCAAACATGGCAATAAGGAAAATTAGTCTCAGGCCAGGAACCTTGAGACTACTAAAGTAAAAGTCCAAATGATACCACCACAAAAAGAGTTGGTAGGCATAAACTACAAGTAGCCAATCTCAGAGCTAAATATATACCAAAGCAATTGAGAGAATAGCTGCTGAAGTTAACCACCAGATATGGAGTGCAAGACTGAAGGAGAAGATCGATCATTGAAAAAAGCATCAAATATCAAGATCAGATTAGCAATTACATCATGGTTGGAAACAAAGTCTTGCTACAAGGAATTAAAGCTTGATAGTGGTCCAGAAGCTGATATAAATGATAACAATGTGTGGATCCAACTGATGCATTAAAGAGGATGGATCAAGAAGCAAGGAAGGAAGACATGGTTACCGAGAGAATGGCAAGTCCAGAAGTTAAGTGTGCACTTAATTAAGATGTCATAAGTTAAGACGATAAAAAATTAATGGCTAGGGAAAACATATAGCTAAGTGACTGCATTAGTACATCCACACAATACCAGGATAAATTCAAGATCATAAGGGTCAAGAATATAGGAGTTATTCAACATGAAGCAATTCGGAATAAAGTTAAATAACCCTACAGTAAAAGGGAAAGATTGTTGCTAGCAAAGAACATTGGTCCTGAGAAAAATAAAGAAGAGAATATGAAGACCGTATACAGACAAAGTGACTGTAGAGGTGAACATCACACACTGGATAAGGGTGAACACCTAGAGAGTTGCACATGGAACTGAAAAGGGGGATTTAAGGCCTCTAATTATCAAGAAGCTAGTAAATGGAGGGTAATAACCATTGCTAGAATGCACAATTCACTCACCTAAGGCGATAGTTAAGATCCACTACATATTGATAATGGGAAAATAATGAATATTCCACAAATTAACAAGCTTCCTAAACACAGCAAATAAAGAAGAATTTCTTAAAAGATAAAAACTGGAAGCCCTACAGTAGCAAAAATGGGCCTAAATAGGTCAACTATAACTAGCATTCTTATAAAAATGTTAATTATGAAAAGTAACAATCAAAATGTATCATAAATGACAACAGATAAAAAGGCACAAAATGAACAGTCATGGAAAACAAATTAGGAGATGTATGAGAACCATATGAAGCCAAATTGGAGAACCTGTGATACAATTTCAGTGACGAAAGTAAACAATAGAAGAACTCAATATGGAGTTGATAATGAAACACAACATACCAATGAAGTCCTCCATATGTAACATAAATAACATGAATTGGACTAATTATAAAATATTTTGACCATGTTGGGGGGATCGGAGGAATCGAGAAAGTTTGGTTTCTTTCTCAAGTGAATGATCGGGTTATGTGCTGTGGAGGAGGTCTATGGCTCACAAATGTTAGTAGATAAGAGTCTAGGATCACATGAACATGAAGATGAAGACAAAGGGCATAGCACAATTCTCTCAAAGTTGATCTTAGATAGAGATATAAAGTAAGGATGACAGGATCAAACGAAGAAGGGCTGCTGACAAATGCAAACACCAAGGAAAAAAGATAGCCAGGTCTAAAAGATAACAATACTTAAAGAAAGCAAACCCCCGCCAATAGTTGTTGAAGAAAGCACTGATGATAAATAAATCAAATATGAGGATTTTCAGCCCAAGGTAACTTTGGATGAGAGCATAGTGCAGAAAGGTGACAAGTAAGAAGTGGATATAATCAATCATCAGATATGGGGGTTGCAAGTCAGACGGAACAAAGATTACATAAGTTACTATTTTGATCTCAATACACTGAATACAAGCAGAAATACAGAGCTCTCTGACAGAGGGTCGAATCAAGCACTTGGTTATATACTGAATATTAAAGTGGGAAGCTGGAAGGAGCAATAGAAATTGGTGAATTAAAGAATTTGTGAAGAAAGATGCATATGGCACAACAAAAGCCAGTGAGGTTAAAAGAAAAATATAAAAGAATGGTAATATCCATGACTTCACGTGTCCTGGTGTATCAGGAATAAAAGCTGACAGCAAAACAAATGGGCATTTGAACATTAGGCATTAGCAACCTGTGCAGGCATGAATCAAAGAACGAAATAATGATGGGTATTTGAATGCTTAAATTTGAAAAAGACCAGAACGAAGCTTGTGAACTCCAAGAACCAAATAAGCCAAAGTTCAAAAACAGTGAGAGTTTAGGTCCCAGATGAAGTCACAATAGAGGTATCAAGTATCAAAGGAACACAAACAAGTTGAATCTGCAAGTTGAAACTTGAAAGGGAAGATAACATCTTGGGGGTGCATGACAATCATTAACAATGTAGTGGGCCCAATACATTGAATCCTCCTAGCAATACAAAAAAAAAAAAAGAACATATTTTTCTGAGAATAAGGAACAGAACTATCAGAATAGGAAAACTCAGCCATAGTTAGAGGGCAATGGGGACCACAACGCATTGATGGTGTGAAACCAATGATAGTTTCACAAACAAGTATCTCCAAATTCCAACAAAATGACAGCAAAGACATGAAAGATGATTTTTTTTTTGGGGATGAAAACATTGTTCACAAACAGTAATAATAGACCAATAAATGCAGAGATGGGAAAAAAAGCCCAGATGGAGGAATAAATTGGTGAAGAAACCAGGAACCATCAATAAGGAGTCACCGCAAAATTTTTTAAGGTACACTGGTGGCAAAAATCAGTTACAACAAACAAATCAACCAAAAAACATGCAAAGAAAGTCAGATGTAGCATACTTTGTCTGAAAACTAAAAAATCATCAACAAACAGTTACAATGGAAGGCATAAAATTAAAAAAATGGAAACCATGCACATGAATCTATCCTCTATAATCTCAAGTGTTCAGATCTAAAAGATTAACAGAATTTAGATCAAATAGCTAGAGATATGCATGTCAATCAATATCAATAATTCTAATGTCTTATACAATGGACTGATAATGGAGCTCAGATACTTAGATTATCTAAAGATGATGAAGGACTTGTATAAGCATTGGCTGCAGAGACGGTGGGAGCTCAAGTACCTAATAAAATGTGCACTTGAACAATTACATTCCAGCTAATAAGCAGTCTGACTAAATCAACAGAATAAAGTGTTTAATTGTGAATCTGATAAGACCTCGAAATGAGGGCATGCCTTGGTGCAACAGTAAAGTTGCTTCATTGTGACCTCAATGTCACAGGTCCTAAACATGGAAAGAGACTCTCTGCACATGGGGTAAGGCTGCAAGATATGACGCTTCCCAGACCTTCTAGCGACAGGACCCTCGTGCATTGGGTCGCCCCTTTACTATAAGACCCTAAAATACCGACTAGATAGCAGAAGGAAAAAGAACAAGAAATCTTGTTTCCTAATCTAATTGTTGTTTTTCTTGAATCTTCTCGTCTAGATGCAACCCAAAGAAAAAGATAGCCACAAGTCTTCACAGAGTTAAACAATAATTCTGATCATTGATATAGAAACTGCTTTCCCTAACATAAAACATATATTCACTCCATATGCACAATCCGTTATTTTTTCCCTTTCTCATCCACGAAGCCATTAAAATATTTGCTGGCATTTATATCCAGGATTGACGACACTCGTTGCAAGCAAATCACATAATATAATCTAAGAATCTTTGAGGCTATGAAAAAGCGAATAACAAACTACCTTTCCCCCTTATTGCTAGATTCACATCACCATTCACGGAGATATTTATAAAGAACGTAACAACAAGACAACAGACACAAATAAACTTCTTGACAGGTCTACAATCAAGAACCGCCTATCCTTGAAAGATTTAATAGAACAATACAACATCTCCACGAAACTAACTCAAGACGTGACCAATAACGGTACGATAAGATCAAGAAAGAGGTGCAAGGGTTAAAAAAATTAGGGTTTGAAGGTGTACGGCTGAGGGAGGGAGATGGGGCCTCTCCGGGATTCATCGCTGTCAAGAAGCCTCTGCACCCTCTTCTTCGCACAATACTGCCGATCGAAGTGCTTGACCTATATATCACGGAATCCAAAAACAACGCAAAGAAACAAAGAGTTTTAGCGGACAAAGAAATCAAAAACCCGGTGTTCTTGATGGAAGAAGACAGAGGAGATACCCACCCAGGTGGGGCGGCATTGGTTGACGAAGTGGGCTCTGGAGGCCTTGCACTCGGCCGGGTAGAGGAGGCCCACGGTGGCGACCTCGGTGGGCTTCTTGTCCGCCTCCTTCTCCAAGCACGCGTAGAAGGCGTCCCGCGCCTGAGGAGAGGAATTGGGATCATCCCGGTGTTTGCTTTTCCAAGAAAGTAAGAAAGAGGGGCGGTAGTACGCTACCTTGTAACAGGCGGCTCGGCCTTCGGCGAGGACGTCGGGCATCACGCCCTCGGGAAAGTGCTGCTGGCCAAGTGACATCCAGGAGAAGTTATAGAGAAAGAACCCCCAAGCCACCGGCGTTCCACCAGAACAGAGAGACCCTGAGGCACATATGCCATCCGTGCGGGAGGATTTAAAGGTACGGCTTTTGATGTAGGGATGAAAATAATATGAATGTCATAAATTTAAATTTATTTTATATTTAAATTATTTTAAATATAAATAAAAATTTAAGAATTTCATTAGTATCTATATTCATATTTATATTTATTAAAAAAATAAATTATGAATATGAATATGGATAGACAACCATTCAATTCGTATCCGAATATCCGAATTTATATGTAATCTTATATAATTTTATATAATATTTATTAATTTTTAATAAAAATATATAATTATATAAATATATTATTAACTTAATTTATCATCTATCTAGTAATATCTTTAATTTTGTAGCCATAAAATTTAATATCTAAGTTATATCCATAATTATATTCATACTTTCAGTATCCGAATAATATCCATATTCGTTTGAAATAAATATGACTATTAATTTTTATATTTGAATAATATTTATATCTATATTTATATTCGTCAGATAAAATAAATATGGATATGGATATGTTGGTATTCTATCCATATCCGATCCGATTTCAGTCCTATTTTGACGATGTTATGACTGTGTCGGAAATCTTATGGGGCTTGAGCAGCAATCGGACGGATCAAATTAGTTATGAATCAAGTTGGGTATGGATGGAATTAAAAATTTATCAACCTAAATATGATGTACTTATTAAACAGACCAGAAATTTAAATTTAAATTTGATCTATTTATTAAAAAGATAATTTGATCTAATTCATATAATATATTTATTAAATAAATTAAATTAGTTTAAATGGATCAAATATGTTGAATGGGTCATGTATCCGTAAGTCTCCTGGTTGAGATTGGCTTGATCGAAGAGTAGATGTGGCTAGCACTACTGGATGGTGACTTGACCTACAAAATAAATTTCTGATCAGAATTAGCTTCAATGGAGATCCTCCAACACTCAAGTTAGAAAATCAGGGATATAAGAGAATAAGTGAGTGTAATGGAGATATGAAAGCATATTTGGGTCTTCTATTGGTCTCTATTTATAGGAGAAGGCTGGGACGCCATGAGGGAAAAGAAGTATCAGGCCATTACCCATGCCTTATCAGATGTAATGCATCCGCTATTTTCTGATCTAGCAAGATACGGTAATTGCCTCCTTTCTTATCTACTCGTGGTAGGTTACATGTTACTGATAATTGCAGGATTCTCCAGCCCACATGCAGATCAAAGGCCAATGTTGCCTGAGATCTCGACTTAAATTGACTACAGAGGTACCTTGGATTGATAAGGGCTAAATGTTGGCCCGACTGAGGTATTGGTGATCGAAATAAATTTTTTTTTCTCATATCATATGGCTCCTACTCTTGAATCCGAGCTAAAATTAGGTCGGATGAAGAGAGTAGCTTGGTTCACTTTTCTTGCTTCTATGAGTGACATGTCACGTCGAAATTGCTTCCTTTGGGGTTAACCATTGTTGGCAAAATTTAAGGCCTTCAGCTTGGCTCAACTTAGGTCATAGCTTCGAGATTAAAGGATCTCCATATAGTACTTTTCAAGGCATTCAGCTTGGATCATCCAGATAAAGGACATCTTTAGGTCAACTCAACATTGCTAATGCCCAGGACTTTTGAGGTTCCCATTATGGGGTTTATCCTCGATCATTGGGTGGTTAAGTATTTTACTATATATACTTATCTTGGGCCCATGATCAAGTTGGCTTTGTCAATGTTTTGGAGCTTCCGAGGATCTTATTAAGGGGTGACCCCTTGCTTCTCGAACAACTAAGGTTTTTAGCTTAGCTCGTCTTAGAGACGAGGGGCTATCTAAGGATCCTTCTATAGAATTTCCTCTCACTTCTAGATCACCCAGGATCTTTGGCTTGAATCATCATAGATAAGATTTTGAGGCTTCGAGGGTCCTCTTAAGTGATTATCTCTCTCTTCTCGAATGGTCAAGATTTTAAGCTCAGCTTGCCTTAGGGATGAGGAGTTTCTGAGGGTTCTCTTATGATGTTACCCCTCACTTTTTGGTCGCTAGAGATCTTTATCTTAGGTCATCGTGGATAAGGTTTTGGGACTCCTAAGGGTCCTTTTATGGGATCACCTCTCGCTTCTTGAATTGCTAAGATTTTTAGTTCAGTTTGTTTTAAGGATGAGGGGCTATCCAAGGGTCCTCTTATGGGGGTACCCTCACTTCTTAGTTGATAGATGGTCTTTGGCCCATGTCATCATGGATAAGATTTTGATTAGGTTATTTGCTTAGGTCAGCTTCACACCTCAGTCTTCTTAAATCAACTTTGTTAGGATGGCCTCTTTAGGTCACTTTCCATCTTGGCATTCTCAAATCGACTTTGTCAGGTCAGCTTTTCACCTCGACCTTCTTTGGTCGACTTTGTCAGGTCCGCCTTCTCATATCGACTTTCTCATGATCTTGATCTTCTGGTGACCTTGGATTCAGTCTTCACCTCGGCCTTGAGCTTCAGCTCATTGGGCTTTGCCTTGATATCGGCCTTGGGCTTCACTTCAGTCTCGATCTTGGTCTTCATCTCGACCTTGGTGTCGAAAATGTGTTCCAAAGTCAATCGTCAGTCTATTGACGGTTGGATCATAAATTTATGATTATATATGAATTATAAATTAATAAAAATTATTTTAATATTTTTTATCATAAATTTTATTATCTTCTAATAAACTCCTGTGTTGTGATGAAGTCCTTAGGACTATCTAGATTCGACAAAGAAGGATTTATCATTTAGTTCTTAAATAGTTCATGATCAAATGATACGTTGTTACTTAGGACGATAATGTTTATCAAGTATAAGTCGTTGTGTGCCATATAGATTGGTTATCTTCGTAACTAAGGAGTGTTGAGACATTGATATAGTATGCAAGTGAGATGTATGGGTACATTTGCACTGAACATGATCAACTTTGGAATTTTTCTCCTATTAAGATTAGCTTCGATGAAATATGGGTATAAATATTCCTTCGATCTGAGATCACCATGGTGGCTTTCAAGCAAGTCACTGTGTTTTGGTGTCGGACTATCTGAATTTCTAATTTAGTGATGAAAGATTTCTGAGCACAGTCAAGTACTTGTGGAGTCGATGCGTGTATCAAGATGGAATTGACCACTTCTGATTTTAGAAGCTGTGTTCAATTGTATTTTAATTTAGCAAAACCTTGGTCAGGATAGTCTTAGTGAGGAGTCATGGAACTAATTGCTTTGAGATACGACATAGATGTATTTTCTAGGATTGATAGTCTAATATTGAGTCATCTATTACATAGAGATCATAGAGATGAATTATACGATAACCATATTCGTGTAGGTTCTGAATATTATGATTATTATTATTCGATTTATCCGAATATCGGATACCATTGCTAGATGGTCACTTCGATTAATATAAAAATTAATTTCTGTGCTACCGACTTAGGTTCGGACCTACGGGATCACACACATTAAAAATTTCTATCTGATCTGATAGCTGATCAAAAGTTTCACTGGTCTAAAACTCTATGGTCAAGAGTTCCACTAGACTGAAACTCTATGATCAAGAATCCTACTGGACTGAAACTCTGAGTCCTACTTATCTAGGACTCTCTGATCAAGAGTCTCATTGGTCTGAAACTCTATGATCAAGAGTTTTACTGGACTAAAATTTTGAGTCCTACCTATCTGAAACTCTCTGATTATCAGTCCTGATAATCTAGGACATTATGGTCAAGAGTTCCACTGGACTAGAATTTTATGACCAAGAGTCCTACTGAACTGAGACTCTAAGTTTTACTCATCTGAAACTCTCTGATCAAGAGTTTTACTAGTCTAAAACTCTATGATCACGAGTTTGATTCATTTGGAATATTGGGTTCAAGAGTCACACTGATTTAGGACTCTTCAAGAATTTCATATTGATAGGACTCTGTTGCCCAGTAATTCATTTGATTTGAATTCAGATATTTTTGGAAGATTAATTAGCAATTTGATTGCTGATTAGCTTAATTTGATTGAGTGATGAGGATTCGATCAAGTTCGATTGAATTTGATTCGATTGGATTTGACTCGATCAGGTCTTGAGATGACCTAATCGCTATAGAAGTTTTGATCCTGATTTGATTAGGACGTAGATCTAATTAATTTTTAATTTAATTAAAATTTTATTAAATTAGACTAAGCCTAATTTGGTTGAATTTAATCTGATTTAATTGGATCTAGATTAATTAATTTAGTTGAAACCAATTAGGATCAAGTCAAATGAAGTATGAATTCAAATTCTCCCATGCGCCCATCATTTTTGACTTTTTCACTCTACTTCCCACACCCTCCCTTTTATTTATCAAATATTTTTTAAGAAATAAAAATATACACATAGAAGAAGAGTTTTTCTGTATGTTAAACACAAGGGAGGGGGCGTTGGATAAGGATAAGAGGCTCATTTGATTTTTAAAATCAAGTGAGTGATTAAAATCTCTCAACCACTCAACTTTTATCATTTTTTATACTATTTTTCTATGGTATTTACATCAATAAATTATGAGAATTTTTTTGCATGTAGAAGAAGGAGTTAGCATTATGTGGTAAAAATTTTAGAGTATTTGGGCATTAGTTCTGGATGAAAAAAATTTTGGAGTGAAGGTGAATAGAATCCTACAACACTTTTCTTTTTCTTTATGCCTCTCTTCTCCTATGATTTTTATTTCTAAGGATATCCTATTTTTAGATATAATCTAAATAGAGATTATAAATCTAAAAGTTATCTTTTCATTAAAACTTATTTCATGGAAAAATTCCACACAGAGAAGGCGTGATAGGATTTTTAGTGTGTCAAGATTTTTAGGCCAAGTGAAATCCTAGATTTGGGAATCTAGGTTTGGATGGAAAGATCGAGTGTTGTGAGCATCGGATCGCCACCAAATTTGAAACATATCTTCATCATCCTCCAATATTTATGTTTTAATTTTTTAGAATATCTAAGAAATAAGAAAGTATATGATCGATCAGATCAATCATGATCAACCATCAAAGGCTCCAACGAGGAGCTAGCACTCCAGTGGGGTTGATCGGGATCACGAGCTCCTTGTGGATCAACCGTAGAGGTCGAATATATGTACGGCTATAACATAATATTTAAGTATTATTTGATGAACTTAGATTATGATTATCGACTATCCATGAAAAGATATTGTATTCTGAACACATAGATATAGTAAATAGTTTATTACATAATTTTATTTTCAGATCTATTGATGTATGCATGCATATTATGTTTAGATCCTAATGTGTAGAGTTAAATAATCTAATATGATCAATAGATAATTAATTAAATTAATTATTTTTTACTACATCATTGCTATTTTTAAAATATTTTTTAAAAATAGCATGATAAATTCTGCACTATTTTCTTCAAATGGTATCAGAGCAAGGCTCTTTAAATATGATATGCTTGCATATTTAGATTAATAATTTAAATTTAATCTAAATATTGATCTAATAATTAGAGTAATTAGATCTAAAAAATTAAAATTTAGATCATACGGACTACAGATTGTCCTACTATAGGATTTATCTCCTATAGTAAAAAGATTATCCTGGTACGTTGATAATCTATATCATTAATCATAAAATTACTAAATTTAATATAATATTTTTATAATTTAATTATATTAGGCTTTAATTTGATTTATGATTATGAATGCATAATTAAATAAAATTTGATTCATGATTTTATGATTATGTAGTGTACATAGTTTCAGATTAAATCTTACAACTAGTGTTGTTTGTGAATTGAGATGATTTAATTTTGAAATAAGTCGACTCAATTGGTGAACAATGCTAAATTATAAGAAATCTTTCAAAATTAAAAATATTTTTGAAATATCGAACCCCAACCCTTAGTCCATAAACTTAATTAAAAATTAAGTATAATAATTTAGTATCTAGAATTATGAATTAAGACTCTAAGTCATTAATCATAAACTTATGGATTATTGGGTTAGCTGAATTAGGTCCATAAATTAGATTAGATCTAAGATTAGTTAAAAAATAGATTAATTTAAAGTAATTGATCAAATCTAATTAAATATTAATTTAGATTAGGTCAAGAATTCTATAGACTCAATTATAATAGTTGTAGTTGGTCAAGTTCATGCCTTTAACAAGAACCAAATAGACTTGATTCAAGACTACGCGGTCGAATCCAAAATTACTACATTGGTCAAATTAAAATTAATAAATTGGATGGTGTCTAAGGTAAGTTTAGCAGTTTGATCAGTGGTTTTTAATTAAGAGCTACTCGTACTGATTCGATCTTTGACGAGTTAATGGTATATCTCTTCTACTGATCTCACTTACCTAGCTATCCTAGTGAGTTAGATTTTGACTAGATCACTTGATGATTCAGGCTCATCCATGTCTATTAGGTAAATCAGTCTGACTAATTTAAGTGCTCCTAATGCCAGTTTAGATTAGATTCTTTTATGACTTAGTGAAGTTAGTGGGAGGATCAAAATTGGCTCGCTGAATTTTTTTAAATTGATTAACTAAATTTTTTAAAATTATTAGATCCTTAAAAATGAAATAGTTATATAGATAACTAAATCATAGCCTCCCATTAAGTTGAGTGATAATGGGTTCATTAGTATAATGATCATTGGAGGCCTAAAGGCCTGGTGATTATTGACTAATGAAATTATCATTCATAAAATGATAATTTGGTTAAGTCTTTCTAAAGATGGTTAGGTTGGTCGACCAAAATCAGGCCTGATCATTTATTGGTTAGATAAGATCAAATATGGTCATGTTAATGGTTGGACCTAATCGAACCTTTTTTAGTGGAGGCCAAAGTCTATTGATTAGGTCTATGGGGCAAAATCAATGTTACTAGAAGTTATTTAGAGAAATAATTGATTTTGAATCCACCTATAGGTGCACATGGATTGACCAACCAAAATTGGACTTATGTGTAGTTTATGTGGATTTTAGTATCCACTAAAAAATTAGAGTAATTTCTCAAATTGGAGGTAGAGGCTACCAATTCATATAAAATAGTAGAAGAACTTTTAGACTGAAGTCCAAGTCTTTAGGATTAATAATTCATATACTAATTAGATTTGGTTTTTTTTTTTTATGTAGACATGGCCACTAACCTATCACTCCAATCATTGTTAGACCATGATAAATTAATAGGATCTAACTATGATAACTGGTATCGTAAGTTGAAAATTATCCTGGAGCATGAGCGGATCCTTTATGTGGTAACGGATCGAGCATCTGAGGAGCTAGTTCCAAATGCTAGGAAAGCGATCCGAGATACTTATCTGAAGTGGCTTAATGACCGCATCATAATTCGATGTATAATGCTGACGGTAATGAATGATGAGTTTAGTCGCAGGTTTGAAAATGTCTAGCCATAGGAGATACCTCAAATATTGAATGACTCTTTTGGCATGTCGGACGATGTTGAAAGGCACAAAATAAGTTATGTCATTTTCAACGCTCAAATGAGGAATGAAGCCTCAGCCATCGATCATATATTGTATATGATTGAGATGATTGAGCGTCTTAGTAAGTCGAGCTTTTCCCTACATGAGCAACTTGGTAAGGATGTGATTCTTAATTCTTTGCCCAAGTCTTTCCTTCCCTTCCTAATTCATTATAGAATAACAAAGCCTGTAGTGAACTACCACGGCTTGTTGGAATTACTGCAGAACTTTGAGAATGATCACCAACTCCATAAGAAGATGGTGAATATAGTGGGAGGGTCTTCTTATGGTCGTCGACTCTTTAAGAAAAGGAAGAAGAACAAGAAGAAGAAAAATAAGAAGGTGCGACCGCATGTTGGGATGACTGCATAGGGTCAGACCAAGAAGCGCAAGCTCGATCAGAGCTAGATAAAGTACTTCTTCTGTAAGAAGTAGGGGCACTGAAAAAAAAACTATCCTCTGTACATTACCTTCCTGAATCCGAATAGATTGAGGAAGAAGCAAGTGGTTGCTGGGCAAGATAATTATATGATAACATCTTATAATTTTTTTCTTATTTGATTCTACTATCTGGATATTAGATACTGAAAGTTCTTATCATATTTATAATTCTATGCAGGACTTGCAGATCAGTAGGAGATTTGATCAAGGTGAGAGGTTTCTGAATGTTGAAGATGGAAGATAAGTTTTAATTCTAGCTTTAGGAATCATGAACCTTATAATCAACTCAAATAAAGTTATTCTTAATAAATATCATTATTGTCAAACTTTCTTATTGAATGTCATTTCTGTAGGCCTTTTGCTCATGAATGATTTTAAAATATCAATAAAAAATTTTTATAATGTCATTTTAAATGATGTTATAATTTTAATTAGATAATTGAATAATGAAATTTATTTACTTTCTATGCCTATTAATGTGGTTCAATCCTCCAGTAAATGCCCTAGAATTAGTGATGTGTTTGATGTCTACCTTTGCTACTGTAGGCTAGGTCATATTAACAAGAATAAAATTAATAGGTTAGCTCAAGAAGGAATTCTTGAGATTAATGATTGTGAGTCACTTCCGACCTATGAGTTCTATCTTTTTCATAAGATGACCAAGTTACCTTTTACTAGAAAAGGTAAACAAGCTACTGAACTTTTGAATTTAGTTCATTCGAATGTATGTGGAGCCATGAGCTCAAGTATTAGAGATGGATATTTCTACTTCATAATCTTCATAGATGACCTATCGAGGTATGGATATGTCTATTTAATGAAGTATAAGTCGGAGTCGTTTGAAATGAGATAGAAAAGCAAACTGAGAAGAGTATTAAAACTCTTCGATCTGACCGAGGGGGTAAGTACTTTTTCAATGAGTTTCTGATATATCTTAGAAAAAATGGGATTCTCTTTCAATGGATCTCTTCTGGAATACCACAACATAATGGTGTGTTTGAAAGAAAAAATCGGACCCTGTTGGACATGGTTCGATCCATGATGGAATTTGTTGATTTGCCGATCTTCCTATAGGGATATGCACTCGAGTCAGCTTGTTACATTCTAAATAGGATTCTGAGTAAATCTATTAATAAAATACCATATCAAATATGGATAGGACGTAAGCCAATGCTTTCACATCTTACGATTTGGAGGTGTTCGACCTACGTCAGACGTTTGATGACAGACAAGCTTGGACTTAGGTCTGATAAGTATAGTTTTATAAATTATTCAAAAGAAATCAAAGGATACTACTTCTATCTTACTGATGAGCAAAAAGTGTTTGTCAACCTTAAGACAGTCTTTTTAGAAAAGAAGTTTCTTGGTAAAGAAACTAATGCCTCCAAAGTCGAACTTGATGAAGTACGATAGGTGGAAGAACGAACACAAGTTGTTGAACCTGAGCTGGAACTGATCAGATCAGATCTAGAACCCATTGTAGAAGCATTCTTAAGGAAATCTGATAGAGTACCACATCAATTGGATAAATACTATGATTTTCTGATCCGAGATGGAGATCCTGTCAAACTCAATGAGAATGATCATGACCCAATCACCTATATGGATACAATATAGAGATCCGACTCTGAGAAATGGCTTAAGACCATGAAATTCGAGATGGAATCCATAAAGGTTAATGATGTATGGATATTGATTGACCCACCTGAAGAGGTAAAATCCATAAGATATAAGTGGATATTCAAAAAAAAGAGAGGCATAGATGGAAAGATGGAGATCTATAAAGTCCATCTGGTTGCCAAGGGATATCGTCAATGTTATGGTATTGACTATGATGAGATGTTCGCTTCTATGACAATGCTCAAATTCATTCGGATAATGCTTGCCATAGCTGTCCATCTGGATTATAAAATCTGGTAGATGAATATGAAAATAGCTTTTCTGAATGGAGAGCTGGATGAAAAGATGTATATGATACAATCTAAAGATTTCATGTTCATAGACGAGTCTAAAGTGTGTAAGCTTCAGAGGTCCATTTATGGACTAAAATAGGCATCTCGAAGCTGGAACATACGATTTGATAGAATAATCAAAACATATGGCTTCATTAAGAATGAAGAGGAGCCCTGCATATACAAATAGGCTAATGGTTCAACAATAGTATTTCTAGTATTGTATGTGGATGACATTCTCTTAATCGAAAATAATATTTCTGCATTAGAAGGAATAAAGATCTGACTATCATCATAATTTTTCATGAAAGATCTGGAAGAAGCTTCCTACATTCTAGGAATGAAGATCTATAGAAATAGATCTAAAAGATTGCTTTGATTGTCCCAAACTACGTACATTGATACTGTGCTGAAATGGTTCAGCATAAAAAATTTTAAGAAAGGTTATCTACCGATAGGCCATGAAATTTCTCTTTCAAAGAGGAATTATCCAACAACACCTCTAGACAGAGAGCATATGAATAGAATACAATATGCTTCAGCAATGGATTCTATAATATATGCTATGACATGTACATGATCAGATGTGGCATACTCACTAGGTGTAGTGAGTAGATACCAATCTAATCTAGGAGAGAATCACTGAAAGATTGTTAAAACTATCCTGACATATTTAAGAAATACTAAGGATCAGTGACTTGTATATGGTGAATCGGACTTAAAATTTATAGGATTCACAGACTCCAGTTTTTAGTCCAATCATGATGATAGCAAGAGTGTATCGGGATACATATTTATCCTTAATGATGGGGCCGTCTGCTGGAAGAATTTCAAGCAGCATAGTGTGGTTGATTCAGTTTATGAGGTGGAGTATGTCACTGTATCAGATGCTGCCAAAGAAGCAGTGTGTCTAAGAAAATTCATCACCGAGCTCGGAGTAGCACACTCCCTTGATAGTCCAGTTCCACTTTATTACGACAGCTCTGAAGCCATTGCTCAGGTAAAAGAACCAAAGGCACACTAGTGGACGAAGCATATTCTGTGCCGCTACCATCTTGTCTAAGAGATTGTAGATCGAGGTGATGTCAACCTTCAAAAGATCGACAAAAAAGAAAATCTAGCCAACCCATTCACTAAAGCTATTACGGTGAAGGAGTTCGACGACTTTAAGTCAAAGATAGGTATTAGATACTGCACCAATTGGCTTTAGTCCAAGTAGAATATTGTTGGGAATGTGTTCCAAAATCAATCATCAGTCTGTTGACCGTTGGATCATATATTTATAATTATATATGAATTATAAATTAATAAAAATTATTTTAATATTTTTCATCATAAATTCTATTATCTTCTAATAAACTCCGATGTTGTGATGAAGTCCTTCGAACTATCTAGATCCAACAAAGAAGAATTTGTCATTTAGTCTTTAAATAATTTATGACTAAATGATACATTGTTACTTGGGATGACAACGTTTATCAAGTATAAATCGTTGTGTGCCATATAGATTGATTGTCCTCATAACTAAGGAGTGTTGAGATACTGATATGGCATGCAAGTAAGATGTATGAATACATCTACACTGAACGTGACCAACTTTAAAGCTTTTCTCCTATCAATATTAACTTTGATGGAATATGGGTGTAAATATCCTTTCGATCTGAGATCACCATGGTGACTTTCAAGCAACTCACTGTGTTTTGATGTCGGACTATCTGAATTTCTAATTCAGTGATGGAAGATTTTTGAGCACAGTCAAGTACTTATGGAGTCAGTATGTGTATCAAGATAGGATTGACCACTCTTAATTTTAGGAGCTGTATTCAATTATATTTTAATTTAATAAAATCTTGGTCAGGATAGTCTTAGTGAGGAGTCACGGGACTAATTGCTTTGAGACATAACATGGATATATTTTCTAGGATTGACAGTCTAATCCTGAGTCATCTATTACATAGAGATCATAGAGATAAATTATATGGTAATCATATTTATGTAGATTTTGAATATTATGATTGCGATTATTCGACCTATCCGAATGTCGGGTACCATTGTCAGATGGTCACTTCGATTAGTATAGAAATTAGTTTCTGTGCTACCAACTTAGGTTCAAACCTATGGGGTCATACACATTAGGAGTTTCTACCTGATCTGATGGTTGATCAAGAGTCTCATTGGTCTGAGACTCTATGGTCAAGAGTTTCACTGGACTGGAACTCTGTGACCAAGAGTTCTACTGGACTGGAACTCTAAGTGCTACTTGTTTGGGACTCT
Source organism: Cocos nucifera (assembly GCA_006176705.1). Classification (NCBI taxonomy): domain Eukaryota; kingdom Viridiplantae; phylum Streptophyta; class Magnoliopsida; order Arecales; family Arecaceae; genus Cocos; species Cocos nucifera. The sequence goes on from QRFJ01000424.1 coordinate 690,892, forward strand.
CTGATCAAGAGTCCCATTGGTCAGGAACTCTATGGTCAAGAATTCTACTAGATTGAAACTCTATGATCAAACATTCTATTGGACTGGGACTCTGAGTCCTACTTATCTAGGACTCTCTGATCCTGAGTTCTGATAATTTAGGATACTATGATCAAGAGTTCCACTGGACTGAAATTCTATGACCAAGAGTCCTACTGGATTAGGACTCTAAGTCCTACTCATCTAGAACTCTTTGATCAAGAGTTTTACTAGTCTGAAACTCTATGATCATAAGTTTGATTTATTTGGGATATTAGATTCAAAAGTCCCACTGATTTAGGACTCTTTAAGAGTTTCATGTTGATAGGACTCTATTGTCCAGTAACTTCTTCAATTTGAACTTAGATATTTTTGAAGGATTAATTAATAATTTGATTGCTAATTAGCTTAATTTGATTGAGTGATGAGGATTCGATCAAGTCTGATTGAATTTGATTCGATTGAATTTGATCCGATTAGGTCATGAGATGACCTAATCGCTATGGGAGTTTTGATCCTGATTTGATCAAAACATAGATCTAATTAATTTTTAATTTAATTAAAATTTTATTAAATTAGGTTAAAACTAATTTGGTTGGATTTAACCTAATTTAATTAGATTTAGATTAATTGGTTTGGTTGAAACCAATCAGGGTCAAGTCAAATGAAGTTTGAATTCAAATTCTCCTATGCATCCATCATTTTTGACTTTTCTACTCTGCTTCCCACGTCCTTTCTTTTATTTATCAAATATTTTTTGAAAAATAAAAATGTGCACGCAGAAGGAGAGTCCTTTTGCGTGTTAAACACAAGGGAGGGGGCATTGGATAAGGATAAGAGGCTCATTTGATTTTTGAAATTAAGTAAGTGGTTAGAATCTCTCAACCACTCAACTCTTATCATTTTTTATGCTTTTTTCTTATGATATTTATGTTAATAAATTATTAAAATTTTTTTGTATGTAGAAGAAGGAGTTAGCATTATGTGGTAAAAATTTTAGAATGTTTAGGCATCAATTTTGGGCAAAAAAAATCTTGGAGTGAAGGTGAACAAGATCCTATAGCACTTTTCTTTTTCTTTATGCCTCTCTTCTCTTATGATTTTTATCTTTAAGAATATTCTATTTTTAGATATGATCTAAATAGAGATTATAGATTTGAAAGTTATCTTTCCATGAAAACTCATTTCATAGAAAAATTTCACACAGAGAAGGCGTGATAGGATTTTTAGTGTGTCAGAATTTTTGAGCCAAATGAAATTCTAGATTTAAAAATCTGGATTTAGGTGGAGAGATCGAGTGCTGTGAGCATCAAATCACCACCAAATTTGAAATACATCTTCATCATCCTCTACTATTTATGTTCTAATTTTTTAGAATATTTAAGAAATAAAAAAGTATATGATCGATCGGATCGATCGTAATCAGTCATCGAAGGCCTTGGCGAGGAGCTAGCACTTCAGTGGGGCTGATCGGGACTAGGAGCTCTGTATGAACTAACCGTAGAGGTCAGACATGTGTGTGGCTATAATATGATACCAAAGCATTATCCGATGGACTCAGATTACGGTGATCGACTATCCATAAAAAGGTATTATGTTTTGAACACGTAGATGTAGTAAATAGTTTATTACATAGTTTTATTTTCAGATCTATTTATGTATGCATGCATATTATGTTTAGATCTTAATATGTAGGATTAAATAATTTGATATGATCAATAAATAACTAATTAGATTAATTATTTTTTACTGCATTATTGCTATTTTTAAAATATTTTTTGAAAGTAGCATGGCAAATCCTGCACTATTTTCTTCACTTGGATGTTCATAAACTTGTGGACCTTGTTTCTTTTGTAATGCCTATATTTGAGGTCGGGTATGATGAATAGCCTGGTGACAGTGCTTTGAAGGAGTGGAGAAAGTTGGGTATCATCTATTTAAAACCATCTATTAGCAACTGGTATTGTGAATGTACGATTCACACATGGCATGCACTAAATAATTTAGGATCTAAGGTGTAAAGCCCATTACAACTTCCATCACCCCATTTCCTTAAGCATGCCATCAAGCTCGATGATCGTAGGCTTGACCTCGATCATGCCACTGACTTTGAGGTGGAGTCCTGGATTGTTGCAAATCCCTCCGGCAATTCTCCTGCATTGGCGAGTCCTTCCTATCTTCTTCCTCTTCCTTCCTTACCTCAGCTCTAGCTTCAGATGAGGTTTTGTGGAGCTTATAAGTCTCCTCAGCATTCATGTACTTCTCCATCTTAGCTAGCATCTCGATGAAATCTATCGAATACATCTTCTCAAGCAAGAAGAGGAACTAACACTTATGGAGTCCATCCTTTATGGTGGACAATGCGATTGGCTAATCAAGATCACAAACCTTAAGTATACCTGCATTGAAGTAGCTTATGTAGGCATGGAGGGATTGACTCTTCTTCCCTCTGTTTGATGTTCACTAGAAAGTTCAATCCTTGGCACTATCTCATGCTACTGACGAAGTGAGTGGCGAATGATATCAGCTTAGTTGCTAAAAAGTATGGATGAAATTTGACTTCAGATTGGAGTACTAGTATCAAGCCATTTTTCACAAAGTAGAAGGAAAAGCTCAGTACAATATCCCATCCACGCTACCGTGCAAGAGCATCAAAGCTTTGAAGCTCTTAAGATATTCTATAAGATCAATTGAACCATCATAGGCCTTCAATTATGGTATCTTGAAGTAGTTGGAGATTGGCTTCTATATAATTTTTGTACTGAAAGATGGATCGGCATTGAAACCGAGCTCACCATCTTGAATTAGGGCCTAATTTGTAGTGTCTCGATCCATCAGTTCATCTCCTAGAGTCTTTGATCCACATCAGCATCCCAGGTGGTATAGGCCTTTGAGTGCCAAGGTGAAGATCAACTTGGGATGGAGCTCTTCCTAGACCAAGGAGTAAGGGATCATCTCCTTCCATGATTACGGCTTCCATGTCAGCTAAGCCGACTTTGCCTCTCCTACTATAGGCTACATAGGGGAGGTTGAGGTGGTGCTGGCCAAGGTGCCTTCTGTAGTGCATTATTGGTCTGCTGCAATGCTTGGACTATCATGGTAAGCATTTGGACTTGCTAGACTAGCAAGTTAAATTGGTCTAGGTTTACCCCCATGATCATTGGGAGGGTAGAGGTGGCACTTTCGGCTATTACACTAGTGCTTATGCATTGGTAGGGGGCCTTGAGATGGTGTCATGGGAGCAGCATGATGAAGTTTCCTTTCATGGCACCATAATAGTCGATCACTTGCTCCTTTCTGTGCACGGGCTCGAGATCCTTCTTTTAGCGCTAATCTATTATCATTAGTCTTCTGATTGAGACTGACTCAACTAGAGAGTAGATGTGGATGGTATTGGTAAATAGTGATTTGACCTGCAAAATAAATTTTTGGCCAGAGTTGGCTCCGGCAGGAACTCTCCGATGCTCAAATCAGAAAATCAGGAACATAAGAGAAGGGGTGAGCATAATGGAGAGATGAAAGCATACCTGGGGTCCCCTACTGGCCTCTATTTATAGGCTAAGGCTAGGTTGTCATAAGAGAAAATGCGTATCAAGCTATTACCTATGCTTTATCGAGCATGATACGTCTACTATTTCCTGCTGGCGAGAAATGGTAATTGCCTCCTACCTTATCTACTTATGGTAGGTTGTTACGAGTAATCATGAAATTTTTTGGCTCACATGCAGATCAAAGGTCAACGTTGCTTGGGTGTTAGCTTAGATCGGTTGTAGAGATATCTCGGATCAGTAAGGGCTAAAAGTTGGCCCGATTGAGGTATTAGTGCTTGAAGTAAAATTTTTCTCTCCATAGATTAAATATATCAAAAGTAAATTCAATGGATTTTAAATAGATTAAATAAAGTTTAGATAGGTTAAATAATCAGAACCAATCATTAAATGGATAAAAATAGTTAAACTGATCAAAGGTTTAAATCTGAATCCAATCTATTTAATAAATAAATCTAGACAGATTGACTTGTTTATACTCCAAATTCATTTATATTAAATCCAAACCTGCTTAAGAAGGATCATTTGTGGATTCATAATACCTTCAACATGAGAATGTTCTAAAATTGTAAAATTGAATAGGTCTGACTAGTTTTTTACAAAAAAAAAAAAAAAAAAAAAAGATCTGACAAGATATTCATCCAAGATAATAAAATATTTTTTGAAAAACAAAATCAAGCAAGTGTATATAACAACATTTGTTAATCACAAAAAGCTGTTTGATAAAACAAATAACAAGTTCGACATCTTGTACAACCAAAGATAACATGATACATCAAAGATAAAAATGCAAAGGAATTGTTTACTAAAAAAATATAACCAAGTATAGCATTTCTACCTGATTTCAGACAAGTCATTTTTGAAAAGTCCTATTGGCAACTCCCCTGCAACTATTATTACACTTTGACTCTGAGATTCTATCCTCATCTCTACACCTCAAGGTAGCGGCCAATTGTGTCAAGAGATTTCTTCCACAACATTTTCTATCTACATTCATACTAGGATAACCACAAAAATTGTCATTCAATTTGCATCCGACAATTAGTTTTCGTAATTCCCACAGCCTCTAGAGATGACTTTTCTCTATATGCATACTATTCCATGTACTCTTCACATAATCTTTTTATAATACTTGATGCGTGTCATGTTCCAATAAAATTTAGATATTTACATAAATATAACAAACTAAAACATATCTTACAAAGTTTGCTCAAGCTCGATTATTTTTTTGCTTAATGAATTGAGTCTATATAATCTATCACTCAGAGTTAAATCAGCTTGATTAGATCCCTTTTGAGTCCACATTTTTTTTCTCCTCAAATCATATTAGTTCTCCATTTTGTCACCTAGTTTAGCTCTCTCATAAGCCTCAATGGCTCAAGATTACAGGAACAGCACCTATTATTTTGGCATTAATAATCAGCTGATTTTGGAAGGAAAAGGGGACTAGATTCGTACTTTGAAAGAGGATTAGTGAAGAAACGGCGCAGCACATAATTTTTCTAGTGGATTAAAATTAAAAAAAAGATTATATATATATATATATATATATATATATATATATATATATATATATATATATATATATATATATATATATATATATATATATATATATATATATATATATATATATATTAAAAAAAAAACTGTTTTTTTTTTTTTTTTTTTTGTTAAAGGAAATCAATAACGGAGTACAAAGTAACCTTCCAATATAGCCTTGCTTACCGTTAAAACCGCTCGTAGTGTCAAATCCACCCTAGAAATATTACATTAGATAATACTTCGAACTACAGTGGCTCCCAAGCAGGAGGAAGCCAACCCAGAGCAAAGATTGAGAACCAGCAACCACGCAAGAAGGCAATCGTACACCAGATACCAACTTCGTCGGTCCATGTAATCCGTATCCCAGGTCCAGGACCACACCTCTGCACTAGTATTGCTCGTGCCACCCTTTTCCGCACCCCATATAAAGCGTTTGCTTCCTTTCAAGCTTGCCCACCGGCAAGGAAACACAGCAGCATCGCCAGCTAGCAGAAGAACCTCAAAATGGTCTCTCCATTCCTTCAACGGCACAGGCAGAGATCTAATACGAAAGCTGGCTTTTTGTTTTTTTCCCTTTTTCCTTCCACAATTGGAGGGAGCTCTACCAACAACGGCTCGCGCTTCAAATCCCACTCTAAGAGTATGTCAACCAAGCAGAATTGCCTTGGAGGGCTCTCGGAAGTGTCAAACACCGAATGGCCAGGAGTCAAAATGGTACGTTCTGGTTCCCAATCTTCTTTTGGTGCTGATAATTATGGCATATAATTAATTAGGCATTGTCAATAACAATAAAGAATTGGTGGTTCCCAATCTTGTTTTGGTGCTGATAATTATGGCATATGATTAGTTAGGCATTGTCAATAACAACAAAGAATTGTTTGTTTGTTTTTTTTTTTTTTTTAAAGAAGGGGAGTCTTCTGAGAACATTTGGGATCGAATGGCTTAAATAAGAGAAATATAACTAGTATTGTGGATCATTAAGCTACAAACCTTTCAATCTTCAATAGGTTGGTGCTGAATGGGACTTTTCCCACCATCACAGGTACATTGATTTGATTGGGTCTTCCAACCAGTATCCTAGCGACACCTTCAATCCTGTAATCAGTGAAAAAACAAAATGCAAGTAAAGATAGATCTACTGAATCAAAGCATGTGAGGCTAATTTATCCCCAAGTTTGCAGACATGCAACAAGATAATTACTCGAATGAATTTTTTTAAAAAAATCATAATGTCATCTAGGAAGAATGATGGAACGTACATTTAGTTCCAACTAGATTTATCGAGCAACTTCATCGACTATGAACCCTTGTTCGTAGACGCAAGCTTGTATAATGCTGTATAAAATCCACTGTAGCAATCACATCAATAAAAGACGTGAAAATTGCGGTAATGGATTCAAGTTACAGATGAATGTTCAGCACACTGTGAGACCTTAGTGCCTGGGGCAAATTATGATTCAGTTACACAGGAGAGATCTTCAAAAGAATCTTTCAAGATAAATATTGTCATATTATTTTATTTTCCCTAGACATAGAAAGAAAAAATGTTCTCTTCTTTTTGTGTTGTTCATGCTCACTTAAGTCATCATATAAGTCCACCACCACCAAATTGTTGGAATGTCCAATCATACTCGTATGAATCCCTACGAGCACAACCAGATTCATTTGAAGGGGAAAAAGTTACAAGAACACCACTAACCTGAGGTGCCAAGGAATCCTTTATACCTTGTCTCGAGTGCCAATTAAACTGGATGCGTGCCAAGAGTGTTTCATTAGAGGGAGGTGCACAAGCTAGCATACAAGCCCAAAAGAGGAGACATAACCGAATCTTGCATCTTTCTTTCCAGAAGAGCTATCAATCCGAATAGCTATTAAAAAGTAGGCATTTTTGTATTTTTCATCACATAACCGAATCTTGCATCTTCCTATCCAAAAACTTTGATGAGTTTCAAAAACTAACGGGTTGATGATAATAATTTCAAAGGGATAGATCATTCAATAGAACTCCTTGTCGAGTCTACTAGGTAGCTTCAAACCTCCTTTTACAAAGGCTAGATTAATTAATACTTTGGACATGCATCCAAGAACAAGGACCGCCTAGTGGACCTAATTTTTAGAAGAGCTAAATGTTGCATCTCTTATAGAGGACTAGGGTTCTAAGGAATAAGTCAACTGATGTAGAACTTCTGCCATTAGAAATGAGAAGAATGATTGGAATCCAGCGTAAAATCATGCATCTCTGCGATGGGATAATGACACTATTTACATACTTGAGACTGCTCAGGACAGCAAAAAGAGCTAAACGGGTAACAGATTAAACACTAAAGAGTTCCAGTGCGTTCAGAAAGAAAAGATATGTCATCTTGGATAGCATCTATGAGTCACTTAGAGTCATTTGGATCTAGATATATTTGCAAGAACTGCCTACCAAGTTTTATTGTCGTGTTGAACCAAGGGAAATCTAAAACCATTCAATTATCAAGCAAGAGAGGATGGTTATACAAGTTTTGTCATCATCTAAGAGAGCCAGCTGTGGCCTTATTGCTTATGGCCCAGATTAGAAATGAAGCATGCCCTTCTGCACCTATTTTGAACTAGAAGGGTGCCAGAAGGTTTGAGCAAACTCAAATCAATCATGCAGCACAAATTCTGCCCATATCAGTAATTCTCAGATCAAGAACAGCTGTTAGAAAAGGTTTTCTGAAATTCATTAAAGGTGCTTTTCTGAAACAAAATTTAGTATCTAAAGGAGCTAGAAAGATGGAATACCAGTAAGTTTCATATGGAAAGAAAGAATAGCACCACGTCCCGCAGTTCTGGATTCTGCAAGAAAATGAGGGATGGATTAAAAAGTGTTTCTCAATGGATCGTATGTCTAGAAGAAGAAAAGGATGGTGACGGCTAAACTGCTTGAGCTGCTGTTGCCTCTTTATCATGGTATTCTCAACAAATGATTCAAACTTACCTGATTGATCAGAAACCTGTCAAGAGTTTTCAGGAACTTTTGATCGAGTTTTCAGGCATTTATCATGCAAATTTATATGAGTTTTTGTAAAGGTAAAAATCATCTCTAATTTGCTCAAAGAAAAAAAAAATCTTACCTCACTATAAAGAAAGCTAGTGAATACAAAAAATTGGTAGTAGACTAGTAGATGGTAGGGCATTATCTTTCCTCCGTGGCCAACTAGGACTTACCAAGTTTTCTGTCATTTATCCGTCACGGCAGTCATGACCAACTTCAGCAGTCTCTGGTGCCTGTGCCACGATTTTTCTCCTGAAAAGGAACGAGAAAGTGAGAACAAGATTTTTGTCACTTGGATAGAAGGACTGAAATTAAGGCACGAAGATCTTTCAGAGTAATGAAAATGAAGGAGAAAAACTAGTTGCTTTGGAAAATAAATCTGGAGATAACTTGCGAAGGGTGGAGATCTTGGCAAGTGTTTAACAACAATAATGTACTAATTTAAGCTAAAGTTTTGATCTGCATTAATCTACAAGCATGCTTGCTGTTTCACAGAGAAAGATACTAATTACTAGAGCAAACGTCTACGATGAAATCTGAAATTTGGATTAGCCTTGAAAGTGACACCTGCACTAAATCTTGCCTAAACAGCCGGTGCATTTCCTTTTGCTTTCATGTTTTCTTGGAGTTCCAGATCCCTTGCTTTTAACACAATGTTTGATTGGCTAGAATTACTATTTTACAAATAAATTTGCACTTTTCTGGGTCCTTCCAGATGCCTTACTTTAGAAAAGCATAATCAAATTAATAACATTATAACTGAAAGTGGCTTGTGAGCTTGACCTCGCTTTAAGCGCGAGCCGTGATGCTTTGCAGCATTAGGTTGACTTGAAGTGTTGCCCGGAAACTGTCGACAAGGAATGCTAATTATGCTCCACCATGGTGGTGCAACCTAGCGTTTTTAATTAAGTTGCCTATTATCATTTCTACTTTTTTTATGGGGACTACCATCATCAGTACTTTGGATGCTTTCTTTAAGTGTCTATTTTGAATTTGAAGATGGCTTCCTAGCATTCTAATACCGGCTTACTGCCTTTCTGGCACCCCTTGTCTCGTGCCATGGAGCGGTCTGCCCTTCCTCAAAGCGATGCTGCACTCTTGCAGGCAAGCAATACCAAGCCAGTGTGGTTGCTTTCAGGAAACATTCTCTATAGTGCTACCTTGCTTTAGGAAAGGATGAGTATAAAAAAAATGTACCCAAAAAATTTGCATCAAATGGATTAGTAATATAACTGAAACAAATGGAAGCCATGTGCGATATAGTCATTCATGTTCTGAAATTCTGCCACACTTTTATTATATGAAACATTCAATATTGAGGCATAAAAAGTCGCTATTGCAAACATTCTGGTCCTACATTGTTAGATGAAAATAGGAGAAATGAATAACAGAAACAAGAGACGTGTGTGCGTTGCTGTTCCTATAGTTGTTTCGACTTGAGCCAAGACAAATGAAAAAGTAAAGGTAGGGGGCATTAAACTTATGGCAAGTATCATGATAAAAATAATATACTCTTTCTTTTAAATCCAACAATAAAATCAGTATCGCCTAAAAATAGAATACCTCTAAATTAATATCTAAAATAGTTCAGTCAAATATGTGCAAAACAAATAATCTAATTGAATCATCAGATTTGATGTAGATTATTTTGCCCACTATAGATAAGATTCGATATGGGCATATTTTGACTGTTATGATTATTTAAGAAAATTACCAAACTAGAAGTGGATCACTTTAACTGCTACAAATATTTAGGAGGCTCATCAGACTTAATGTGCATCATGTTGGCCACTGTGGGTATCCAGAAAGATCACCAACTTTGATATGGATCATGTTAAGCTATTGTAGGCATTTCGGAAGATCTTTAAACTCGATGTAGGCTAGTTTGGCCATTACGAGTAAGACCAGATAGGATTTAAGAGCAAAATTCACTATATTAGAAAGTCAAATCTTATAAAAAAAATCCAGAAAGTGATAACCTAATCATACAATGCCTGATCGAGATCATCCTCTTTTTTTTTTTTTTTTACAGATCTACAACTTTAGACTAAACCCTAAAGGGGCTGAATCAGGCTAAAACTCTATCGTTTGGGCTTTAAAATGGAGTGGTCAAATTAAAACTTCTCTTTTTTTGAAAATAAGCTTCTAATCCATGAAGAATTTGGATGGAGTGATAACAAAAAAAGTTGATGTAGAAATCGAAAACAATCTTATGTAAAATTTTAGTATTTTTTTGTGATTTTTATATTAAGCTTGTTTTTTAAAGAGAGTTAGTTTTATTCAAACTAGAAAGAGAAATTTGATATAAATTATTTAAAGATGGACATCCTTCTAGAAAAGAAGAAAAGGAATATGATTCAAATTATGCAAGGATAGATATTATCATTATAAATGGGAGCTATGTATTTCAGTTCCGCTAGAGAATGAATTAATTAATGAAAGAAAAGAAAACTAGAGCCCTACTTTTGTAATTCTTCCTTCTTCTTTTAAGATATTCCAATTGATCCTTCTTCTCGATTGGATCAAAAAAACATGTAGGTCTCAATAAAAGTTAAATATAAAATTCAGCCATATACAAAAAAACTCAGCCAATACCAATAATGCTTATATTCATGTTTACCAAAAAAATAAAGTGTACATATTCATTCACAGAACTAGAAAGACATGAAGCACTGTGGTGCGCTAGCTGAGTTTTCTCAAATAAGCATCCAAAATCAACCAACACAATATCACATATTTGAGAACCGTGGCCAAATTAGGATGAGGGTGGGATGACTTTACCAAGTCAACCAGTTGGCACCCTTACCATAGTATTTATCAAATTTTTGCCAGAAAAGGCCAGATCAATGATTAGAAGCTCATCTTTAACTCTTCTGCAATGAGGGAGTGGTCTCTGTGAATAACCACCATACGATTTCATCACATATGAAATATTTGGTTCCGACAGCATCATTACGTGAAGCACAAAAACATGAACTATTAACAATAATCTGTTAACAAATCAAGACCCGTGAACCTTAAACATACCTACATTTAGAAGAACCACAATTACCATTATTCTTTTGTGGCGGACAGAATGAGGCTTAATTATAGCTAAAGCCCCTGCTGGGGTATAAAGTGGAATGCTTCAGCTCAGGAGGGTGAACTCTTGCTGAAGTAACCAAGGCCTGGCCACTGAACAAATTCTCGTAACTCAAGCAATTAACATTCCTAAACTATGTTCAGATATTTGTAACTTCTATATTCACTTTGCTTGATGGAAAAGGTTCTATAAATTAGTGAATGGTTTACTCTATTGCAAGATATAGCGAAGAGAACAGATTACAAGAAGGCTTAAAATTTTTTTAGCCCCTTGAGATTAGGTTTGTTCCCTCTTTTTTGTTTTTGGTAGAGAAAATGACAGCTTATATGTTCAATATCATTCCTTTTGACCTAATGTCAAATTTGATTAAATGATTGAACATCAATAAAATAAATTCCACAAAAGATGATTCCTTTCGTCAAAACATAGTTTATGGTTCTTTTCTTTTCAAAACATGAGCCTCTCGACAAACTGTCATTATTTTCTATGATATGTATCATGTATTTTGCAAAACTCACAGAAAAACAAAAGATCTTCATGGGGATAATACAATTGTGTAATCCAATTTTAACGCTTGGCCTTGCACACCCAACCTTAATAAATACACAAACATTTTTTAAATATAAAAAAAATAGAGAACTGTAGAATAAGAGAAAATTGCATACTCTATTTTGAAATAAACTTAAAAATATGGAATACAAATTACAGAATCATCGATGACAAGACTCCAAATCTAGCTTTATGCTGCAATAACAACATATTTGAAATAATCTCTCAAGGCCCTTGCATTTTTGTTTTTCTTATTAATTCGCAAATTTTAATAGTCTCAAGAAAAACAATAAGCTGTCTAATTGATGTGTGAAGAGGCAATGTTCACATCGACTCAACATCTAGTTTCAATCCTGTCCTCAAGCTAGGTTTCTGGCTATCCTAATGTGTGTGTGTGTGTGTGTGAGAGAGAGAGAGAGAGAGAGAGAAGCAGCAGCAGCAAAGAGAAGTTCATATTTATTATATTTTTCTCCACGTTCTTCTACATGATACTTTTTTATTTATTATAATTGTTTGAAGTTGCATAAGCCATTGTCCAAGAGAGTACATTATAGTCATAAGGGAATATGCTAGGACAAGGACACTTCCACGAACATAATCTTAGGATTAGCTTCACAATCATGCAAACCCATAGGTACATCAAACAGCCAATTGCTTACATATAATCTCAATAAACTCAAAAAGCTTTATTACCCATGTCTCACTAACCCAACCATTGTTGTTCCTTCTTTCAAGCAAATATCAATGTTGATTATGAAGGAAGCTAGCAATTTATTGCTAGAGGATATCTATAGACATACAGTAATTAAGCTAGATTGCAAATATAATATTAAAGGCCTGTTTGGCTAAGCTATGAAAATCAGCTTATTTTGAAATTACTTTTTTTCAAATAAAGTTTAAAAAAAAATGCTGTGAGAAAAAAATAGTTTGTATTTGGCAAAAATCATTTGATAAGTGCTTTTATCAGTATTTGAGAAGTAGTTTGTATTTGGCAAATCTTTAAAAAAAAGTACTTTTGACTATTAAATTATGAAAGAAAGCATATATAGATTTACTTTATAATTAATATTATTTAAATAGATAAATAATTTTAAATATTTATTATAATTAATTTTAATTTTAATTAAAATAAAAAAATAAAAAAAATAAAAAATATATTAAAATTTTAATCAATATAATATAATTGAACCAAAGATAATAAATTTTGAATATTTTAAATAATTTTTATACGATAATATACATGTATCAAAATACATCATTCACTAAATAATGGGAGGGTTAGGTAAAAATAAATAGGGATAGCTATGGTAAATAATAATTTTAAGTAAGAATATTTTTATCTTAAAAAAATTAATTTTTTGCTTCTGCTTTTGCTTCCAAGGAGAAACTTTAATTTTCTGCTTCCTCTCTGCAGCAGAAAAACTGCTTCTGCTACCACTTAAAAGTAGATTATTTTTTAAAATAAGCTTGATCAAACATTCTATTTTTTTAAAATAAGTATTTTTTTAAAAAAAATATTTTTTTCTCTTCAAAAGCTTAGGCAAACAGGCCCTAAAACTCTTGCATGAAAATGCAGTCATAGTAGGAGATAAAAGCTGCATGAATTCAACTTTTCGATACATAGTATGGATATAATTTGTAAACATATATCACATGCACAACCCAAAAAAAAGGCTAATTTAGAATGGTAACATCATTGATGAGAAAAATAGCTTACACAACATATACACACAGACACCAGATTTTTCAAGACAAAAGAAGGAAACTAAATTTGCTTTTACCATAATATTTTAAATACACCGAACTTAATGAAATTTAGGAAAATGTGCAATAAACAATACGAACTATAGGTATCTTCTTACATTTAGCGTTATTTATTAAAACAAAAGGTTCTCTTCAAAATGAACTTATAATTAGGGGTAGAAGATCTTGATGTTGTAATTGATGTTACAAACTAGTTTAACAGGATGACATAAAATTTCAAAAGATTGTTAAAAAATGGAGAAAACAATGAGCTTGCCTATGATTAACAGCAGTAAAGAATAGTTCTCCTCCTCTACTTAAAATAAAAAAAAAGAGTCTGTAATCTGGAAAAAGAATAATAGACTACCAAGAGAATAAAGGATTAGAAAGGAAAGAACTCTTCTACTTTCTAAACCGTGGATCGCTATCAATGCCACTAGCTCTAACTGAGAGCAGATATAAAAATACCACAAGGGACAGAAATTAGAATTTCAAGGATCACCATAATAGAAATGAGGTGATCTAGGCCTAAAAACAATATCTTTGATGAGTAAAATAGTTATCATCTTAAAACATATAGTTTCTCAAAAACCTAAAAGGATTTGAAAATAAGACAAAATGATAAAAAAACAATTAGTGAAATAGGAAAAACATAAAGGTGGACATTAGATAGTAATGGCATGCAACTTCTGGAAAAGAACTCCCTTTTATAAAACAGCAAAACAAATTTGAAACAATTCTCCAAACAAGGAGGGAAACTCTTCATTGCAGCACACACAAGGGCAGGGACTGTCAATCTCTTCAAGAACTCTACTTGGTCACAGTAGGAAAAGTGTATTGCTATCAAAATCACTCAAAAGGAATAGCTAGCGAAGAAGGACGCTCACTGAGCCATAGTGCATAAATCAGACAAAGACAACGTGCAATCCTTTCATTTGTTAATTTTTTTTGCAGATTAGTTGATTTTTGCAGTAGAAGGGCATGCATTATGCTTGTGATAAAGGGTGAAATTCAGCTCGGAAGACCACCAATAGGATGGATCTGATAGCTGGAGTTCCACTGCAATAAGTGCGTACAGATTAATGATCCGGAGGATAGTTAGGATAGACAAAGTGTTTCAAGCAAACTGAAAGGTTTCTGTCTTAAAGAAGCGGTCAAAGGTGATTTAATTTACTGACACTTTCTAAAAGCGTCAAGAATTTTTTTTAATGTGCCTATTTTTTTCAACGTTTACTAAAAGGTGCAGAAATTAATGACACTTTTAACTGTTGTTACCTGCAAATTACACTGGCATGGGAGACGGCTGGAAATCTAATTAGCTATACATATCTACGTTGCCTATTGAGAAGACTTTCGATGCTTTTTTTTAAAGAAGCATCAGGAACCTTTTTGCTAGACGACACTTTTTAGCGTTGTTTGGACAAATATTGGTGCTGCGTTACCTCTCTCGTGCCTTTTATGAAGCTATACTCTTGCTGTTCTAAGCTCCCCCCCCCCAGCCCGAACTCCTACAACCTTGCCATTCTCAAGCCCTTCCTCCTCTCCCTTATAGCACCTTGCCAAAACCAACTCTCTCACAACAATGACACCATGGACTCATTTGGTTCGTAAGAAGTGGAGGGGGGAAGTGGCATTTTCTGTGAAGTGGAGAAGAGCCCTCTTGTTTGATTAGAATTTTAAAAGAAGAGAGTGAAAAATACTCTTCACATGGGAAGACACCTCCCATGTTTCATGAAAAGTGGATTTAGAGGGTTATTAATATGGATGACAACTTTTTTTTTAATATACTTATCTCTATAAATATTATAATATTTATAATATATTAATATTATTTTAATATTATGCTAATATAATATTTTTATTAATTTTAATATAGTATTTACATTAATATATTAATATTTATATTAATATAATGTTATATTTATATCTATATTAATTTATTATATTAAAATATTAATATAATATTAATATTATATTTATGCATATATATTAGTATTGTAGTAATGTATTTATCCCGCCGAACTTGAGATATTTTATACATACAAGTATTTTTGTTGGAACGTTGATACATCACTAATGAAATACTTAGTATCTCCATTGCTTAATAAAATGATTTTGTGAGGATCACTATAAACGATCATTCTCTCATGTTCAGCTATAGCTAAAACCCTCGAATCTAAAGCCATTTGACGTTCCAGTCCAGTTTCTATAATGCACTTCTTGGACTGAGACAGCAAAAGTACTTAGCACTATATATTAGAACTCATTAAAGCCCAATTCGCATCATTATGCTCAATAAAAAGAATGAAGGAAGCTCTAATAGAAAATTATTACATCTCATGTTATATTACAATATATTAGTATTATATTTATATTAATATAAATATAATATTATTATTTATATAAATCTTAAAAGCAAAAAGGTATAGTCTTATATCTATTAAAAATATAATAGGTATTTTATATAATTTTTTTCGAGAAAAAAATGTTCAACCAAATATAAGCCAATATGGAATAAGCTACTGTTTCATGATCAACCAAACATACCAAAATCATATTTGTAGGAAGTTAACCTTTCTGAAAAGTTAAGTTTCTAAGAAGAGAAGTTCTTCCGCGGACCAAACCAGTCCTAGGTTCTAGGCAGTGACAATGGCATTTCCTTGTCCACCTGGTTAGGGGTTCTCAAAGTCCTGCACTCCTGCTCCTCTCGTCTCCTTTGTTACCTACTTAGGGATAAGGATTTGGTCCAGTAAATGAATCTTAATTCATTTTAGCACCAAATCTAGGGATTTTGAAAATTAAATCCCATGTATTACTTCAACTATGGAAGGGTTATCTTTTGGTCTTTTATTCCTAATAGTTTAATATCCTCAGCTAATACACCTCTAGGGTTTTTTCCAAGGTTTTCCAATCCCTCTTCCTTATAAGTGTAGGGTTTTGCATTTTTTTCTTTTTAATTTTTGAAGTATATCTCTATTGTTTAAATCTATTGGAGGTTTCTATTTAGGTGATTGGCATCAAGTGTGATACATATCTCGATCTTCTTCGGCTAGATTATTCTAAGGGGTAACAACCATTTTCTCAATCTACTTCTTTTCTGTTCATTCTTGAAATTGATTTATGATTTTTCTTATCATTTCCTCCTATTTTATTGTTTGGTCTAATTTGTCTGTGATTGAGAATTATATGCGTATAACTATATATCAAGAAATTTTTGGAATTTACATGCATGGAAGCATTAGGAAAGTGTTCTAATTTTGGGAAATTAGGTTAATGCTATATGCATGTTAACTATAATTTGTTGCGTCAAAAGTAGTTTTTAGTTCCTTAATTAATGCTTACAAAACACTTGGCAAATCTATAAAAATAGAAAGCATATGATTAAAACAAAACATGGAAACCAAAGTTGAGAATGGAAATAATTCATGGGCAAGTTGAAGCGAGATTAGAAGAAAGTGGATATGACAAAGGAGAAGGTTTTACATAATTATCCACCCGATGTATATCTTCAATAATGAAAGAAACTTGTACATTATTGATTTTTTGAGAAAGGACATATCGTGTATAGTATCTAATAGTTTCTATTTCATGCATTAATCACATATATTGAACATTCGATGTATATCTTCAATAATGAAAGAAACTTGTACATTATTGATTTTTTGAGAAAGGACATATCGTGTATAGTATCTAATAGTTTCTATTTCATGCATTAATCACATATATTGAACATTATTTCTTTTATTTGGCAATTATACTCCGATTTGGGAATGCTTCATTAGCATGTCAATCATTTCCTTACACTTCAAGCTTCAAGAGTTAAACAAGCTGTAGAGAAATTCGTATTTGAAACTTTTTGGCTTCCCTGAAATTGTTTTGTTAGGCTTCTTTGCTTCATATGAAAATTTTTAGGCTTCTTATTAAAATCATGTATTATATACTAGGCATCATTTATCATGCATCATGATACTTATGAGCTTTATTGAAAAACTCTTAAAACTTCTTTGCTTCATATTGAAACTCTTAGGCTCCTCATTGTAGCCAAAACTCATTGAACCAAATAAAGTTCTATTTATATTCTCTAACTAATCCTAAGAACAAAAAAGGAAAGCTATTATATATAATTGAACATTTTCTATTATGAATTAGATAAGATTCGGTTTTGTTGAGTGATTGGAACTTTGGGTGTCTATTCATTAAAGAAATACATCTAGAAACGGGCATTTGATGAATCCTGAGATCTAGTAGGCACATAATATACCTTAACTAGAAAACTTTCATCTTGGAAACAATTCGACAGCCATAGATCTCACGACTTCTTCCTAAAATTGGAGCCACTAGTTTTATTTTTCTCATCACTGGTATCAAAGCCTTCATTGCTCTTTATGGTCATTACTATCTTGTATCATGTATTACGTATCATATATCACATTAGTTAATCTTCATATTTAATCATGTATTATGTATCATGCACTATGTACCCTATATCATATATCATGCATCGGTACCATGTATTATGTACTTTTTTTTTTTGGTTGGAAGAATATGGGAGGGAGCTTGATAAGGTTTAGTTTAGGGGATTACACACATATAGATATGGTAGTTTGGTTTGCAAAAAGACTCCAGATTTATGGTATGTATTGAGAATAAATTTGTGTATCTATTTATAATTTTTTATATTACTAATACGACATTTATTCCTAAATGTAGGAGAAGGTTGCATCTCTTATTGTTGGGTGTGTTAGAGGTGAGGCATCATCATCTCAAGAAACTAACCCCATTGAGGCTCAAGTCATGGGCCTAGAGCGGTATGGTTTAGTAAGTGGCTATAGTGTTAGACTCACCCCCACTCAATTTATTAGCAATGAAATTTTATGTCAAGGATATATTTAAATAAAGTAGTTGATGCGGGATAATCTAAAAAAAAAGAAAGATCAAGCTTTCTTCTATTTATTAATAATAAATTATGTCCGACCGTGGCATATTATTTCTAGGATAGACAGTATAGTTGCTTATATTCTGCTCAACAGGCGTGATTGATTGTCACGGGATCAAAACAAGATCAATCAAAATAATGTAGATGAGTGCTACTTTAGAGATCAGTAAATAATTAGTAATAATAAAATAAATAAATAGATAGCAAAAATTAAACATGAATACAAATAAATATAAAAAAAAAATTTAAATGGAACGAAAGATAGCGAGAAATTAAGTTCGTAAGAAAATCCGAAAAGATAAGAAGAATTTGGATCATGATAGTTAGGAAACTACCATGATTAGGACTCTTAATCTTTTAACCAAGCAGATTTATCGATAAAGAACTGAATCTTTATCAACATTAGATTTAAAAAAATTAAGTAAAAATTAAAGATCAGTTAAGAAGAAATGAAAATTCTTGTCAACATTTGATTTATAGAATAATGAATTCCTCTTTGTCTCTCAGCATGATAGATGAAAATCTTGGTGGAGACAGATTTTTTTTTTATGGAATAGGCTTGTGTAGATAGATGATAAAGACGATTCGGGATCGTAAGAACACTAAATCTCAAATAGATGAAGGATAAAGGGATAGAAAGAAAGCGGGCCTCATATCCTCTTCCTGTGGGGTGATTTTAGATCTCACACTCTCTCCCTCTCAGAGTGATTAACATAAATATTTATGGATAAAATCATTCATGCATTCATTATCTCATTCATGAAAGATACATGAATTTATATAGGATCTTAGGGGTCCAATTTCTTTAGGAATCCTCTTCTACTTATAAGAAAAAAACCAACCCTTCTAACAAAAAAGTAAAACATTATGTCTGATTTTAAAATATAATGATATATCATATCTATCTTTTATGAAACCATGGAGAAAAAATTAGCCTTTTAATAAAATAAGTAAGAAATTAAGAACTTTTAAGAAATCCTAGGAAAGAAAAGAAACTCCATGTGGACGCTTGATGCTTAGCACAACTTGGCATGATGATCCTTGGGCATGGCACATGCTCGTATGTATTTTCTCACTAGGTGTGTGGAGAGTCATGGCTCTAAAGATGATATGGTCCAAGCTTATTTTTGTATAATGGTCTCTTACAGAATAAGACTTTAATCCAATATAAATCCAAGTATGGTCCTATAGATCCAAAACTAAATGCATCAAAAGAACTAATTGACTAAATCAAAAGAAATAAAATCAAATAACTGAAGTAGAATTAATATGATATAGCTTCTTCAATCCAAATTGAATTTAAATTATGTCGCTGGCTTCTGATGACTTTTGTATTCGCATCAATTCTCTTGGGATGGGGAGAACTCGATCCTATCGAGTAGGGGTCGATTCTGCTCTAGTGATGCTCGAGTAAATTGGGATCAAAATACTGTAGCTCTTCTCGAGTCATCCAGATATTTTTGAACTTCGGTCGATCTCGTCATCTAACTAAGTACCGTTGATAGCCATGACTCCGAATGAAGATGATTTGTTCATCCAAAATTCTTACAATCTGATCATGCTTTGACATTTTGGCTGGTGGACACTCAAGAATAGGCTCTCTCTTAAAGGTTGGTTCAAACTCAAATGGCTCACTAGGTATCCAAGTTGGCTCATTATAGACGATGAGATCTACAATGTTAAAAGTAGAGCTAACCGCAAAATCAGAAGGTAAGTCCACAATATATGCATTCGGTCTGATTTTCTTTAAAATCTTAAACGAACCTGCTCCTCGAGCATGTATCATTTTGATGGTTTCTGATGAAAATTGTTTAGACTTCATTCGAACCATCATATAGTCTCCTTCCACAAACTCTTGGGCACGTCGATAAGAATCTACATTTTATTTATAAATTTTATTACTAATACTTATTTTTTTACTGATCTCTTTATGTAGACTCTTGACATATTATGCAAATGACTGCAGATTCAAAAATTCTAGCATGCATGGGCAGTGGGATGAGGTCTATTGGTTTTCTAGGTTGATATCCATAAACTATTTCAAAAGGACTCATGCCAATGGATCTACTAATAGAACTATTATATGCAAATTCGGCTCGAGACAATAAAAGATCCTAGTTACTCATATGCTTCCTAATCAAGTAACACAATAAATTTTCAAGACTCCTATTGATCACTTCGGTTAGACCATTTGTTTGCGGATGAAAGGTAGAATAAAATTTTAATTTTGTGCTTAGAAAGTGTCATAGAATTTTTCAAAAGTAGCTCATGAATTTAACATCCCTATTAGACACAATGATTTTAGATAATCCATGCAATTTAATAATCTCATCAAAGTATATCCTTGCAACTTTCGATACATCGAACGTTTGGCAGCAAGGGCAAAAATGGGCCACTTTTGAAAATCTATCTACAACCACTAGAATAGAATCATGCTTTCTAATTGTCTTAGATAAGCCTAAAATAAAATCCATGCTAACATCTTGCCAAGGATAGTCTGAACAGGCAAGAGTGTGTATAGGCCGGTATTCTACTTTCTTTGTTTGGCCACGACACATGTTCTACACTGGACAACAACTTGAGCGATGTCTCTTTTTAGGCTTGACCAAAAGAACTAAATTTCTATCAACTCTATGGTTTTATTCCTATCAAAGTGTTCAGCTAATCCTCCAACATGATTTTCAAACTAAAAAATCTCTTAAAGATATATGAAAAATATACAACATAGCTTCTCTAAATAAGTAACCATCCTGAAGGATATATTCACTTTATTCTCTAAATGGTCCTTTCCGTAAAGTGGTAAGTATGCTGCCAAAATCTGGATACTACTCATAATCTTCTTTAATCTCATCAAAATCAATAACCTCTATACCAACAGTGGACAACAATGTATGACGACGATTCAAGACATCAACAGTGCGATTCTCTATACTTGTACGGTATTTCAAAATAAAAGTATAGACTTATAAAAACTCGATTCACCTATCATGTCTATGATTCAGTTTTTTTTAAGAATTCAAAAATTAGAGGGCTTCATGATTTGAGTATAAAATAAATTTTTATCATTACTATAAAAATGACCTATGGCAGCGCTTACTATAGCAACGATTTTCGTGAACCGCTGCTATAGATCCGACCTATCACAGTGGTTCATTATAACCGCTGTCATAAGTCGAATCTATAGCAGTGATTAGTAGGAACTGCAGCTATAATCTGATTTATGGTAGTGGTTAATTATAACTACTGTCATATATATTTTTTTAAAATATTATATAATTTTAAAATTTAATATTCATCTTCATCATTCATTATCTAAATAATTATCATTAGAATATCATCGTAAAAGATCATCTCGATCCGATGGCCCTAGCTTCGTTGATCAGAAAAATTTGATTTCGACGATCACGAATGATGATGCGATGATCTGATAGATCGAGATCTTCGATGGATTCAAAAATCTACAACGATGATCTCGATGATGTTTGTAGTATACCATCAAAGTTTTACTTCAATCGGATATCGTCATCTTGATCAATTCAGTATAGCTTAGTTTCGATCGTTAAATGATAAATGATTGATCAAAAGACCAAACGATGTCTGATTATGAGATAATTTTTTTATAAATGATCTTAGCTACTATTTTAATCATTTTTTTATGATGGTGATTATAAAATTTAATTCATGAGATGAAGAACGATCTAAAACTATACATCTCCTGATAACCATTTTGAAACTTCACTAGTTGTTATGCTCGTACTTTTGTAATATCTACTTAACATGAATAGTTTATACGAAAATAATTTAAATTTTACTATGATGATCGTATAAAATATTTAAAATTATAATCAAGATTATTTAACTAAAAAATTATCTCATAATCGGACGTTGTTTAACCCTTTGATCGCTTATTTCTAATTTGACGATCGAAATCATTTCGTACTAAATTGATCATGATAACGATATTCGATTAAAGTAAATTTTGGTAGTATGCTACAAACATCATCAAGACCATCATTTCAGATTTTTGGATCAATCGAAGATCTTCATCTATCAGATCATCGCATTATCGTTCGTGATCGTCAAAATCGAAGATTTTTGATCGATGAAGCTAGGGCAATCAAATCGAGATGATCTTTTATGATGACACTTTAATGATAATTATTTAGATAATGAATGATGAAGATGGATATTAAATTTTAAAATTATGTAATATTTAAAAAAAATAAGAAAAAATTATTTTTCATGTATGGCAACGATTATCAAAAATCGCTGTTATAGATCTACAGCGACGGTTGTAGAACCGCTGCAGTAGATTTATGGCAGCGATTTTGGATAACCGCTGTCGTAGATCTATGGCAGCAGTTCGATAACCGCTGCCATAGGTTAGGTTAAAAATTTTCAAATTTTTTCTTTCCTTCCATGCGCACTCAATCTCTCTCGCTCTCTCTCCCCCACCTCTTCGTCGCCAGTGAGGCCCCTCCCCCCGACCGACGTCGCCCCTCCCTCCCGACCGATGTCGCCCCTCCCTCCTCGATCGATGCTGTCCCTCCTTCCCCCTCCCTCTTCGGCCACTCCATCCCGACCGCCCTCCCCGCCACCCTCCATCCGACCCCCCCACCCTCTATCCGACCCTCTCTCGATCCCCCATGAAACCTTCCTCCGACGAACCCCCTCCCCCTCGCTTGCCCCTCACGAAATCCCACCTCCCCGCCCCTCCATCCGACCCTCCCTCGGTCTCCAACGAAAATTCCCGCTGGTGAACCCATTCGACCCTCCTTCGGCCCCGCGAAACCCCCCCCCGCCACACCACCACCATTCTGACCATTCTCCGATCGATTGTGAAGCCTCCTTCAGCCTCCTCGTTGCTGTGCCCCCTCCCCTTGGCCCTCCATCCATAGCTGCCTCTGCTCTTTCTCTTTTTTCTCTTTTTCTCTCTTCTCTATCTCACTATCTTGCTTTTACTTCGCAGGTTACCTCTAGTGTCGTCTTCCTTCTCTAGCATCGTCGTCGGCAACCCTCGAAGCTTTCGGTGCGATCCGCTCTCTATAGCCGTAGGTATAATTTTTTTAAAATTTTATAATATTATTTAGTAATTATGCATATTTATAATAATTTATAAAATATTTATAATAAATATTATAAATATTTATTATAAATATTATAATTATCTGCATGCCATAGTTTTTGGACCGTGCGATGGTGGTAGCCTTGGATCATGCCACGTCGGCGGCTGTGGACTAGATCTATCAACGGGTTGGGTTTAGATCGAAACTTGGATATTCAGATCCGGATCTAATTTTAATTACTGATACCAGATCCAAATTCGAATATTCGATGGATCTGTACTTAAGAGAGGAAGGGAGGGATCCGACCTCACCGCCATCATTGGGAGAAAAGGGGTTTGGCCTCATCGGCATCACTGGGAGGGAGGGGGTCCGACCTTGCCGGCGAGGAAGATCGAGAGAGTAAGAGAGGAAGGGATAGGGCCTGGCCTTGCCGGCAAGGAAGATCGAGAGAGGGAGAGAGGAAGATCGAGAGATAAAAAAGCAAAGAGGCAGGGTTCGGCCTCACCGCCATCATCGATGAGAGAGATCAAGAGAGGAAGAGAGAGTGTCACAGTCGAGCCAGCTCAGATACGCAGCCGAGCCGACTCGGGCCATGATCGAGCCGACTAGGGGAGGATCCTAATCGAATGTCTTACGCACGGAGTCGGCTATCTCAGGCATGGAGTCGGCTCGACTTTCGAGCGAATAGAATTTAATATGTCATGATATTATATTGATTAATGTTAATTAATATTGCAGATCATGATGGCACTGAAATGCCATCTAGCTTTTACCTCTGCCTCTCGACGGATTACGCGCAGTTCAGTAATCGAGGAGTAGTCGGAGCATACTCTATCCACCTTGATATCGGATGCTCAAGACCTCCATCATCGGCATCTACTCCACCAACGACATCTACTCCATCAGTAGCTGACCCTCTACTGTCGCAGGCATCTGAGTGTACATTTTTATTATATTAGTATAATTTTATTTTTTATATAGTATTTATATACTTATATATTTACATAATATATTTGCATTGTAGGTGCATCATCCAGCCGAACATTTCGCAATTCCACATGTATGGCATACGTGTGGAACCGCTAGCATCAGATGATCTTCTATTATAATATGGAGGAAAGGTCGGTAGGGGAGACCGTGTAGAAGATACATTTCTTTTTTGGAGTACTTATGAGACGGTCGGACATCATTCCCGTAGAGTCCAAAGACTGACGTTTGATGGATACTGCTGTCAGGGATCGGATATGGAAGGAGCTATGGTAAGTACGTGCATTTTACTTATATTAATGCATTTTATATGTTTACACTATATATGTTTGATTAGAATAATTTTGTAACTGATTTTTAATAAATTTATGTAGAGGTACGACTTTTTCGATCATGAGAGGGCTCAAGATGCTCGACTAAAGAAGATTGGAGAGTTGTACCAGGATTACAAGATCAAGCTCCATAGAGGATGGCTCGAGCACCGACGAGACACTTCGGAGGAGCTTATTTTCTGGATACAAGACTATCCTCCGAGTCAGTAGGAAAGGATGGTTAGACACTTGAGGAGCCAGAAGTTCAAGGTAAAATTTTTAACTTTTGAATTTTTCAATATGCTTAAAATTTTATTTAAATATTTTTTAAATATTTATTATTTATTTGAATACTTGTTAGACTATCTTTCGTCAGAACTGAAAGAATCGTACAGCCTAAGAGTATACGCACACTCTAGACCGCGAGTCTATGGTCAGTCGTGTGCATAGAGAGATAATTAATTCTAAATCTTATTAGATAAATTAAATTTATATTTTTTATTATCTTTTTGACTCTAGGCCATGAGTCTATGGTCAGTCATGTGCATAGAGATGGAGTGATGCCCAGTCGTAGTGAGATCTTTCGATTCAACCGTACGAACAAGATGGGTAGACTGATGAATACCGTGATCGAACGTATTTTTATAAGTATTAAATATATTAGTATATATAATTAGTATTATAATATTTTTTATAAAATTCTATTTTAATTTATAATTACAGGATCAGTTAGATGCGCTCGCGGACGAGGATCGGATACCTCTGGGCCTCATGACCATCTGTCTCAAATCTTGGGGCCTGAGCACTCTGGGAGGATCCGATGCTGACCCAGACACACGTCGATGAGTTACTGATCCTCATAGACTTTTGATGTCGTCAATCGAGAAAAGCTTGAGGAGGCGTTGGCACGAGCAGATCATGCTACGATGCGGGCAGATCAGGCTGAGAAGCACGCATCTCATCTGAAGGGCATCGTGAGATATGATGTCAATGCTCAGTGCATATTTTGGAGTCACAGACTTCAAGGATATGTTGGCCCGTATTCCAGCTTTGGCTCCAGCTTTCGATGACGACGACGACGATGATGTAGATTTAGAAGACTTTTAATGTATTTTATTTTTTTAAAAATATTATAATAAATTTTATTTGATAATAAAATTTTAGCATTTCAGAATAATTTATGTTTATTATATTTTTTTTTATGTTATATATCTATATTTATTAGATAAAATATATAAAAAAATAAAAATTTTATTATTTTAATTATTCAAGATCTATGACAGTGATTTTATAACTGCTGCCATATCCATGCCAATCGCTGTCAAAGGTCCAGTGCGAACCGCTATACTAGACCTATGGCAGCGATTAAGAAACTGCTGCTATAGATTATCTATGACAGCGATTATATAACCATTGCTATAGATATCCTATGACAGCGATTACATAACCACTGCGATAGATCAATCTATGGCAGTGATTTATAAATCACTGCAATAGACCATCTATGATAGCAGTTCTAATAACCGCTGCAACAACCGCTGTTATAGAGCTTTGACGACGGCCGCAGTAGCAACGGCTAGAAAAGCACTGCTATAGCCTATGGCAGCAGTTTTTTGGACTACGGCAGTGGTTTGTAACCGCTGTCGTAGCTCTTTTTTGTAGTAATGTGTGGTAGTTGGTAATGTCTCCAGTATCTTAAGGTTTGGATTATCGTATAAAACTCTTTGTTGTAGGTAGAATACTTGAGTTTAGAATTATTAAATTTCTCGCTAAAGTATGCTATCGGATGACCTTCTTGACTAAGGATACCACTAATTCCAACTCCTGATGCGTCGCATGCTACTTCAAAAAACTTAAAAAAATCAGGTAGACGTAAGACTGGGACGTGAGTCATACTATTCTTAATGTCTAAGAAGGCTCTATTGGCTAACTTAGTCTATTCAAAATCTTTCTTTCTAATGCAATTAGTGATTAAAGCGGCTATGGTGCTAAATCTTTTTATGAACCTATGATAAAATATTGCTAATCCATGAAAATTTCGCATATCATGTACACTCTTGGATACCGACCACTCAACTATTGCTCTAATTTTTTCTGGATCGGTAAACACACCATCAGGGATAATAATAAAATATAACAAGATGACACGATCCGTCATGAAAGCATATTTCTTAGGATTGGCATACAGACTTTCTATTCTATGAACTTAGCATACTTTTCGAAGATGATCTAAATGGTCCTTCCTACTTCGACTATAGATCAAAATGTCATTAAAATACATGACTACAAACTCTCCAGTAAATGGTTGTAGTACTTGGATTATCAATCTCATAAAAATACTAGAAGTACTGGATAACTCAAATGACATCACCATCTACTCATATAAACTATCTTTCATCTTAAAAGTGATTTTTCACTCATCTTCCGTCTAATTTTTACTTGATGGTTCCAGCCATCATATCTAGCATGTCATCTATCCTAGGAATAGAAAAATCATACTTAATGGTGATCTTATTAATGGCATGGCTATCTATGCACATCCTGCATGTATCATTCTTTTTTGATGTCAATAATGCAGGAACTGCACAAGAACTTAAATTTTTTTTCATGAATTTTTTTTTCATCAGCTCTCCAACTTGTCTTTGCAGCTCAGCATATTCAGTAAAATTCAACCTATAATAGGATAAATTGGATATGATAGATTCAAATACTAAATTAATGACATGCGGAATGTTTCTCATAGATGATAAGTAATTTGGGAGATCCTCAGAAAAGACATCATAGAATTCACTAAGAGACTGACTACTTTCTTGAGATGATCTATCTTAGGATCCTCATGAACTTCTCTCACTATAAGCATCCAACTGGTGATCCTTTATTTATGATTATCTCTAATTTCTTAACATGTATCAGATGGAGGCTTTTTTTTTTGATCCATTGTCTATCTTTTTATTGGTAGCCTTATGTGGGGAAGGATTGATCATGATCTTTTTACCTTTATGAGTGAAACTATAGAAGTTGGTTCGGCCATAAATCGTAACATCATTGTTAAATAGTCAAGGCCAACCTAATATGATACTTTCAACTTTCACGGGTAAGATATCGCATCAAACATGATCCTGATAAGAATGAAGCTGGATAAAAATACGGCATCTAAGTTTAATGAAAATAGAGAAGAAATCTATCCAAGATATGATATAAACTAGGATAATCTATAGAAACTAATCCTAATCGCTTAACCATATAGATGGAGATGGCGTTGATATAGCTAATGCTATCAATGATCATCTTATAAATTTTATTACTAAATTTTATGAAGGTATAAGAAATAGAGGTCCTACGCCAGTCTACACTCTCCTTAGTCTGTGCTAGAACATATCTAACAACCCCAAGCCTAAGGTCTGACTTTGGTATAATAAAATCTATGATGTCCTCAGTACTCTCAAATTACTTGGCTAAGTCTGTATCAGCTTTATAAACTTTCTCCTCAATATTTCTAAAATTTTTTCTACTAATTCTTCCATAAATAAAGATCGATTGAGATATTATGCAGCAAAATGATCATAACCATGGCACTTGAAATAATGAGATTGAGAATTACTTCTCTTAGATAACCCTCTTATAACTCTTTTTTCTTTATCTTCGTTTCTCATAATAGAATTTGTATGTAGAGAACCATTACTAGGAGCCTGGTTTGTATTGGATCTCGATCCAGGAGTTATTCGGCTAGGTTCAAGAGGACAACTAGTTGAATATCTAGAGAATCTGTCAAAGTCCAGAAAAAATTCATAAGCTTATTTTAACGTGGTTACCTCTCATAAAAAGAGCTCACGTTGAATATTCTCTAGTAATGCAGCTCTAAATCTAGATAAGATAATAACTCTATCTTCGATTACTCCATATCTCATGAAGTACTCATCAAATCTCGTGATGTACTCGGTGACTAATCTATTTGTTAGATATGTGTACCCTAGAAGTCAGAATTGGCTACATTTGTAATATACTTCTAGGAGCAAAATTATAATTTTGACTATAAATAATAAAATATATTATTTTCTATCATAAATATGTATTTAGTGTTTGTGATACATCTCTTAAGTTAATGGTAATGATAATTCATATTTTCAAGAGTTGAAAGTTTAAGACATGAATTTTTATTTATTAATTCATAAAATATTTTCGACCGTGGGATCATCATAAGAATGATGATTGATCTGAAAGATTGGTGTACAATCATTTTTTTATAATACATGAATGTTGAGTCTACGGTGTAAAGATACTGGAGCGAGAGTATAGGTACTTGTTAGAGAACGAGGGCACTGAGCATGACCACTTCGAGCAGTCAAAAGAAAGTCTACCTTCTCATCGATGACTGACTCAAAGCTGCAGTGGTGTGTCTGATTCTTTGATTTAAGGTGCATCAGCAGTTCACCTTGAGGGTGTTATAGTTTGACTACACCATGACTCGATTTTCTAGTCATTCAAAATTCTGACGTGTATATTGGCTATAGCATGTTCATTGTAGAAATTGGATTGCACCAAGAAGAAATCTATCTATCTCGGTAGATGAGGAGCAGTCATATGATAATCATGAGAATCAAGTCCATAAGTCCATGGCCATGGCCATGGCAGAGTGAAATAATAGAAAAAGTTTCTATTAAGATTTTTATATCAAACTTAAATCGAATGATTAAAACATATGACAGAAATTAGGATTTGACGAGTTCACCTTAACCCTAATCTGATCGAGGCTCAAGATAGAAGAACTTAATCACACAAGTAGCTGCACCAAAAGGTTCATTTTTAATTTTGATGAATTGCCACTATATACTACTAGGTATCACTGATGGATTTTGAAAGTAATTAGAATGATTTAGATGATCGATCACTCTAGTTGTCTGAATTAGAAGAGTTTTGATCCATCGAAAGAAGTTTCGATGATGTCAATGATAGAGATCACAACATATCTCATTACTATATAGAACTGAACCTAATTGGATTACACAAATAAAGATTTAGATCTGGATATCATCAATTAGACTAATCCTATTTAATTGATTTGAATTAGATTCAATTAGATTCAAAAAAATTATGCTAGCACACGATTGAGCCTAATATTCTTCTTTGTTAACTGGACCCTATTAGATCGAGAAGGTGAATACCTTAGTAAAAAATATTTTTACTAAAATATATTTACTGAATAGGATTTCTTTGGGGATACTCTTTGTTAACTGAAATATATTTACTGAATAGGATTTCTTCTAAAATTATTTCTACCATACCTCATGATACTCTTTGCTAACTAAAATATATTTACTGAATAGGGTTTCTTTTAAAATTATTTCTACCATACCGTATGAGATATGGGATGGTAAGAAATCAAGTCTGAGTCATCTCAAAATTTGGGGTTGTCCGACTCATGTCAAAAGATAATAAGCAGACAAGTAAGACTTCAGATTCTTTAGAGCTCGATTTATAGGATATCCTAAAGAATCATAAGGATATTGTTTCTATATTTCAGAAGATCACAATGTGATTGTGAGTCAACATGCCATCTTTCTTGAAAATAGTTTATTCAAGATCACGACATTGAAAAGTTGATCAAGCTCGATGAGAAAGTCTTACAAGAGCAATGAGCTAAGGACCAAATGGAACCAAATCAGGTAGAGCCAATACAATCACTACCTCCTCCACCTCGTAGATTGAAAAAGATTTTTTGACCCTCTGAGAGGTACTTAGGTACCATTTCAAAGGAAGTAGAGAAAATATTCCTCGTAGGTAATGGGGTTTTGATGATGATCCCAAAATCTATAACGAGACGATATCAGATATCGACTTCGAAAAATAGTTAGAGACAATGAAGTCAAAAATTGACTTAATGCACTCAAACTAAGTCTGGACCTTGGTAGATCTATTAGAAGATATAGTATCTATTGGGTGTAAATGGATCTACAAGAAAAAGATTGGTGTAGATAAAAATATGGAGACATTCAAAGCTAGATTAGTGGCAAAAGATTATAGTCAACGTGAAGGCATTGACTATCAGGATACCTTTTCGTCAGTAGCTATGCTAAAATTTATCCACACATTGCTTGCTATTGCAGCCTATTTCAATTATAAAATATGATAAATAAATATAAAAATGATATTCTTAAATGGATATCTTAAAAAAGATATCTATATAGAACAGCCACTAGATTCACATCCAGTAATGCTGATCACAAGGTATGCAAGCTACAAAGATCCATATATGGACTTAAGCAAGCATCTCAGAGCTGGAAAACTTCTTTTAATGATGTGATCAAATTATTTGATTTCATCAAAAATGAGGAGCCATATATCTTCAAAAAGATGGAGCGCTGTTGTCTTCCTCGTATTGTGCGTGAATGATATCCTTCTTATTGAAAATGATATTTTCATGTTGACCACAGATAAAATATGGTCATCCAAAAAATTCTTTATGAAAGACCTAGGTGAAGCATTCTTTATTTTAGAAATTAAGATCTATAGAGATAGACCGAATAGAATGCTAGGACTTTCACAAAAGATGTATATAGAGAAAGTGCTAAAAAGGTTTAGCATGAAAAACTCTAAGAGGAGTTTGGTACCCTTCAAACATGACATTCATCTTTTCAAGAAAATGTGCTCTAGCACACCTGAGAAAATAGAACACATGAGCAAGATCCCTTATGCTTCAGCAATAGGGAGTCTCATGTATGCCATGTTATGTACACGACCTGATATAGTCCATGTTGCGAGTGTTACGAGCAGATATCAGTTGAATCCAAGTGAAGAACACTGGACTACTGTGAAATGTATCGTTAAGTACTTAAGAAGAACTAAGGATATGTTATTGATTTTTGGTAATCGAGAACTCCAAGTCCAAGGATATACAAACTCAAATTTTATGTTCGATAAAGATGATCGAAAGTCGACATTTGGGAGTCTATTTATGTGTAATGATAGTGCTATCAGTTGGAAGAGTTTCAAGCAAACTGTAAATAGCGAATTCCATCATGGAAGCAAAATACATTGCTGCATCAGAAGCTGCGAAGGAGGAATTCTGGTACAAGAATTTTGCTAAAGAGATTGAAGTAATACCATCAGATGTCATTCCTCTGTACTGTGACAATAATAATGTCATAGCCCTTGCTAAGAAGTCGAGGTCTCACTAGAAATTCAAGCACATCGAGCGGCGATACCACCTTATCCATGATTACTTCGAGAAGGATTACGTCGAGGTCAAGAGAGTCAACTCCGCAGATAATGCGGCAGACCCGCTTACAAAGCCGTTGGGCCAGCAGAAGATCGAAGCCCATCTTAAAAAGATGGAACATAGATTTGTAGCCAATTGGCTTTAGGTCAAGTGAGAGTTTGTTAGATATGTGTGCCATAGAAGCCAAAATTGACCACACTTGTAATACACTTCTAGGGATAAAATTATAATTTTAACTATAAATAATAAAATAGATTATTTTCTATCATAAATATATATTTAGTGTCTGAGATACATCCCTTGAGTTAATGGTAATGATAATTCATATTTTCAAGAGTTAAAAATTTAAGACACGAATTTTTATATATTAATTCATAAAATACTTTCGACCGTAGGATCATCATGAGGATGATGATTGATCCGAAAGATTGATATACAATCGCTTCTTTATAGTAGATGAGTCTTAAGTCCATAGTGTAGAGATATGGAAGCGAGAGTACAGGTACTCGTTAGAGAACGAGGGTACTGAGCGTGACTACCTCGAGTAGTCATAAAAAAGTCTATTTTCTTATCGATGACTGACTCTAAGTTGCAGTGGTGTGTCTGATTCTTTGATCTGAGGTGCATCAGCAGTTCAACTTGAGGATATTAAAGTTTGACTATACCATGACTCGATCTCCTAGTCATTCAGAATCTTAAGATGTATATTGGCTATAGCATATTCATTGTAGGAATTGGATTGCACCAAGAAGAAATCTATCTACCTCGGTGGATGAGGAGCAGCCCTATGATAACCATGATAATCAAGTCCATAAGCCCATGGCCATGATAGAGTGAAATAATAGAAAAAAAATTTATTAAGATTTTCACATCAGACTTGAATCGAATGATTAAATCATATGATAGAAATTAGGGTTTGACAAGTTCACCTTAACCCTATCTGATCGAAGCTCAAGATAGAAGAACTTAATCACATAAGTAGCTACACAAAGAGGTTCATTTTTAGTTTTGATGGGTTGCCACCATATACTGCTAGGTGTTACTGATGGATTTTGGAAGCAATTAGAATGATTTAGATGATCGATCATTCTAGTTGTCTGAATCAGAAGAGTTCTGATCCATCGAAAGAAGTTTCGATGATGTCGATGATAGAGATCACGACATATCCCAATACCATATAGAACTGATTCTAACTGGATCACACAAACAAGAATTTGAATCTGGATATCATCAATCGGACTAACCCAGTTTAATTGATTTGAATTAGATTCAATTAGGTTCAAGAAAATTTTAAACTAAATATGGAATTCCTCTTTCTTTTCTTCACTTTCCATTCACTTGGATCTCTTTCTTTCTTTTATTTTTATAGAACCTTCCTTTTCTTTGAAAAAAGGAATTATGGTTTACACTCCTTTTGTTTTGAAATTCGCTTCATTGCATTCTTCCTAACTTTCTCTACTTCCCCCATTCTTGAGTTAATTTCTTCTTTTTTACTTAGTGAAAATAGGTGACATAATTTTGCCTAAAGAGTAGATGTAGGTGATAAATAACAAATTATTAAAGATTTAAGCCATAGAATTTCTCAGTAAGAGGACAATAATTATTATATTAAATAGAATGATTCTGTCATAACTGAAATAACACTAACACAACCATTTCATGCATCTATATATTATAACAAATTAACAAACCAACAAAAATATTTGTTATGGATAACATCTTGTTGTTGTAACGAAGCACATACATTTTGACTAATTCGACTATCATAAGCCATGTCGGTACTAGATCCCATATCATCTTATTACAGTATCAAGATGTAGAATGGTATCAGAAGATGATGCATACCAAGTCTCATTATAGTATAAAACTACGTACTAGTTTGGTACTGGTATACTATGGTACAACAAGCCTAATATGATAAGATACCAACAACATGACGAACATTATTTGGCTATTGTTGAACTTAATAAAATTAAATGGATGACAAGTTACAAAATATAGAAATTTTCAAGAATACATAAAATCAAATGGCTATTGTTACTATTTTTTGGTAGAAGGCTTGTAAACATAAAAGTTTTTGCAATTGTTCTAGAAGAAGTGAAACAAATAAAAATATAGTCCAATTGAAAAAGACAGAAATATTTATCCCCAGACCATCAAAAATCAAACGGCCTATGCCAAGACAAGTGGACCAGGCTAATTTTACTAAGGTCTAACATGAATCTCTAACTTTCACTTATTCTTCTTTGCATTTCCAATCCACCTTAGCATCCAATGGACCATTATCCAATACCACCCCTCCAAAAATCTACATAATAACGAATAGAAATCAAGCAATTCAAGCTTTTGGATCATTAGCTCAAGATTTACCCTTATAGAATTTACTCATCTATTTGTCAACCCATCAAGTTTCCTTGCAAGTTTGCAATTGACCCCGATCCTATCCAAACTGGATCCACTAACAAGCACGATAGCTATCCCTAAGGACCCAAAATAGCTCAAATCTATCTTAATTAGCAATGCCCACCCAATCCCCTGCCAACCCTTCCCATGACAACCCAAGCAAGAAAATCCATCATTCATTGAACATTAGGAAAATTTGACCTAGATTTTGTTTAAACAATAAATTTTAAGATTCACCTATCTACTCTTCATTCATGATGATCGTCTTATGAAAACATGTACCTTACTGCCCTCTATTATAGACATCAACTTAATATTGTTCGTAAAAGCGAAGGTAGCACAGTAGCTATCATATTCCAACTTAACACTTAATAATCCATTGACTTCTGAATCAAAATATTATTGCCTTCAAGATGCTAATTAAGCACTATCCATAGAAAGCTTCATATATTCCAATTTGTTAAGATCAAGCCTTCATCAAAACTGAATCAATGAACCCATGATTATGTTTGCTAAGATCTTTTCTTTAAAGCTAATGAAAAAAGAAACAAAACCTGAATGCTAACTCCAACACTAGATTGGAGTCTCAAGGAGTTTATCAACTTAATTAGATTGATATTGATTTCTCCATCATAACCCCCAAGTCTAATATTCCATTCTCTAATAAGTGAGCATAGGTTCTCCATCAACTTATGATGAATGATTTAGTAAAGTTAGTAATTAAAGTCTAAAACGCAAATAACGTTTCACCTAGAGGCTATTATAGACATCGAATATTGATCACTTTGAGCAAAACCATGATGTGAAGAAATAAATCCCTAGCCCATATCATTCCATCCTACAATGTTCCACCCAAAATTGCCATTAAAAATTGGTAGTTAGGCTTGAACTTTTCTGATCTACCCCGAATCTGACCCGACTTGTTTATGACCTACTAGACCCAATTCACACCCCTATAAAAATCCTTCATCAACATGATAACTTTCAAAGAACAATATCACCATGTATGATATTGCTCTCCTAAATAAAATATTCAACAACCAAATAGATTCATCAACTTATACCCCACAGAATAAAATCCTAAATCCTAAATTCTTGTCAGATTGAGAAGTAGTCCTTTGAATGCACCAAAATCTCATAAAAGCTTAATAAGGATTTTTCTTATTCTACAATGCTTACCATATCATTTCACATATAAAAGTTAATATTTTATTAATTTTTTGTCAATTCACACCCTGAAAGTGGTGTAGGACAATTTATGATAGCATGATTAATGAGAAGAAATTGGTTCAAATGATCATTCTATCACATTTTGATAATTTCTTAGGATTTTCTAATGCTTCTTTTATTCTAGTATGGGATCAGCCAATGCTACTAGTATCAAATGAAGAACTAATTACATTGGCAAGAAACAAATGTTTGGCCCTGAAACATAGGAATACGTAGGCTAAGCAGCATCCACATAGGTAGTCCAAATATTTGTCAAAGGAGGAAAATTGATCCTTAAAAAGTTAATGCTCTTACTTCTAGCCTATAACATCCTTGGTTGTAGTCTCCCAAATTTCAATTACATTAGAGGGATGGAATGCACAAGTTAGAAATCTTAAATGATTGATTATTATCCATAGTTTAGGATCAAACGAATCCTTCATCAACTAATTCTGACTTTCTTGGCATCACAAATAATCTTTTAGATGAATTGCATTATCATTAAAAAATAAGATCAAAAGGTTGATGGTCACTCCCATCACTCCAACTTCTCTTTCCATTAGTTTTTATTAACTATTACTCTCTAATCTAGCCCATTATATCCTAGGAGAAAAAAAATTGAGCATCCAAATAGAGCCTTCATAACTAAACTATAATCCAATATGTTAAGATCATTGTAAAATATAGCTAATTGCTGTCAGTGGATTGAGTCTCGATCAGATGCAAATTATTTAGTTGCAACTTAAACGAGGGCTATATCTAAAAAGAGAATCTCAAGTGTAAGTAAAATTGTGATGACTATAAAACTGTTGGCAACTCCAATAATTTTTGAAAACTTAACTCATTTATTTATTCTCCTTTACTTTCCTTTATATATATATATATATATATATATATATATATATATATATATATATATATATATATATATATATATATATATATGTTAATCCCATTTATTATTTGTAATTGCTTATTGAATATATTCCATCAAGCTAGTATCTCTTTTGAGAGTAGGTGGACCCTTGAAAATTTTTTCTTCAGAAGTAATTCTTGATATCCATCTACTCTTAGCAGTATCAAACATCAAACCCATTTGAACATTTTAAGGAAAAAATAATTAAGAAATATTTTGAGAATCCATGCGATCATAGTCCCCAACTTCATATGCATGTAAATAATGAGGTAACAAATTATTAGAGTGCCAGAAAATTTGTTGTTTAGTTGAGTTATGAACATGTGCTGAGGAGAGGGGAAATAGAAGTGGCCGCTAGACTTGTAGGTTCCTTTTGATTAAAAATATAGCATTGAGTGTCTGGTATCTTTAGATCTAAAAAAGTTCGATCTATGGAGGAGAAAGGTGCATAAATGAGGGCAGAATATTAAGCTTGTTGGAGCAAAAATGGATAGTCGTTAAAGTTTGCTGGAGGTGAAAATCAGTAGAATATGCAAGATAAAGTTCTGGTTGGAGTTGGCTCCGGCATGAATCCTTCGATGATCAAGTTAGTATTCTGACCAATAAGAATAGAGTACTCAGGAGATTGGAGGTAAAAAGAGAATCTAGTAGCCATTTGGTTGGGGATCATCTGGCATGAAAAAATAATTTTCATGTCAAATTACCATGTTTGGTATAAAAAGTGGAAGAGAAAGATGGTAAAAAAATTGATGGATCTCATGCTTATTTTTCTAAGAGAGAAGGTAAAATAAATACCATGGAGGATTGATATTTGATAAATTTTTTAGTAGTGGTAATCCATATTTGACAAAAGTGTGCTTAACAAAACTACATATGTAATCCATGACTTTATTCTAATATCCTTCAAATTTTAATCAATAAAAAGCTTTTATAAAAAAAATTAAGATAGAGATGGCATTATGCAAAAAATTATGTGTCTATAGTCATATAAAAACTAATTAAAGATGATAATACTATTTTAGTATTAAAAAATTATTTTATATTGAATAATATATTTATAAATTTTGCCATATTTTCATATAGTAAAAGTTATTTTTCTCTGCAATCATTTTTTCAGATAAATAATTTTCATGAATTATCAGATTATCTCGTAATTTGATATACCCCAACTAAATGAATTCTTAGAGAAAAAAACATATCTGAAGGATCCTATTTATATATAGAGCCTGTAATAAAATGATAGTGACAGCCACTACAGACCACTACAGAATATTAGTTGATCGTTCGGATCGCTCAGAGTTTGTTATGGAGAGTGGAATATCATTTATCACAATTTGCTAGCCGCTGGATATTATTTTCTGGAGTTTGTACAGGAAATCGGATGCTTTCGAGCTTGGTTGTGAACCATTTGTGCTCGATAGAATTGCTTTGATAGCTTTTGGAAGCTCGATCGTCTTCAAGGTCGGTCGATGTCAGGCACCCACACTTTGGTTTGGAGAGTATGAGGTCGGAAAGAAACAACGGGTTCTTCAATTAAGATTGCGTTGGAGGTATTTTAGTTACTCTGATAAAGCTCGGCCTATGCTCAAGATCGGTCCAAATTCGAGATTGCACAGTGCTGATATTTAGTACTTATAAGATGGTTACTGCTTGTCCTAGCTTGCAGATCGGAGTCGAACAGGTAATGAGTTTCTTTTCCTAGCTCAAGTTCATCTAGCCGAGGTCCATGATGTGGCCTTGATAAGGTTTGCCACTCACGGGATAGAGTTAGAGAATTTAAGTAAAGATATTTGCAGTGATTATTATCATTTTCAAGATGAGCTGCTTTCAGTTGAAGCTTTGAGCTTAGTCGCATTTGCAGGCCGATCTTTTGAAATTCATCTGGACCAGGGGATCTCTTGATTAAAGCTCGAACTTCACTATTGCGACTCCAAATGGCATTGTACCAAGGTTGGATATTTTCAAACTTCGACGGGAGCCATTTTATCCCCAACAAAGCTTAATGCAAAAAAACAAATAATTCATGAAAAATGATTAAGGAGAATTGGTGTTAAGGTTGCCTCATATATAATGGGAATGTGTTTAAAAAATTGGAAACCATACTATTATGAAGGACAACATGATAATAGTTCTATTGAGCATACAAATGTGACTAAGCTTGTGATGAAAGTACCAATAAAAAGAATTCAATTGGCATTAGCAGCAAGGTTGAGTTTTGAGATCATCCATATCCAAACAGCTAGTCATCAATCTCAGCTATAAACAAAAAAAAATTGCGTTATCAATATAAATTGATTACCTACTTTGAATTGATAAATGGGAATACTAATATCATCAAAAAAGGAACTTTCAGATTATCTTCATTATCTTTTTTTCTTTTTTTTGATGGTATAGATTATCTTCATTATCAATATGCAATACACTTGTTTTCTTGAATTAATCGAATCTTCTATGATATAGCCTAACAACCACCAAATACATATAACTTAATCTCCCAAGGAACAGCTCCTTTCTTCATCTTGTTCACGTTAAGAAAAAGCATAGATGATCTTAGTGGCTCTATCTCCTAACGATAATCCATAATGCGATCATTACATTTTTCACATTTTCTATCACTGTGGACCAATGTGGCCCTTATTCAATTATCTTTCACCTTTATTACAAATATTTGGCTTCTGTTTTGCAACCATCAAGACAATAATGTGGTTCAAAAAGTATGCCTATATCAGGATCTCCAATTTCTCTATTAATCTAATCAAGTGGGAAAAAGATAGTAAGTAGAATGCCCTAACTTTCTATATTTTCCTACAAAATCCACATCTAGCAAACACAACATGATAAATCACTTTCTATTAAATGCCTAAATCAAGGTCTCCAGTTTCTCTATTAATCTAATCAAGTGGGAAGAAGACGGCAAGTAGAATGCCCTAACTTTCTATATGTTCCTACAAAATCCAACTCTAGGAAACACAACATAATAAATCAATTCCCATCAAATGTCCGTTGTTTGCAACAACCACCCTATATTTGACATTAAAGCTACACAAAAGTCCAGATCTGGTATGCTGGAATGTGCTGCCTGGTATAACATTTGTCTCAGGAACCCCAAAGGAGGACCACCCATATATGCAGTAGAGCTGCTTATTATGTAAAGTAATATTAAAAATAATATGGGCGCTAGCATCCACTTGAAGGTTAGAAAATCTAGTACCTGTAATCAATAT
Organism: Cocos nucifera; assembly: GCA_006176705.1. Lineage (NCBI taxonomy): Eukaryota > Viridiplantae > Streptophyta > Magnoliopsida > Arecales > Arecaceae > Cocos > Cocos nucifera. Next base: position 730,667 of record QRFJ01000424.1, read on the forward strand.
CTTGAAATATGTGCTTGATCTCGAATATCAAACTAGTATTTCCAAAACCTAAAGGACTCCAAGAAATCCCTTACCTATTCGACATCAATGCTTATTCCAAGTAGAAAAACCTTTGAAACTCCACCCATAATTAACCATCAAGCTTTAATCATCTACAGTACAAACTTAGAACAAAATTTGCAATGATCCACCACCGAGATTTCATGTTAATTTCTTTAACTAAAATTACAACCAACTAGAAATCTTCATATGATTTTCAGACAGATTCTTCTATTAGCAGGAAATCTAAATCCAAACAGTTTATTTGTTAAATCTACAAGTTTAAGTCTGAATTTGTCTTATAGATATTCAGAGCAATTCAAACCCATCCCCAAGGTATCGGTTTTTTGATGGAAAGAAAAGGTGGTATAAAGCTATCCCCTGATTTAAGAAGAGAAGTAAGATATCTACAAATAAACCAAGGTAGTATAAAGTTAACCCCACAAGGTACCAAAGTTATAGCTCAACAGCAAAGCAACAGTACCACATGACTGTGAAGAATCTCCAAGAATGATATCCCCATATCTAAATAATTCACGGCTCTCTGAATGAGATAGTTAAGGCTATTTAAAAAAAAAAAAAAATAGAGATACCTAAGACTTAAAAATATTTTGCTGCTCCATTACTAACCATCCAACAAAAAGGTTCTTAATTGACTCACATGAACAATTTGAACAACCATTGATTTTTTCAACTGCTTAGGAGAATATCAATTAAACCTCTGAATTCATAAATCTGAATCTCTGACCTATGAATGGAGATATTTGAAAAATCAACTCAACATGGTATACCTAATTTCAGGCATTAGCACTTTTGAATATTAAGGTTATTTTTTTTATTTGTTGGTTGAAGACTCAATAAAGGAATCTACATGAAAACTCTCTCTCCACTAGATATCAGTGTCAACATTTCTTTTTCCTTTTAATCATAGAATGAATAGAATATTTTTCTAATCATGCATTAAACGTAAGTCTATACCAATCTGACCAACCTTGAACATGAATGAATTGTTTTGGTCTAAGTCATGCTTAATTCAATCCATCTCAACCTTATTGACCCAACCAATTTTAAAATTTTTTGGACCTAACCTAGTTACTCAATGTGTCGGATATGGGCCAAACATAACTTGAATGAAAATTAGATCAAATCCAATACGTACATGCATTACTTTTGATTTGGACCACTCGCAAGCCTATTCACTTGGATATACATGGGATGTCCGATAGCCTAGACTCCATCCAAGTAAATTAAACCAAAGCATTGACCAAATTGGCCTAGAATATTGCACCTTGAGTCCAATCCCTATAGAAAACTCTAGATCCTAATTTAGCTCAACCCAAATAGGTCAACTTACACAGAACATAGGTAAATCCTTTTTATTGCTGCAATTTGAATGGTAAAGAAGGGTAGTGAGGAAAAGAAGGTGTGATGCCAACAATGATGAGTGATGAGGATAGGCTTGCAGAATTGATAATATTAGGCTAGAGAGGGTACATGTGAGGACAAATGGTAGTGGCACATTCTTAGATAATCTCCTAATATAAATTGGCAATAGGGAAGAGAACAAATTGGAAATAATGGTGGCAGCATACTTGATATCATGGTTGTATTCTTGAATATGCTTGATGTGGGAAAGATGGGGGAAATGACTTAGAAATGCATGGATAGACAAACAGCCACGTGTAAGCAAAGTATCTTCTATGACTATTACTAGGACGAAATGAATGGATTGAGGACTTTATTATAATTTTGAATAACAATGATAATATTTTTTTTATTGATATTCAATTAAATACTACTTGAAAATGGTTCTTCTATTTAGAAAAGAAATAAACCAAATATTCTTAAAAATTATTGCATCCGTTAGAACATTTATATCAATACACATCATATTCATATTGATGGATCTATTGGTTTGAGAAATAATACCATGAGACAATTTCTTCTAACTCTTTTTTCAAATTTGATGAATGTTGGTTCATCATGTATTCCATTATAATTATATGACTCAGCATATCATTTCCTATTTAATCCCCTTAAATTTCATATTCAAAGTTGTATTCAAATATATTCCAATATATCGGTAAGAATTGATTTGATACATTCTTATGTACCCATAGCACACAATTTTAAAGTGAAAATGGGAATTGTGCATTTACTTTTTTTTTTCCTTTCCATTCACTAGGATCTCTATCATTTCTTCCATTTTTTCAAAATCTTCCTTTTCAAAGGAATTCTAGTAAACACTCCTTTGATTTGAAATTTATTTCAATGCATTCTTCCTTATAACTTTCTCTGCTTTCCCCCATATTGAGGTTTCTGTTTTTCCTTAGTGAAGACAGGTGACATAATTTTGCCTAAAGAGTAGATGTAGGCAATAAATAAGAGAATATTAAAGATTCAAACCATAGAATTTCTCGATGAAAAGATAATAATTATCATATCAAATAGAATGATTCTGTCATGTCCACAATAATGCTAATAGAATATTTCATCAATACATTATAACAATTTAACCAACCAACAAAACTCTTTATTAGGGATAATATCCTGTTGTTGCATTGAATCACATACATGTTGATTAATTCGACCAAAGTTCTCTTGATATCCAACCCCATACCATCTTATTATAGTATCAATATGTGGTATGGTTCAAGACAGGAAGTATACCGAGTGTCTGTAAAGTACTAGTACATACTAGTTCGGTATCAACATAACAAGGTACCAGTTGATATGGCAAACTTTATTCGACCATTGTTAAACTTAGTAAAGCGAAATGGGCAAATAATTAACAAACATGAGATTATTCAAGGAGATGAATTGAATGTGAAAATTGAGCACTAATTTCTGGAAGCTTGTAAACAAACAAACAAAAAAAAATTGTGATTGTACTAGAAGAAGTAAAGCAAATAAAAATATAGTAGAATTTCTACATGTGGTCAAACAAAAAAAGATAGAAATATTGACCTCGAAAAAACATCCAAAATCGAGTGACATATGCCAAGACAAGTTGACTAGGCTTATTTTACTAAGGTCTAATATGAACCCCTACCTTTCACTCATTCTTCTTTGCCTCCAAAATCAACCTTAGCATCCAATGGACGATGATCCAATACATCACCCACCTCCAAAAATCAAGATAATAAATCTTACAAGGATCGAGCAATTCAAACTTTCGGATCATTAATAACTCAAGATTTATCCTAACATAATTTACTCACCTATTTGTCAACCCATTAAGTTTCACAGCAAGTTTTGAATTGACCATGATCCCACCCAAACCGGATCCACTTATGAGCATAATAGCCATAGCTAATGATCCAAAATCAGCTTGAACCCACCGTAGCAATGCCCTCCAATGACAAGCCCGATCAAGAAAATTCATCATTCATTGAGCATCAAGATATTTGACGTAGATTTTGCTTAAACCATATACTTCAAGGTTCACCTATTTACTCTAGATTCAAGATGATTACCTTATGTATACCTTACTATCCTCTATCATCCATATCAACTTAATATTGTTCGTGAGAGCAAAGGCAGCATAACATCTATTATATTCCAACTTAACACTTCATGATACATTGATTTCCAAATAAAAATTTTATTGCCTTCAAGATGCTAATCGAGCACTACCCATAGAAAGCTTCACATCTTCTGAATTGTTAAGGTCAAGCCTTCACCAAAACTTAATCAATGTTTGCCAAGAACTTGTCTTTAAAGCTAATAAAAAAGAAACAAAATCTGAAAATTAACTCAAAACACTATATTGAAATCTCAAGGAGTTTATCAACTAAATTCAATTGATATTGATTTCTCCATCATATCCCCCAAGTCTAATATTTCATTCCTTAATAAGCAAGCATAGGTTCTTCATCAACTTATGATGAATGATTCAGTAAAGTAACTAATTAAAGTCTAAAATACAAATAGAATTTCATCCTAAGGCTATTGTGGACATTGAATATTGTACACTTTGAGCAAAACCATTGTGTGAAGAAATATATCCCCAGCCCATACCACTCCACCACCAATTACTGAATAACTAAAAGAACGGAGAATTCTCAAATATATATATATATATATATATATATATATATATATATATATAGCAGTCTAGCTTCCGTAGTTTACACACCTAACCTATTGCATTACAATCTCGCATGTACATGAGTTGAAATGTAGCAAGGAACAATTGGATCCCAATTTCCATCCTAAGAGGTTTCACCCAAAACAAGCATTGAAAATTGATGTCACGATAAGATCATAAATGAGTTTGGATGTCATGGTATAACAAAAACCCTTACTTCATTGACATGACACATAAGCCCATAGAACTCAACTTTTAGAGCACTATATCACCATTAAACAACCAAATAGGTTCATCAACTTACACCAAAAAAGACTAAAATCCCAAATCCTAAATTCTTGTGAGACTGATAAATACTCGTTTGATCATCTCATAGAAGTTTAATGGCAACTTTTCTTATTCTACAACTCTTACCACATTATTTCACGAACAGAAATTTATATTTTATTAATTTTTTTGTCAATATCACTCCCTAAAAGAGGTGGTGGACAATTTATAAAAACATAGCACTGAGTATTTGTTATTTCTGGATCTAAAAGCAATTTGATCTATGGAGGAGATAAGGTGCGCTAATTATGGCAGAAGATTCATGCTAATGCAAGAAACAAATAATTCCTTAAAAATGATTACGGAGATTGATGTGATGGAGAACGGTGTCAAGGCCTCCTCACATAAGATGAGAATGTGCTTAAAGAATCAGAAACTGTAACATTATGGAGGACAACATGATTATAGTTCTTGAGAGCATAAAAACCTGAGTAGGCTTGCAATGAGAGTACCAATAAAAAGAACTCAAATGGCATCGAACGGTTGAGATATGAGATTATCCATAACAAAACAGTTAGTAATCAATTAGCTTGAAACAAAAAGAAAATTGCAACATTCTTATCAAAATAAATTGATTACCTAAAATAAGAATTTCAATATTATCAGAACAACTTTCACATTCTCTTCATTATCAATATGCCATACACTTGTTTTCTTGAATTAATCGAACCTTTTGTGCCTAACAACCACCAAATGCATATAACTTGATTCATCCCAAGGAATGGCTCCTTTCTAAGCCAAGCTAGATGATGTGGCACCTCAGTGGCTCTATCTCCTTCAGTAGTCCACGACATGATCATTATATTTTCACTTTATTTTCTGCCATTGCGGACCAACGTCATCTTTATTAATTATCTTTCACCTTTATCCCAAATATTTTGCATCTGTTTTGCAACCCTAGAGACAATGATGTGGTTCAAAAAAGATGCCTATATCGGGGTCTCCAGTTTCTCCATTAATCTAATCAAGTGGGAAGAAGACAGTAAGTAGAATGCCCAAACTTTCTATATGTTCCTACAAAATCCAACTCTAGCAAACACAACATAATAAATCACTTCCAATCAAATGTCCGTTGTTTGTAACAACCACCTTATATTTGACATTAAAACTGCACAGATGTCCAGATCTGATATGATAGAATGTGCAGCCTAATATGACATTTGTCTCAGGAACCCCAAAGGTGGACCACCCACGTATAAACTAGAGTTGCTCATTAAGCAATTTTAAAAATAATATTGGCACTAGCATCCACCTGAAGATTAGAAAATCTAATACTTGTGTCTCAAGGAAGCACCTGTAATTAATATCTTGAAATATGCGCTTGCTCTCGAGCTTCAAACTTGTATTTCTAAAACCTAAAGGACTCCAAGAAATCCCTTACTTATTCGACAACGACGCTTATTCCAAGTAAAAAGCCCTTTTGGAACTCCCGCATCCATAACCATCAAGCTTTAGTCATCTGAAGTACAAGCTTAGAACAAAACTTGCAATGACCCACCACCGAGATATCATGCTATTTTCTTTAAATAAAATTAGACCCAACTAGAGATCTTCATTTGGTTTGCATACAAATTCTTCGAATGGCAGGAAATCTAAATCAAAACAGTTTGTTTGTTAAATCTACAAGTTCAAATCTGAATCTGTTTTATAGATATCCAGATGAATTCAAACTCATCGAAAATGTATCAAAGTCTCAAAAGCAAAGCAACAGTTTCCCATAACTGTGAAGAATCTCCATCAATGATATCCCTATCTCCAAGTAATTCACTACTCTATGAATGAGAGACACAGGATCTTTTGAGGGGAGTGGGCAAGGAATTTAACCAGATCTTTTGCTGCTTCTTAAAGGAATCATAAATTTTACCCACATCACATGTGCGACCTCAACCCGCTAATCAAATATAGTGGGAGATGTTATAAAAATATGGTGGCTTACTTAGTGCAACGAACCAAGCCGCAGTAGAATCAGAAATTAATTGGAGCAAGCTGGCATACCTCCCACATAGAAGCTGCCTCGACCGTTGTTAGCTGCGGCTGAAGCTTCGTATGTCTTCCTGGCATAATCTTAATATCACAAGAACCAAAAAATAATCCATCACGCTGCAACAAGAGAAAGAAATCTCGAAGTCAGTTCGTAGGGTGGATCTCAAGAGAGCAAGTTCAGCTGATGGCTGACCAGCAATGACTTGGAGCAGCAGTTCTTTGTACGCAATTTTGAAGGCTTTGGCTTTTACAGCAAGAAGACCTTTGTTTTTTACTGTATTTGGATGCAGAAGTGGAGGTAAAAAATGAGAAGAGAGAGCAAGAGATGTACCCATGTTGACGCACGCCACAACATCCCGGAACAGAAATACGAAGCTTCCAGATTGACCGAAAATAGAAAGTCCGAGCGAATGGAAACTTACGCTATATGGCAACCCGGATTTGGGAGCCAACCAGGTCCTCCTTTTAATTTGCTTCAAGAACCAGTACCACTGCAACCTCAACCTCCTAACACAACATAGCACAAGAGAAAGGAAACGAGATCGAGATCGTCCATGATCGTGGTGCCTTTCGAATAAGAAAGGGAAGATAAAAAAGAAAAGAAAGAGAAGGGAGGCGTAGGAGGATAGAGCGCGCATGAGATGATGAGTTCTTACCCGGTGATGATGATAGCAGCGGTGAGATCTGTTCGAGATCACGAATCCTGCCAAAAGTAGTAAAAGAAGAGAGAGACAGCAGGAGGGAGAGAAGGAAGAACAGTACAAACGGAAGAGAAAGAATGGATAGAAGGACCAATCAAAACAGCGATCTTTCCGTTAAGCCAGCACCGTGGACAGAGGGGAGGTGGGCTCGTCCTAATCCGATCCGCTCCCCAACAAACAGATCTCATCTCAAAAGTCACGCTTTTCCACTCCACGCCTAATTCTTCATCCCTTCACCAATTTCCAACCCTACCTACATGGAATCTTTAGGAAACCTCCCGATCGGGCATTTCAATATTACTAAATAAGGAATTCAGAAAAGAAAAGGAAAAAAATTATACAAATGGACGGAAAGAAACTAGGAAGTACCGTTCGTTCCTCGGAATCCCGCCTTCCGTAGAGAAGCGAGCCAGTCGTCTCGGAGTCGGCGGACAGGCTTCAGATGGCGAGCGTGAGGGAAAAAAAAAAAAGCGGTATCATCAACAACATCAGTTTGAGAAAAGCCTGCACGCGTGGCCTTCTTTCCTACCAGATATATATATGCAACCCCCTTTCCCATTAAATGTTATGACACCGGTTCCTATTTTTAGCCTGCCGCCGAGAAAAAGAAAAAGGAAAAAAAAAACACCAAAAGACTTAAAGGCGGTGGAATTTGTAGGTAACGGTTCGATCGGCTCCACCGAGAGAGAAGCTGACAGAAAGAGAAGTGAGCACGCAACGGGAACGGCATTCCCTGATGCAATTGCCGCGCTGGGTGCTCACTCTCTTCTGTCAGCCCCCAACCCCCACCACCACCGCCGCCGCCATACACTTTTGGAGAGAGAAAAAAGAAAATAGACGACTCATACGCCGACCGACCACAAATCTTATGCTTTGCGTTTCCACAACTAGACACACACACACACACACACAGAGAGAGAGAGAGAGAGGAAGGAGGGGGGGAGGGGTTGTGGGAGTCTGTGAAAGAAGAAGTTGGTCAGTCGCTCAGATCTGATCTTTTTTTGCTGCGCGTCCTCTCCCCTCGACCTTCCTTATATAGAAGCAGAAGAAGCAGGAGAGCGGCCCCATCCTCTCCCCGTCCCATGCTGCGATGTCGGTCCATCGGTCTATCTAGGGTTTCTTAATCCCAACGGAATCCATCCTCTCTCTCTCTCTCTCTCTCTCTCTCTCTCTCTCTCTCTCTCTCTCTTCTATAATGCGTTGATGCCTCCTCGATCGCACGTGTCGGCTGGGAGGACGCTCCTGGCCCGTGACGAGTCAAGGGAAAGCTAATGATGATATACGAGTGGAGGGGGTGACCGATCTCTCCCACTCCGTTCCCCACTCGATTCCCTCCTCGGATCCCTTTATCCCTTGTTAATTAATAATGATTAGTCCTATGTACCGCACGATACCAGGACATAAAATTTTTGGGGAAGCGGACGAGCCGGATGCTGTCGACCGGTGATTGGCTGCGGCCTCCGGCACCTTCCCCCGCCCGCCATCACAGCCCTCTGATATGACGTCCAAGGTGGATATCGACCGTTGATCTTTGCGTCCCCAGGGTGGTGTGGTAGGTCCCGCGCAGTCGGTGCTTCGATGCGACTGCATCGAGCGCGGCCGACAGGACCACGACTCGATGGTACTCCGGGCTTGGGATTAAAACCAGTTAGGAGCAAGTTGATGTGGGCCCCATAGTTCGTATGGTCCAATTTTGTTCCTGATGATGCCTTTGAGTGATCATAAAATTAAAATTATCTCGTAACAATCCAAGATCAGCTTCTCTAAGGAAATGTCAAGTTGATAAGCTTGATGGAGATGGCGTTTAATTTGTGTACGTGTCAAGTTAGATAGATAGGTCAACCATGGATCATGACCAAGATGATCAGGATGAGACCTATCACCTAGGGTTGCCATTTTCTTCTTCCAATTACATCAACTTTTAAACAATATCATGCAGGATAGGATGGTTTTTATTCACAGGTTGAGAACTGGTTATGCATTAATGAAATTAAATAAAATCTTTTTACTACTGCGGTCATGTGATTCATCCTTTATCATAATAGAAATCGTTAGAAGAAGTTTGAGCTAACCCACACCATCAGCTAATTTGAATTTGTCAACATTCATTTATACGGGTGATGGTAGGTGACCGAGCCGAACAAACTATCTAATATATATATTTATATATATTAGATTAGATAAGTATTTGAAATGATTATGATGGCTTGGTTGAATGTGGGGTTTGACCTTATGCAAGTTAAGATTTTTTGGGGGCATAAAGCATGTCGATAGGGGCTTGTATGGTAAGGATTTATTCTGTATTTAGTTGGGATCATGAGAGAAAGGATGGATGAGGTTGGAAGGATGGATGACTTTCATTCACTGTTTAGTTTAAAAAATTATAGGAAGGATGAATGAAAAGATAGGATTCTCCATCTATCCTGGTCCATCAATTTGCATCCTTCCAATTTAGGAGGATGCAAGGAAGGATGGATGGCTTTTTATATTGACAAAATTATTTCTTATTAATTTTTGATAAAACCATAATATTTCTTTACTTTTTCATTCATATTATTTTTATATATACTATTAATCATATACTATTAAATTTTATTACTATTTTTTTTTAATTTTAATTCATAATTTTGATAATTATAATTAAATAACTAAAATTATCTTCAATTTTTTATTTTTATTTATTATTTTTAATTATTTATTTAAATAGTATTAATTAATTATTAAATTAAATTATAAATTAGCTAGTTATTTATATAATTAATTTATTAATAATTTAATTATAAAATTATTTATTAAATTAAACTAAACTAAAATTAAATATTTATATAATTTTTTTATATAATTATAGATTATAATGATTATAAGTTTATATATTATTTACTTATTTAATATAAATTAGTATAATAAATTAATAATAGTAATATTTTTTTTTCAAAGGATAGTTTAGTAAAAAATGTTATATAAATATCATCCATCCTCTCTTTTATTTCTCGTATACCAAACAGAGAAAAAAATATTTTTATCCACCCTTTCATATTTTATCAAATATATGAAAGGATGGATGGAGGATCCATTCATCTTCTTCTTTATCCATCCTTTTTCTTCCATCCATCATTCCTTTAATCCATCCTTCGTACCAAATAGAGCATTATAGCCAGTATAATGAGAAAGATTTATGAAACTTTTCTATTGCTTCATATTCCTTTATTTTTAATGAAATTATTATATAGGCATTGCATTGACCAATGAAAATATACATGAAAATGATGTCACCTTTTTGGAGAATGAAATATTTGTAGATTATGAACTTGAAAAGTCCAAATCTTGCAAAGCTTTCAGACTATAAAGATTTTGTATGTTTCATATTATAAATTTTTAAAATGTTTGTGTATGAGAAAACTAATGGCGCAGCAAGCTTGATGGCATTTGTTGGGGATAAATCCCGCTCCTGTCGAAGTCTAGTTCGATGCTCAACCTAATGCAACCAGTAGCCATGGAAGAGCTTCAGCGGATGGGTTTTAGTCGGACTTTTACAGCCAATCGAACTGCTTAGCGACGGAGCTTCGATCGAACTCCTCAGCGGTTGTGTCCTGGCCGAACTTCTCAGCGGTTGCATCCTGATCGAGCTTCAGTCGAAGTTCTTCAATCGATCGAACTCTTCAGTGGTTGAGCTTCTTGAATTCCAAGCAGTCGAACTTTAGCCGAACTGCCCAGCGACCGAGCTCCTTCGGACTTCCAATGATCGGGCCTCCATCAAAGTCCTTCAACCGATCGAACTCTCCAACGATCGAGCTTCTTGAACTCCAAGCGATCGGGCTTTAGTCGAACTGTCCAGTGACCGAGCTCCTTCGAACTTCCAACGATCGGGTCTTAGCCGAAGTCCTTCAACTGGTCGAACTCTCCAGCGACCGAGCTTCCCTCGGTTGAACTCCTCTTGAAGTTCGAACCTCTTTAGGATTGGTATACGTCCGAGTCCACCGACCAACACCTACTTTCTCAGGCTATGGTTGTCGAACCTCGACAGTATGGCCATCATTACCAGTTTGACGATATCACTCTCTCCGTAACTAGCTTCATGCAGCCCGGACGATATGGCCACTACTATTGGCGACACCACTCTCTCCGTAACTAGTCCTATGCAGCTCGGACGATATGGTCACTACTACTGACGACACCACTCTCTCCATAATCGACTCCATGCAGCCCATGACCTACCGATATGGCTGTCACTATCCACCTGACGGTACCTTTCTCTCCGTACCGAACTCCATGCAGCTCTCATGGCTCGCTGCCAGAAGGTATGGCCATCGCCATCAACTAAGCTCCATTTATAAAGGATCCTCCAGATATGCTAATCTCGAATCTCTCAGACCTCTAAGCTCTCCTCTTCTTCTCTAAGCTCTAAAACTCATTCCGAGCACTCCATTTCTTTTGGTCAGAGCTGACTTGATCGTCGGAGGGTCCTATCGGAGCCACCCCCCACCGACTCCGGATGAAACTTTATTTTGTAGGTCTCCGATGGCGACCTCATCGACCTCCACTCCAGCGGACTCCGATGATGACCAATTTCTACGTCAATAGATTGACGCTAGAGGAAGGGCACCGACGATGATTTCTCTCTTAAAGAAAGTCGAGATTTTCTTATTCTTAAAGGAGTGCTCGACGATGATTTCTCTCTTTTCACTTCAGAGATTTCTCTTCTTTCTCTTTTGAATTTCTTTCCAAAAAAAGATACCCCCTAGGAGAGCCTCAACCCGGTGATCGACGGCCTCCATGGCCCGATCCCGTTCAGATCCGTCCGCTTCCGCTCCAGTCTCGGTGACTCAGGCTCACTCTATAGCCGTGGAGCAGTTCAATCTGCTCGTCCAGTAGATTCATGATCTCACGGAGGTAGTGCAGATGGTGCAGGTCATGCACCAGCAGGCCCCAGTAACAGCTCAATCGGTGCGGGATTCTTCAGAGCCGTGTGGTCCAATCCAGGGGCGACCGACATGGGCTACCCGACCTCCAATCTTTGGAAGAGGAAAGCAACGGAGGGAGAGCCCCTGCTCGAACCGCGGCTCGACCCAGGGTGAAGCTTCGCACCCATTCGACGAGAAGATCAAAGACCACGAAGATCTCCTGGATCAAAAGCTCTTAGAAATGAGTCGACGAATCGAAGAACTCTATCACGCTCCCTCCTCATGCGGTAATGACATCTACACTGACCTTCTTTTTCGTAGAAAATCATGTAGAAACCGATCCCATCGAACTTCAAGCTTCTGCAGTTCGAGAGCTACGATGGGATCATCGATCCGATCGACCACTTGAAAGCCTTCCAGATAACGATGCTGCTCCATGGCGCGTTAGACGCTATCCTGTGCTGGGCTTTTCCCTCTACCCCTAAAGGGGCTGTCAGAAACTGATACTTGATGCTCAAGTCGAGTACCATCTTATCGTTTGATCAGATGAGTCAACAGTTTGCGGTCCACTTCATCAGTAGTCGGCATCTACGCCGAGGTTCGGATTTCTTAATGGCCATAGGCAGAAGGAGGAAAAATCCATCCGGGCTAACGTCATCCGATTTAATACTGCTGCACTGATAGTTCGGGACCTGGATCAGTCAGTCGCCATGGTCGCTTTCAAGAGCGGCCTTCAGAAGAACGACCTACTATTCTCCCTAGAAAAGAAATATCTCGGAGATTTTATCGATATGCTGGCTCAGGCCGAAAGTTATACCCGAGCAGAAGAGGCCTTCGAGGCTAAGGATGATGAAGTCAGCGGCAGACGGCGAATCGATGGATCGAACAGGCCCATCGAAGAAAGAAAGCGGACTGAAGCTCGGCTGCATTCCCGGACTGCCCCGGATCGTGGGCGAGCCCGAACTCCCCCTCAAGCTCGGAGGTGGAGAAGTCCTGACGGAAGGGCACACCGAGGTTCCCCCCAGCACCGAAGTTCTTTCCGACGATGATGATTTTACAACTACGCCTCCTTAACGCCCCAAAGACTCAAGTGCTGATGGAGATTCGGGAGCGACTTTCTAGACCGAAGAGAATGCATTCTCATCCTAGCAAGCGCAATCTCAATAAGTTCTGTCTTTACCATCGTGACCACGGTCATGACATTGAGGAGTACATCCAACTCTAGGACAAGATTGAAGAGCTCGTCAGGCGAGGCAGACTTAGCTAATTTCTGCGAAGGCGGTCAGAGGAGAAGAAAGATCGATCGAGAGCGTTACCGTCAGGTGGAAAAAATCAGCAAGAAGATCGGCTGCCCCTTGGCATCATCAATACTATCTTAGGGGGACCTCAGCAAGGAGAGACCAACGGATCCGAAGGATCGATGAGGAGATGGAGGATCTGGAGCCCGTGGCCTTCACCGAGGAGGACGATCAGGGAATGCAATTTTCACACAATGATGCGGTTGTAATTTTTTTGAATATTGCCGACTACGATGTATGCCGCATTTTGATAGATAATGAAAGCTCGATCGATGTATTATTTTACGATGCCTTCTCAAAAATATTTCTGCCCGACGATCGCTTAGGGTCGATGAATTTTTCGCTGGTAGGATTTGCTGGCAATGTCGTACCAGTCGAAGGCATAATAACATTGACCATAGCGACAGGGCAATGTCCGAAGCTGGCCAAAGCTCGGATCGACTTTCTAGTCGTAAGGATCCCATCCGTCTATAATGCGATCCTTGACCGACCTGGTCTAAATGCACTCCGGGCGGTAGTGTCAACCTATTATTTGAAGATGAAGTTTTCGACGAGTCACGGGGTCGGAGAAGTTAGAGGAGACCAGGCTCTGGCGAGGTATTACTACTCGATCGCCCTGCATAAGAAAGATCAGTCCGATCCTTATCTTGTTGATGGACTGAACGTCCGTGACGACCTCGTTGAGGAGCGGGATGAGCCTATGGAGGACCTCATCTCTATGCCTTTGAATGACGAAAACTCGGAGCACGTGGTGCAGATCGGCTCCAACTTGGCGGTCGAAGTTCGGGAGCAGCTCGTCACTTTCCTCAGAAGAAATGCGGATGTCTTCGCTTGGACCCCAGCTGATATGCCGGGGATCGACGCCGAGGTCATGGAGCATCGACTGACCATCGATCCGAGGCACCGATCGATAAGAGAAAAGCTGTGCCACCATGCCCCAGAAAGGTAGAAAGTGATCGCCGAAGAAGTAGACAAGCTCCTCAAAGCTGGATTCATCCGAAAGATTAACTATCTGATCTGGGTCTCGAATGTGATTCTTATCAAGAAAATGAATAATAAGTGGAGGATGTGCGTCGACTTCAAGAAGCTGAACAAGGCCTGCGCGCAGGACAGCTATTCCCTACCTAGGATCGATCAGTTGGTGGACGCAAGCTTGGGTCATGAGCTCCTCACCTTCATAGACGCCTTTTCTGATTACAACCAGATATGCATGGTGCCCGAGAATGAAGAGAAGACCGTCTTCATTATGGATCGAGATCTTTATTGCTATAGGGTCATGCCTTTTGGACTCAAGAATGCAGGGGCAACATACCAGTGTTTGGTTAATAAGATCTTCAAGAAGCAGATCGACCGCAACATGAAGGTGTACGTAGATGATATGCTCGTCAAAAATTGAGCTTCAACAGACCATCTAGTTAACCTTGAAGAGATCTTCGGTGCACTTAGGAAGCACAAGATGAAGCTGAATCCAATTAAATGCGCCTTCGGTGTGACATCCGAAAAATTTCTTAGATTCATGGTGTCAAGGCAAATCCTCAGAAGATTCGAGCCATTCGAAAAATGACCATTTCAAAGACGATCAAGGAAGTTCAGCGTATGACCGAAAAGGTGGCATCCCTAAATCGCTTCATCTCAAGGTCGACCGAACGATGCATGTCCTTCTTCAAAATTCTCAGACGATCGAAGGACTTCTGCTAGACGACGGAGTGCCAACAGGCATTCGAGGAGCTCAAAAATTATCTCAGCACGTTCCCACTGCTAGCAAAGTCCGAGTCCGAAGAAAAATTATTTCTGTATCTAGCTGTCTTCCTGGTGGCCCTGGCGGCAGTCTTGATCAGGAAAGAAGCAAAGATGCAGCGATCGGTCTACTACGTGAGTCGAGTCCTAAGGAACACAGAGACTAGGTACTCTAGGTTAGAAAAATTAACTTACTGTCTTCTAATTGCTGCCAAGAGGCTCCGACCTTACTTTCAGGAGCACACCATAATGGTCCTCACGGACCAACCAATAAAAGCAGTTCTCCATCGAGCAGACATTTTTGAAAGAATCGCAAAATGGGCAATCGAGCTCACAGAGTTTGATATCAACTACTGACCTAGACCGTCAATCAAAGCCCAGATACTGACGAATTTTATGCTAGAATGTACCATTCCAATTGAAGCCGAGCTTGAATCGAGCGAGATCGACACCAGAGCGAGGTCGAACTTCAACGAAGTCGAGATGTCGCAGTCGAACTGTTAGATATATGTGCCCTAGAAGCCATAATTGGGTGACACTTGTAATACACTTCTAGGAGCAAAATTATAATTTTGACTAAAATCAATAAATGGGTTATTTTCTATCACATATGTGTATTTAGTGTCTGTGATACATCCTTTGAGTTAATGGCAATGATAATTCATATTTTCAAGAGTTGAAAATTTAAGACATGAATAATCATTATTAACTCATAAATTGCTCCCGACCATAGGATCATCACGAGGATGGTGATTGATCCGAAAGGTTGGTGTACAATCGCTTCTATTTAGTAGATGAGTCTTGAGTCTACGGTGTGGAGACACCGGAGCGAGAGTATAGGTACTCGTTAGAGAACGAGGGCACTGAGCGTGACCACCTCGAGTAGTCATTAGGAAGTCTATCTTCTCGTCGATGACTGACTCGATGCTGCAGTAGTGTGTTTGATTCTTTGATCTGAGATGCATCGATAGTTCACCTTGAGGGTGTTATAGTTTGACTACACCATTACTCGATCTCCTAGCCATATGGAATCCTGAGGTGTATGTTGGCTATGACATGTTCATTGTAGGAACTGGATGACATCAAGATGGAATCTATCTATCTCGGTGGTAGAGGAGCAGCCCTATGATGATCATGAGAATCAAGTCTAGAAATCCATGGCCATGGTAGAGTGAAATAATAGAAAGAGTTTCTATTTAGATTTTCACATTGGACTCGAATCGAATGATTACATCATATGACAGAGACTAGGGTTTGACGAGTTTACCTTAACCCTAATCTGATCGGGGCTCAAGATAGAAGAACTGAATCACACAGGTAGCTACACCAAGAGGTTCACATTCAGCTCTGATGGGTTGCCACCATATACTGTTAGGTGTCACTGATGGATTTTGGAAGCAATTAGAATGATTTAGATGATCGATCATTCTAGCTGTTCGAATCAGAAGAGTTCTGATCCATCGAAAGAAGTTTTGATGATGTTGATGATAGAGATCATGACATATCCCATTACCATACAGAACTGAACCTAACTGGGTCACACAAATAAGGGTTTGAATCTGGTGATCATCAATTGAACTGATCTAGTTCAATTGATCTAAATGAGATTCAATTAGGTTCAAAAAAATCGTGCTAGCACTCGATTGAACCTAACATTCTTCTTTTGCTATCATAAATAAGTTATCCTGTCTGAGCCAAAGAAGTTTATGCTCAATCAGAGGCCTTCATATGGTCTGACTAAGATTGTCCAAGTCAGAAAAGATTGTCTTATTTGTAAGATATTACCTGCCATTTTTGATCACCTACCATTTCTTGTTCTTTGACTTTGGTCAAAAGTCTACCTTTAACTGGTCAAACGTTGACCATTGACCATTTGACTTTTGACCACATGTCATGCACCTATTGGAGAGCTGGTGGGGGCCTGTTCTCCTGCCAGAACCTGACAAGGAGGAGGGCGCACGCCAAGGGTGGCGTGAGCCCAAGTTTGGAGGAGTCTTGGAGTCCTTGTTGGACAAGAACTCCACCTCTCTTTTGGATTTCAATTAGAGTTCTTCCTAAAATCAACTTTGACTGATCTTAGGCACCCTCTAAGTAGGAATCCAGGGGACTCTATTTCCATCAATCAGATTTAGATCTGATTTCACAAAGGATTGTGATTGATTGGGAATAAGAGAAGCTGGATTACAGTCAGTCTATAAATAAGACCCTATGCCCAACTCAAGAAAAGAAGAGGAATTGAATTGAGATCAAAGTTCCCCACGCCCCAAGGCTGCCTCTCCCCTCTTCCTCCATGCCAAACCATCTTCTCCCCTTGCTCTCCACATTCAAAAGAAGTTTTGGACCTTGGTTGATGCGATCCAGATCAAAGAAAGGCGATCAAAAGCAAGAAGGCTGCACTGCTGCAAAGGATGACTGCAGATCTTCAAAAGGAGTTTTGAAGATCCTCCAGATCAGATCCAGATTTGATTTTTGAAGATGTGATAGAGAAGAAGAGGATCTCCAGATTCAGTCCAAGTGGATATCGGTAGAGGCCAGGCGCTTGCGTGGCTAGATCCAGAATCTTTCGCTGCAAACAGAATCATCAATAGGGTAATAGGATTACCCAAATCAGATAAATTAAATTTGATTTAATTTATCTTTATTTTATTTTTATTATTAAAATAATAAAATCAGATCTGAAACATCCCAGATCTGATTGGGATCGAAATTTTTTTTTTTGAAATATATCTCTCGATCTGATCAGATTTGAACGAACCTGATCCGGAAAATCAGGATTTTCCTTCACGAACCTCTCCGAAGAGAGCGTCGACCTTCCTGAAGGTTCCTGAGCTCTGCATGTGGATGGTTCGTCCAACTCCACTGGAGCTGGTGCGGGGTTGGTCTTGGTTAGCTCCGAAGGAGTCGTCGTCGAGTACGCACTGCGTCTCAAGTTCTCCACGACCAACAATGGAGCCGAGTATGAAGCGTTGATCATTGGATTAAAGATAGCGAGGGAATTAAAAATAGATCAACTTCAAGTCTATAACGATTCTCAGCTGATGGTTGGTCAGGTTGGCGGCGGCTATGAGGCACGGGAGGAAAGCATGGTGAGGTACCTTGGGAAAGTGAAGAATTTGATCTTGACCTTCGACAGTTTCGACATTCAGCACATCCCAAGGGTGAAAAATGCAAGAGCCAATCTTCTCTCCAAGTTGCTTGCTTCAACGTCGGTCGAACTGTCCAAAGAGATATTTTTGGAAACTTTGAAGTGTCCGACCACAGAGGAATCTCAGGCCATCCTGCCGATAGAATTCGAGCCCAGCTGGATCGACCCATTGATCGCCGACCTTCAAGAGGGGGTCCTTCCTCACGATCGAAAGAAAGCTCGAAAGCTCAGAAATCAGGCCTCCCGCTATGTCTTATACGAAGGCAGGTTGTATAAGATGTCGTACTCCCTCCCATTGTTGAGATATCTCCGACCTTCAGAAGCCAACCTCGTGCTATGGGATGTGCACGAAGGACTCTGCGAAAGTCATGTAGGAGCCAGGTTCTTGTTGCAAAAACTACTCTGACAAGGGTACTACTGGCCGACTTTATTTCGTAATTTCGTGGAATATGTAAAGAGGTGCGACCGCTGTCAGAAGAATGCCAGCGTGCAGAGGCAGCCGGCATTCGAACTCACTCCACTCAGCTCACCCTGGCCGTTTATGCAGTGGGGAATGGATATACTCGGCTCCTTCCCAACGGCGTCTGGGCAGCGAAAATTTTTTCTGATCGCGATCGACTACTTCACCAAGTGGATCAAAGCCGAACCACTCACGAAGATTACCGAGGCCAAGGTGTAGGACTTCGTCTGAAAGTCACTAGTCTGCCGATTCGGTCCATCCCGAACCCTCATAACCGACAATGGACGATAATTCATCGGAGCGAGGTTCGTCGAGTTCTGCGAAAGACTAAACATCTTCCACCGCTTCACATCGGTGGCTCATCCGTAGGCTAATGGGGAAGCTGAGATAACCAACCGGATCCTGCTGCAAGAAATCAAAGCGAGACTCGATAGGACAAAAGGGGCATGGGTGGACGAACTCTATCATGTCCTCTAGGCATACCGAACTATCCAGAGGGTGCCAACGGAGAAACACCCTTCACCTTGACCTTTGATACTAAGGCAGTTATCCCGATCGAGCTTAAGCTCCCATCTGTATGAGTTGTGAGCTTCAACGAGCGGCACAACCCTTAGGATCTCAGAGTCAATCTTGACCTTCTGAAAGAAAAAAGAAAGGAAGTCCGCATCCGGATGGCAGCCTACAAACAGAAGGTGGCTCGGTACTACAACTTCAGGGTTAAAAATAAGATGTTCAGAGCAGGGAACTTAGTGCTGCGGCGAGCCACTGTCGCTCAGCCTCAGAATCGAGGGAAGCTCGTCCCAAATTGGGAAGGCCCGTATGAGGTGACGGAGGTCATCCGATTCGAAACTTATCGTCTGAAGGAACTCGGAGGGATAGTGCTTCTCCGATCGTGGAACTCAAAAAATTTGAGAACGTATTATCAGTAGACTTTCTTTAAAAACTTCTTTGCTCTGCATTATTGATTTCTGGCACAAGGATTACGTGATGGTAGGAAAGAAATGAGCAAAAGTAGCCAGTAAGAAATAGGAGGAGAACCTCGTCCTAATGCGAACAGATCAAAGATCTCTAAACCTCGACTGCAGGAGATAAGATCTCCCCTGGATCAACATCAACCACGAAAAATAAGACCTTCCCAAAGTCGAAGGCTTCGTTCATCTTAGATGAGATGGAGGGAGAGGCTCGAACGATGGTCCGCATGTACCCCCACAGCCCGTTAGGAACAGAAGGAGGACCTCATCCTAACGCGAGCAAAGTCGAAGGCCTCGTTCACCCTTAGACGAGATGGAGGAGAGGCTCGGACGACGGTCCGCATGTGCCCCCACAGCCCATTGGAAACAGGAGGAGGATCTCGTCCTAATACGAGCAAAGTCGAAGGCCTCGTTCATCTTAGACGAGATGGGGGAAGATGGACGATGGTCTGAATGTGCCGCCACAGCCCGTTAGGAACAGGAGGAGGACCTCCTAACGCGAGCAAAGTCGAAGGCCTCGTTCACCTTAGACGAAATGGAGGGAGACGGACGACGGTCCGAATGTGCCCCACAGCCCGTTAGGAATAGGAGGAGGATCTCGTTAATGCGAGTAAAGTCGAAGGCCTCGTTCGCAAAGGACGAGATGGAGGGAGAGGTGCGGACGACGATCCGTATGTGCCCCCACAGCTCGTTAGGAATAGGAGGAGGATCTCATCCTAATGCGAGCAAAGTCGAAGGCCTCGTTTACCTTAGACGAGATGAGAAAAGACGGACGACGGTTCGAATGTGCCCCCATAGCTCATTAGGAATAGGAGGAGAATCTCGTCCTTATGCGAGCAAAGTCGAAGTTAGAAACAGGAGGAGAACCTCGTCCTAATGCGAGCGTCCGCATCAAGCTCGGCTGCAGGAGATAAGATCTCTCCCGAGGCAACCTCGACTGTGGGAGATGAGATCTCCCCCAAGGACCGCTTGGCTGCAGGAGATAAGATCTCCTTCAAGAGCCCGCATCAACTCTGACCACAGGAGACCAAGCCAACCTCGATTAGAGATAAGATCTCTCTCGATCGACTAAGCCAAGCTCGATTGTAGGAGATAAGATCTCCTCCGAGTGACCGAGCCAACCTCGGCTGGAGAGCTTCGACTTCAACCTCGGTAAAAGATAGGATCGCTCCCGAGCGATCGAGACAATCTCGGATAGGGATAAGGTCCGCGACTACCTCGGCCAGATAAGAGATCTCTCACGAGCGACCGAGACAACCTCGGTCAGAAATAAGATTGGAGATAACCCCGGCTGCAGATCAGATCTCTTCTGAGCATCCGTATCAACCACGGCAGAAGATGAGATCTCCCTCGAGCCTCGACTTCGACAGCAACTTTGGCTGGAGATGAGATCTCCTCTGAGCTTCGACCTAAATCAGCACGGAGCCCAGAAGATGACTTCGACAGTCGCCTTTTCTGCACTCCCTTCCTTCGAGTTTCGAACTCGAGAGTGGGGGGGCTACTATTGGGGATAAATCTCGCTTCTGTTGAAGTATAGTTCGATGCTCAACTTAATACAACCAGTAGCCATGAAAGATCTTTAGTGGATGGATTTTAGCCGGACTCTTACAGTCGACCGAACTGCTTAGCGATGGGGCTTCGATCGAACTCCTCAGTGGTTGTGCCCTGGCCGAACTCCTCAGCGGTTGTGCCCTGGTCGAACTCCTCAGCGTTTACGTCCTGGCCGAGCTTCAACCGAAGTCCTTCAATCGATCGAACTCTCCAGCGATCGAGCTCCTTGAACTCCAGGCGGCCGGGCTTTAACCGAACTGTCTAGTGACCGAGCTCCTTCGGACTTCCAACGGTCAGACCTCAGCCAAAGTTCTTTAACCGATCGAACTCTCCAGCGGTCGAGCTCCTTGAACTCCAAGCGATCGGGCTTTAGCCGAACTGTCCAGCGACCGAGCTCCTTCGAACTCCCAATGACCAGGTCTCAATCGAAGTCCTTCAACCGACCGAACTCTCTAGCGGCCGAGCTTTTCTCGGCCGAACTTCTCTTGAAGTTCGAACCTCTTTGGGATTGGTATACGCCCGAGTCCATCGGCCAACACCTACTTCCTCAGGCTACGATTGTCAGACCTCGGCAGTATGGCCGCCATTATCAGTCTGGCGACACCACTCTCTCCGTAACTAGCCCCATGCAGCTCGGACGACATGACCACTACTACTGACGACATCACTCTCTCCGTAACTAGCTCCATGCAGTCCGAACGACATCGCCACTACTACTGGCCACACCACTTTCTCTGTAACCGACCCTATGCAGTCCATGACCTGCCGGTATGACTATCACTATCCACCTGATGGCACCTTTCTCTCCGTACCGAACTCCATGCGGCTCCCGCAGCTCGCTGCCAGGCGGTATGGCCATCGCCATCAACTAAGCTCCACCTATAAAGGACCCTCCAGATACGCTAATCTCGAATCTTTCGGACCTTTAAGCTCTCATCTTCTTCTCTAAGCTTCAGAACTCATTCCGAGCACTCCATTCCTGTTGGCCAGAGCTGACTTGATCGTCGGAGGGTCCTGCCGGAGCCACCCCCACCGGCTCTGAACGAAACTTTGTTTTGTAGGTCTCCGACGGCGATCTCATCGGCCTCCACTCTAGCGGACTCCGGCGACGACCAGTTTTTGCGTCAACAGCATTATATGTTGTAAATTATACTAGATCTACTTTATAGATGGTTGCAGCAAATACCTCTTTTTGAGTTGTTAGATATTTTATTTTCTGATTACCATGGACGTATTTATTATAGATTGGTTTAATAAATTTGATTTATCAACAAAAGGCTTTACATGTTTTAGATAGGAGAACTAGTATCTAGATCAAGAATCCCGTACAAATATAATCAAAGATTCAAGGTCATTTTGACAATTGAATATGCTCGGACTGTGTGTGAAAATCATTATTTCTAAAAGAATGACATAGCATACACATTGACAAAGCTTTTGTTTTTCTGATAATATTGCCAAATATATATCAGTCTATGGTTGAAAATAAAAATCTCTCTAAGAATCACATAATGTAAACATTGACAAAACCTCTTTTTTTTTTCTTTTTTCTCCAAAACATCAATAGTTTTGCCACATACGTGTGAGACCATGGTAGAAATAGGAATTTTTTCACATAACTATTTTGATAACTAAAATTTGAGAGAATGATCTGAATTTATTTATCTTGACAATCGCCTGCGGACACAGAGAAATTTCTCTCTTTCTGCTTCGAACGAAAATTACGCCTACAAATAAAGCCAAATCCAGTACTAAAGCCTGGTCTCAAGGGTGCAAGTCGATACATGAACAGGAGACTTTGCAATTGTCATATTCGTTTGTATAATTTCTTCCTACTTCGTCAGGTAGCAAGACCGCATAGTTCTTTGCGTCAAAGAACGAATAATATATAGTTCTCCTTCAAAGAAAAGCCTGTTGGTATTGATACACATACCTTCTTTTCTTTTTTCCAAGACAACTTCATTACCAATTTAATTTCTAGCTAACAATTCATTGTTCCACTGCTTGCAGAACTTGTTATATTATTATGATGCACCATAGGCTAAACACAAAATTTTAGTTTATCTATATCCGGGACCATAAAATGTTATTATTTTCATCACTGTCGATATCATGGCCTTTGTGTTCCCACAATAGAGACTAGTCCCATTAGTCGCTAAACCAAGAATTTAGTTGTTGGTCCATCCTTGTCAGGTGAGAGGGTTTCGCTGTCATACGAGCTTATGATCCAAGTGTTTTAATTTCAAATTTCTCAAAAAGAAAGTTGTTTCTAGCATAAAGAACTGCAATAATGTTTCTAATCTCACAATCCTTTCTTCTTCTTCTTTTTTAAGACAAATATTTAACCAGGAAAAAGGAAACCTAAATGCAAATTTACATCATGCAATCTAGGAAAATAAGTTTGTTTTCACGCATAAAGCCACTAATGCTTTGTTTTACAAAACCTCCTATATATAGCAAATCTATAGCCATGTACTTTTGAAAGCAACCACTTGCATATATACCTCCAGACTTCATTTTAATCAAGGCCTGCCACTTAATCCTACCAGCTGGCACCAAGTCATGCCTCCCATCTCCATGCCCCAACCTGGACCATACCTCACCAACTTTCAACAAGTGTTCATTACTGACGCATGTTTCCTCCATTATACCCAACACCTAACTTTTGTAACCTAGTTTTTTCCCTTATAATTCCCCCCACCCATGTCCATAAACACCCCACACAAAAGACCCTACCACGTTAGCTCATCTCAAGTGAGATATTACCCCTTCATTCCTAGATATCGTATCACTTTATCTTTCACCTTAATCCCAATGCATAGGGTGACTTTTGATGGTAGACTTGATTCGTGCGCAATGCTCCAGCCCCAATCACGAGATATGCCAATATGATTATTAATTTGAATTTGAATTTCAAACATCAGCCATGCGACCGTCTCCCTCCATCTTGGGATGTGTAAATATGATTATCATTTCTTTTGTATTTTAAATTTATAATTTATTTCCAAATCAATTGGCTCCCAATATCTATATCCTCACTACGTGTCTATAAATAGAATACATCACAGCAATAGCATGGTAGTGACTACTGTTCCAATTCCCAAAATCTTTTTCCTAAGTCTATTCCCATTCCCATAATCTTTTATTCCAAGTATTTTCCCCCAATGTCGCTCATATAGAAACCAATCTATGGCACTTGATCTCCACCAATGGTTACTTTGCATTTAGCATATTTCTACTCTAAGCTTTTGGAGCCTTATAAACCACCAAATTTCTGTTGTCTTCCATGCAAGAACTTGGACCCAAAGCCTCATCCTTTATCCTCTATCTCTCCCGCTGCACCATGGAATCCTAAGCCTATCATGTCTTTAAGACCTAACTACTAGTCTTGAGGACATCTGCAACTATAAAACTAATGTATCGGCAATCAAAACATTCCATTTTTCGGAGGGAAGCTCTGGTAATTCAGATTTGATTATATTAATCTTGATGGGCAATGTGCGGGAATCATGAAAGGCAGCACATGGAAACTAGCTACTGAAAAATGATCTTAAATGCATGATAAAAATTATAAAAAAATTAGAAAATCATTAGAAACTAGTTTCAAATTTGAAAACATCATTATCACCACAATATATTTATAATAAGAAAAAACTCTTTATGCTGATAGAAAGACGGTCTACCTGAAAGGAGTACGGATGGTTTTGCTTGTTGCCTTATATGAGGAATTATACTCATCTCCTTGAAAAACAAGGTCGATCTTCCATAGTTAGGGACATTGGATTGCAATAGAGAGATAGCTTATTTTAGTTTGCAAGCGATATCTTGCTGCATAAGATTGTATCAATTTAAGTTGTTATAAAACTTTGAAAAAATTGTAGTACGTACATACATAAATATGTAACACTATTCATGGGGAAAGTATTAAAAGCAGAAAATTTGATAGTAGAAGTCTCATAATGTTACTAGAAAAGTTGGACACGGAGAGTTTTTTAAACTTGATATATATCGTTGACCCTTTCTCCATAAACTCCAAGTTTTTGAGGTCCCAAGTTCGGTTATTTATTTAAATATCCCTAATTACCAAGTATGCTAATTTTGATTTATCTCGATTTGATTATCCCTTCATATATACGGTCCTGGTGGCTGGCAAGTGAGGGAGGCTATTAAGTTTGATATATGGTCAGTCCTATCCTTCCAAGCTTAAGCTTTTCGGCTCAATTGGTTAGTTAACATAATTATATTTATTACTTAAAATTTTAAATTTATCATGAGAGAGAAAATTCATATTATATTATTCAATCCAATCCCCCAAAAGAATCATTATTGAAGGGTTTTATTTTGTCAAGTCTTTGTCAATAAATACACAGATAGGGCAATGCTTTATCAATTGATAACAACTAGAGATAATAACCAGGGAAGGAGACAAAAAAAAAAATCAAGACTGGTGCAATAGATGGACTCTTGGCATCTTCGTACGATGCATTTGTTTTTAAGTCAACTCCTTAATCAAGAAACATACAACAATGTTAAAAGGAAGAAGAAATAAATAGAAAGCGGTAGGTAAGGTCATCTTTTCCAGCATCGACAGCATATTTTTCTTGGAAATTTAATATGAAAAGCCAATGAATCAACACCACAATTTGTTTTTTCACTTAACCATGCAAGTGGGTCAATTTGAGATAATTTACTTGCCATGGTGTGGGGATAAAAGAAACAAATTAATATGAAAAGCCAACGACGAATCAACACCACAATTTGTTTTTTCACTTAACCGTGCAAGTGGGAGATCATTTACTTGCCATGGTGTGGGGGGTAAAAGAAATAAATTAATATGAAAAGCCAATGAATGAACACCACAATTTGTATTTTCACTTAACCGCGCAAGTGGGTCGCTTTGAGATCATTTACTTGCCCTGGTGTGGGGGGTAAAAGAAATGCAAGTGTGGGTGCCTGCTTGCCCATATTTTCATGCCATGGTCGCCAGTTAATCGTAACCTAGGGAGATCCAGGACTTGGCCTAAAGCCAGCGCAAAAATTTAAGCAAAATCCCAGCTCTTGCTTCCAAATGTGGAGTGGATGACACGTCCATTGGATTACTGTAATGAAGATACATGGATAGATCACCTTTTTCCAAGGAAAAAGCATGGTCCCACTGTAGGATTCGAGAGAAATATGGTTAGGTATCAAAGCTTTTCATTAATATATATACCTTCTCTTCGGAACACATGGATTAGACGCACGGAGGGGACCATCTTTTCCTGCACCTTTTGTTGGCATCTACTAAGAATTCGGTCGGTCGAAGGGACCATCTCATTAAATAAATAAATAAATAAAATAGAAAAATACGCGGCCCTTCCCGGCCACTAATTCGGAGTCAGAGCGTTAGAAGTCGCGCATGGAATGCCTGCCATGCACCCCTCCCCAAAACTCATCTGGCCGTACCAGGCCGGGAGGGGATCCGTCTAATTGTTCTTGTTCATGAGGGCTGCTCGGCGTACCTTTCGATAAAGTTTGGCACCGTAGAACCCCTCACTTTTATTCATATTTTATATATAATAATTTTTGGACTCTTCCACCGACCAACTTTGCCACGTGGAGAACTTTGAGCTATTTTTTCCTCCCTTCTTCTTCTTCTTCTTCTTTTTTTCTTTTTAAAAATAATTTAAATAGGATGTTACTTTCTCTATCTTAATTGCATCAAATGATAGGATTATTCTTAATTAGTTTAGATATTCACGGCAATTTCGATTTTAGAGTTCAATAACTTTTGCGATCAAAGAAGTAGGTTCTGAATATATATAAAAGTTTGAAATAGCGTGGCCTGGAGCAAAGCAACCTCTGGATTGTTGGTTATCGCGTAATGGGTTTTAATTTGAAGGCGCTCCACCGGTTTATGATATACATAATCTAAAATTTATTACGGTGCGTGGTTTACTTTACAGTATTTGACAACCGACGACACATTAGATCATATCTTATTTGATAACCATCCATTTTTCTGATACTGCACGGCATTAAATCATGTACCGTAGAAGAATATAACTATTTCACTGCAGCAGCTTATGAATTCGTGGACAAAGTTTATTGTAATTATTGTATTCAGATGCTATTTTGTTAATAAGTTTTTCCCCCGCACGTCAGGTTCTTCTGTATTTAGATGTAAAATTTTTTTTGATGTCAATTTATGAATTCGTGGATAAGGAGTGGCAACGAATCGACATCTTGGGCCATGATATGACTTGACGACGGCAAGTTTGGTTTCTTTCTCAAGTTGATTGTAACGGGAGGTCCAGTTAGGAAGCTGAGAAATGATCGATCGAATGACTTGTCTGATTGATTTAATTTGGACCCGAAAAGATTGTAGTAGATGTAGATGGAGAGAAATTTTTTTACATGAGATGAGATGAGCATGCATGGTCCCCATGAATTATGCCCTCATTACGCCCATGTGAGGTGCCGTCATCCCATAAGTTTAGGGCACGACTCCTGGGGACCATTTTTATCTCTTAAGACACCCAACTAAGTAAGATTAAATTATCTTTACTACTTACTAATAAGTCGGACTAAATTATCCCCTCCACATGCTGCAGCTTCTCAATCTCCGTGTCATTTTGTGATTAAAGTCGTGATTCCCTCATCCACCTGAAGGGTCCTCTCATTGGGCCACCCATCCGAGGGATAGGATCACTCAAACCTCTCTACTTTTCATGTCGCAGAGACGATGAACTCCAGAACTCCTCCCCAGGCACCCAACCTATACGGTGCAGGCGGCTCTTTTCCCACCTTTTCAATTTTTTTTTATCCTCTCTCATGCGAGCATGCAATAACTTAGTTAAAGAGAGTGGGCCCCTCCATTTTCCAATACCCGAAGGGCACCGGTTGGTGCGCCAACGCGTGGATGGCTGGTGGCCCCGTAGCATCAAATAAATAAATAAATAACCCTCGCAGGTTCCCTGCTAGAATCGAATAAAAATTCGAAATTATCGTATCCCATCATATATTCTATTTAAATTCTAGAAAAGTATAGGGTTGAATCGCGGAGGATTGAGACATTTACATATTTCTTTAAAAATGGTATGAGAACAAAATTTCTCCCAACCAAATGGTTGGAACGAAGAGTTTCTATTTTAAAGTTCAACCCGTCCCAATCAGACATGCCCTTGGAGCAGACAAAAGTTAGTCGAATGATAAGAATAAATGAGAGGAGCAGCGAGAAGGGTCACCCAAATGGAAGTAATCTAGTTTTAATTTTCAACACATCCTCCATCAATGTGACATCACCTTCTTGTCACTTGAGGAGAGAAGATGGTAGAAGAAATGTTCTTTGGTCAAGAAAAGACCATATCGTAGAATTTTAAACATAGACGGTGAAAGGGTGAGGAAGAACCTTGAGAAGTCTTTGTCCTGCTAAACAATATGTATATCAGCCGGCGCCCACCAGGCTCATGATATTTCTTAACGTTATGCTGCTCTTCTTGAAGCATCTGCTCCCACTTTGAAGATAAACATATATAAAACCATAGCTAATAGCTAGCATGGAGGGCAATGAACTTTTGAAACGAGGGAAACTGTTTTATGAAATGATTTCGACTCTATTGGACAAACGAACATATATATGCATGAATGAGAAGTTTTAAAGCTGAGCTTTTTATTGTTATACTTCAATAATCGTAGTTTTCTGATCTTCTCCTTAAGTCAACATTGGAAAAATTAAAAGAGTTGTTCCGTTTTCAAGGGGGGAAAAAAAAAAAGGGAGGGGGGAGATGCTTGGTTGTTAATAGAAAAAGTTCGGAATTGCATGTCCGTAAGATGATAGAGGTGTGCATGCTGTGAACTTGAAAAAATATAAATAAGATACGTAGAAGTTTCCAATTTTACGAACTTCAGAGTTTTATGGGTTATTCTAAATATCATTTTGTATAAAAATTATAACTAGAAACTTTTGGACGAATTAAAAATATTTCTTATGTTATGTTGCATCCAAATGCACCTTCATCTACAAAATATGAAGGGTCGTATCCCTTTCTTCTTCTTCTTCCAACTTCGATGAGATGACAGGGACTAGCTTTGGTTTCTAGTTTTCGATTAGCTCCCTTCATGTATGTGACTAAGTTTCTTTAAATTACGCAAATGTCCAAAAAGAGGCCGAGTCGTAATACACAGGGCCAAGGATGGCTATTTCTGTCTGAATCGATGAGATGTGTGCAGAACTTAGAATGGGTGTAAATAGCAGCATATTGGACCCGGTGAACGATCAATAACCCCATTATCATATTACACGCAACGTAGCAAGGACTGAATCATCACCGAGCCAAGTTGTGTTCTAAACATTACATCCTCAAAAAGGTGGTGTTCTAAGCTGAGGCCCTACGCAGTCTATTAGAACTAGGCCTCAACGTTCTTGATGACACTTCTACAAGACTCAAATCTCAAATCTATTAATTCTAGTTTGCGCCTGCTGGGAACTCAAGAGGAGCATCTTACAAAGCCTATTTCCTAAACCGCAGCACTCCAGAGGCGAGACTTCTGAAATATTGGCTGGCTCCCAAATGGGTATTACGGGGCGTGTTGTTCTAATCTCCACAACGGGAGGGAAGTTTGCAACATTTGTAGCCTTCTTTTTTGATTTTACACAGATGCCGAAAAGGCCCCGTGGTACTGAAACGGACCTAGACTGGACAGTACAAGCTAACTTTGGGCTCCGCCTATTTGACATTCTATTTGGTCGGCCCATAGCTGGCCCGTTGGCTTACCTCTTTCGGCAACCATAGAATATAATTGGACTTAGGTTCAGCAAAAAAACAGATAAAAATACTTGGGGTAAGATGTGACAAGTTTGGTTTGGGTCGAGGAAAAGTACGTCGATCACGTTACAGCCTTGCTGGGCCTGAATTAAGTTTCTCTTGGACCCGTGGCTTCATCGTCGAACAGGCAAAAAGAGAAGCCGACGAGAGGACAGGATGAAGCCCGATGACACGCCAGAACCTCTTCATGGGGCGGGCCGGGCTTTTGCCGAAACAGTGCCCTCGGCGGCTGCAGCTCTTCCGTCGTCGTTCGGCCCATCGCCACACCCTACCCCCGCCGCAATTCTTGGGATCTCGAATTAGTGCTGCATAGGGATCGGGTTGGTAGGAGGAGGAGTTCTACCGCCCTCCCCGTGGGCCACCATCGGGTGGAGAAGCCACTGAGGGAGAGCAAAGTAAGGTACCAAATATTGCATGTAAATTGTTTGATGAAACACCATCAGTGGAACCGTTATATCTTTTTGCACAATGACTTAATAGTCTGGCTCGTTTTAGACTACCACATGAGATCGTGCATCGTTATATTGTTAAGATTGGTCCAGATTTTTAGATGTCTCGGTGATGAATTTAGTGTTCATAACTAAGCTTTGAAAACATAAACATTGCTAGAGCTTTTTCGATAAAGGTGTTTGTTATGGATGTCGTTAACTGGATGACCATAATGTATTTGATCTCGACATGATGGCCATGATCAATATGATCAGGACCGGTGCACATTTTGAGACATTTAAAGAGAGGGAGATCAGATTGTTAGTCATGAATATGGAATGGGGTTCCTTGTCAACAATTCCCTAATTAGAGTATATTCCAATTTTTGATGATACGGGGCCTTCT
This sequence comes from Cocos nucifera, assembly GCA_006176705.1. Lineage (NCBI taxonomy): Eukaryota > Viridiplantae > Streptophyta > Magnoliopsida > Arecales > Arecaceae > Cocos > Cocos nucifera. The sequence continues at coordinate 761,511 of QRFJ01000424.1, forward strand.
AGGATGGTATTAATTCTTTGGAGGATGAGTTCATCATGAATCCAATCATAATAGGTTTAGGTTATGTCCATAATGAGCAACCAACTTGTTGCCGTCAATCCCCGACCATCTTGGTAGATTTGCAAGACAATAATAAAGGGATTTGAGAACTCGCCGGATTGGCTCGAACCAAACTCTTTCATGTTTAAGGGAAAGAAGAGGGAGCTTAGTAGCAATGGCCGTAATAATGCCAATACCAAAGATGCCAATCCTCATTGACATCATTGTCGGAGCTCATGATTTATTTATGGTGGAGATCCTGAATCTTCCATGAATTTATATCTTCATAGCTTAAAGTTAATTTGTAACAATTTGGGATTGCATTGTAACCGTCTAAAAAATTCAGCATGTCATGGAGATGATGTCCTTCCGCATAGGGTGATTAGCTAATGCGGTAAAATTTAAATTGGTTTGGCACACGGTCCGAGATTCGGGATTATATGACCTTAAAGGTCGGTTGGTCTACTGTTTAGATTGGCAAGAATGGTCCTGATGTGATTACCTTAGAGCATTTTATATCACATCACAATTGAAGGGCTAAAATTGCTAAATAATCGTGACGATCACCTTGGCGTTCAAAGAGAAATTTGTTTGGGAGTCGAGGTACTGCAAATGCACCGTCACTGGCAGCATGGCATCCTTCTCCCACAACACCACCCCTCTAGCCTTTGTCCATACTTGAACTAGGGCATAAAGGCCACCTAGTTGAGGCCAACTTGATCTGCCATTTCGGATAAATTGCCTTCCTTTTGGACGGGCCGATGTCCTCTTCCCCTTTCCGCTATGGACACATTTTTTTTGCAAGTCTATCCGTCTTGTGGCTCCTTCAAGCATCTTCTCTACTCCTTTGATGCCATTTTTCGAAATAGTAGAATGATCATGTAAATTGTTTATGTCTAGAGCTAATGTTTTTATGAAAAAAAATCATAAGCCCCTCAATTAGAGCTCGCACCAGCCCATGTAATTTAAAGTAATTAATATGCAAATAGGGACAAGATTCTATATATAAATACCAAGTATTAAGTAGTGTATTTGAGCTGTATAAATACCATAGAAAATTGGGCTGTATAATGGGTGATACCCTACTTAATTAACTATTCTTATCCTATATACATTCCTTTTGAAAAGCAAAGCATAGTTTTCGAAAAATCTCTTTGTTTGGCGAGTGATGGTCCCACTTCTTTTCTGAAATGCATTTTCGTATGTTCAACTAAATTCATTGTGATTAAACTTCCATTCAAGATTTTTGGTTGAATATAACAATAATTTAGAAGTAGTTCTTGCTTTATGAGACCATGGATTATGCTAATGCCAACGTTATAACATGGTCTCACCTAACCAACCCACTTTGGCCCAATTAATCCTGTTCCCTTCTTCTATTGGATGCACATAGCCATATGTCCTCCATCCACAACCACCCACAGTGAAACCCCACAAGTTGCCACGTCCCTAGCAACCCTCTACACCTACCTAACCCAACCCGTTATTTCCCTCATCTGACCTATTGCTTCTCTCCAAGCTCTTATTTAAGAAGGGGGTCTTAGAGAAGAAGAAAGAGAGGATAGAAGTCAAGCCATCAATTAAAACAATCCTCAAGTAAGATCCTACTTCTTTAGATTAAATATTCTTAGCAACATAGAATCGATTCTTGGAGAGCAAATATTTCTTGGTTAACTAGAGCTAAATCACTAATATAAGTATCATCTTATCAGGCCACAAAATCGCTAGTTTTTTAAAATCAAAAGAAAAAAAAATCATAATTTTTTTTTTAAGAAAATAAGATAAGTTGCATCGTGCTAGTTTGCTCTACAAAACCTCATCTCCATGATTTTTTTTTCTCATTTTGCATTGGAGACATTAACCAATAATTTTTTTTAAAAAAAAGAAGAAAAAAAGTTTAGGCCCAATTATTGCTGCCTTCATTTTTTTATTTCAAAACAAATGTATAATTAGCTTGTCATTGTTATTGATCTTCAATGCATGGACGATGCAATGTGCTTTACTTTTTATGGATTAGATTTGGATTTGCTTTGGACCATTTGTAAGAGCCCAAAATTTCATCTAAAAAAATATTTATTAAATTTTATAATTTTATATAAATATTTAAAATTTTTTTAGTATAATAGGTATGAGACTACATGTATGCTTGCACGCATTCTTATATGTGTTATTTTATAAAATTATTTATAAAATTTTTAGAGCTTCTGAATAAGAGATTCTGTGAAAATGATGCCTTGAAAGCTAAATTTTCAATGGTAGTCCACTAGCTGCAGAGAATCTGAAAAAGCAAAACATTGACGTACGATACCAAGCAGGCCATCATCTTGCAACAGCTTTATGATTCATTTTACCCACGAGAACTTTAAGTACGTACAATGGGAGCCACTGTACGTCGTTGTATATGTACGCCACTAATTTTGGAAGAGACAGCCTGGGTACTTTCGCGTCATTATCAGGCTTATCCTCCATATTTCCACAAAAACAATCAACCTTAAATAATGCAGAACCTCACCATGTTGATCGTTGATACAGACTTTACAGATCCTGGTCGCTGCTTTCTCGGAAACTACCGACAAAAAACAAAGTAGCGACCCATGTAAGCATATCCTTGTGCTTAGTATTGCCTCTCTCTCTCTCCCCACAAAGTATGGTGCAAGCCCGTCCTCCGATGAGAACCATAAATTTAACACACTTATATGACTACATCAACCCGTAGAGACCAATCAGCCAATCTCCCAGTAGTCTTCGCTCGAGTAAGCAACCATATATACCATATATGCTTTTTTTATCAATTAAAAAAAAAAAGAAAAAAAAGAGAAGAAGCAGCAGCAGCTTTGAATAATTTTTTTTAGGTTGAGAAGGTTTGAATATTTATAAACTTTGTATACAACCCTGATCTCTTATTAAAAACAAACACTGTTTTTGGCAGTCATGGGCATTAACCTCTCTTCCAAGGACTATACCTTACAGTGCTTGATTATTATGGTTACAATGTGATTGAGTTTTTTTTTTGGTAAGAGAAAAAAAGATAGAAGAAGAGTTGGGGAACTAATCTCACGATCCCTCGATCACCAACACCCCCTCCCCATCAGAGAATATTCGATACCATTTCTACGGAGCGAAAAAAGGCATTAGGCATCCGATTTTGTATTTAATCGATGCGCATGCATTTTGAACTCGGATCAACTCCATGGGAATTTAGGTCCATTCCGTTTCGTCTGCGCTACCATCCGATGGGCAATGTGATCAAGTTCGTGCATAGGTCTGTTGCTATTTGAATGTTCTGACACTTATATGGAAAATTCTAATATAGATCCTTAAATATAGTATTCCTCTAGCTTAGCTTTGAGTTGCTCTGCTTAACGGTGAACGTAATACTTCCAATAGGATGTGGAAACCGCTTGTCAGAACTTGCTGGAGTTCAACCACACCCTCCTAATTTTTATTTCTCCGTAATTTTCCTCCAATTAAATTGTTGCACGGAACTGAGATGTTTTAAGCTAGCAACTTCACCGTCCTTGTTCATATTTAGTTCATTTGCATCTATCTATGGGACTCCAACATCTCATATAGAATCGTAACACTGCATACCAATCACCGTGTTAGCAGGTGCAATGGCAAACAAAACGTCAAATCTCTTACGATAACATCGCAACCAACTGTAAAATATTAAATACTCCGAGATGCTGCCATGAAGATATCAAGCAGAAGCTTGGTAATTAGTCAAAGTAGAACTCCACGACAGAGATACGCAGCAAGGGGGCAATGATAAAAGAAATGCTCGAGCATAGCCAGTCCGATACAAATGTCCAGCCAAAACCAGTTCATTTGGTTTTGGGGTGTGGGGTATGAGTTCGTTGTTCTTTTGTCATCAGGGCCTCAAGAATCTGCAGTTCCTTGGATGAGGGAATATGGTCCCCTCGCTTGAGCCCCTCACAGGTGGTACAATAGAGTTGACATGCACATGCAACCATAGAAAACCTAAGGAAACTGGCCACCACCAAGTCTTGGAATGTCTGTTGATACATTCAGAAAGGAGAACCGGTATGAAGTTGGATCCATTGCACCCTTGTTATGTTTCATTCTTATCTTCATCCTAATGGATGACTCAAGTTGCAAGACAAGCCACGTTATACATCTGCCAGTCCTGCTCTTCAATAATCCTTTGGTGCTTTTAGAGTGAAATTAATGGTACCAGAACATTTGACTAATCATCCACCACTCATCTCTACTCTAATTGTTGATTCCCCTGTTTCATCTTGGTACGTAGGGGAAAGAACCGCACATGGACCCACTGAATGCCAAACTTAAAGCAAATAAAAAATATGTATTTATGTATGGACATATGTCGCTCGAAAGAAGGGTAGGAGCCTCAAAGACGCATTCATCTGCAAGGAATTCATCTGGGGATTCTTCATGCTCGATCATGATCCAAGCACACAACGAGGTCGACCTGATGCTGATGATGTCTTGTGAAATCTAAATAACCTGTGCAACACGCAACATCAATGACATGGCATGGGTATTTGCAGCAGAAACATGAGAAAACTCGAGAAGAGTTTCAGCTCATGGAAATGGATGTCTTCTAAAATATTCTCAAGAGTGGAACCAGTTATTAATAGCAATGTTTTCCTTTTTATGAGAAACGAGGGCAATGATAACGATGTCGATCGAGCTTGTAACCCGGCCGTAATTGCATAGGGTCCGGAAAAACTTGGTTTAAGCCCAAACCAATATTCGATATCCTCATGTATGTTACAGCCCTATGATACGACTTTATTTTGGATAATCCAATTAAGGTTTTATAATCCATGTAAAATACTATAATATCACATGATATATGATCTACGTTTGAGTTTTATTTTAATAAAACATTCAACACCTAAATCCATGCAATAGAATTATTAGAGAGGAACATGAGACTGGCACAACGAAAACATCAACAAGAACGAAACAGATGAACGCCCCCCCGGCTTTCAATTTTATACATACACATCTAATGACAACATCGCTGACGGGGGCTGGAATCGCCACGAATCTCGACCGTTGATCGGACGGACATCGTCCTTGATCAGACGGCGGTGGTGGTCTGGGAGTCGGAGGCGGGCCAAACGATGTCCTTGAGGGCGGGGCGGAGCTCGTTGCCGCAGAAGTTGTGGTACTCGAGGGTGTCGCCGGCATCCTTCCGGACGTCCACCACCATGACCGACGGCGCCACCGAGAAGAATTCCACCGCCACCGCAAGCCTCCCCTTCCTCCCCAGCTCCTCCCCCTCCAGCCGCACCCCCGCCGCCCCGCTCTTCGTCACCCGGTAACGCCCCGCCGCCCGCGACGCCACCCCCTCCAGCCGCGAGATCACCCCGCTCGCCGGCTCCCTGGTCGCGAACCGCATCCCCTCCTCTCTCCTCCCCCCGCCCTGCTCGAAAAGCGGCGACAGATCGAACCCCTCCGAGAGCGAGATCAGATGGAACGCATTCAGCCTCTCCGGCTCCTCCTTCTCCTTCTTACCCTTCTCCTCCGCCACCGCCGCCGCCGATGCCAGCGCAACCACCGGCGTCAGGATCGGCGATTTCTTGAACCAGGGCGTCTCGACCAGCTTGGCTACCGTGATCCGAGTGTTGGGGTTCGGATCGAGAAGCTTGGTGACGAGCCTGCGGGCCTCCGACGAGAACCACGGCGGGCAGCGGAAGTCCCCGCGGTGGATCTTCTTGTACATGGAGACGAGGTTATCGTCCTGGAAGGGGAGGAACCCGGCGAGGAGGACGAAGAGGATGACCCCGCATGACCAGAGGTCGGCCCTGGCGCCGTCGTATCCCTTCTTCCCGATCACCTCCGGCGCGACGTACGCCGGAGTCCCGCAGGTGGTGTGGAGGAGGCCATCGGAGCGGACGTGGTCGGCGAAGGCGCTAAGGCCGAAGTCGGCGACCTTGAGGTTGCCGGCGTCGTCGAGGAGGAGATTCTCGGGCTTGAGGTCCCGGTGGTAGACGCCGCGGCCGTGGCAGAAGTCGACGGCAGAGATGAGCTGGCGGAAATAGTGGCGGGCGGTTTCCTCCCGGAGGCGGCCGGCACGAGCGATCCGGGAGAAGAGCTCGCCGCCGCGGACGAGCTCCATAGCAAAAAAGATCTTAGAGCGGGTGGCCATGACCTCGTGGAGCTCCACGATGTTGGGGTGGGTGACCATCTTCATCACCGAGATCTCGCGTTTCACCTGATCCATCATCCCCACCCGGACCACCTTCTCCTTGCCCACCACCTTCATCGCCACGCTCTTCCCCGTCCGGAGATTCCGCGCGAGGTAGACTTTCGCAAAGGTCCCATGCCCGAGCACGCGCCCCAGCTCGTAGCGACCATGGAGGACGCTCTTCCCCTCCGCCGCCGGCGACACCTCTTCCATGGTGAGACTTCTTTCCTTTTTTTTTTTTTCTTTTTTTCTTTATTCTTTTACGCCTGGATACTTCAGAAATGTAGAGAGAGAGAGAGAGAGAGAGAGAGAGAGATAGAGAGAGAGGACGAAGGAGGAGAGAGGGCTACCCGTCTTCGACGTGCTTGCGGTGGCAGCTCCGGCCGCCGTGCTTCTTCCGCTTCCCGGCGAGATTAGGACTAGATCTCATCATCGTGCAGCATTCCCTGGCGAAGGGCTGGACCGGAGGAGGCTGCGAGAGCCGCGGGTAGAGAGGGAATTAGGATCTGAAGGCGGTGGCCCGGGGGGAGTGGGGGTAGGAGGAGAGAGATCTTAGGCTCGCTTTTCTTAAGAGGATTGGATACCCGAGACGGCGCGGCTGATCCGTCCCGTGGGGTTTATATCATGGACCCAGGAGCGGGGCAGATTACGGTATTGCCCATGGAACGGCGGTTTCGATGCACCGACTCCGGAGCAGAGAGGGTCTGGCTGGTGGTATTCAAAATTCACGACCGTTGAACTCAGATCCAATGGGTCATTTTTTTTTTATATAATTACTTTTAGAATCTATTTGATTTTGGGATAATCTACGTTAAAAAAATTTTTTTTTTACGCCAAATTATCATATTTAGTATAAAAATAAAAAAATAGATGGTAAAAAAAAGAATTGGTCATATACTTATTTTTTTTAAAAAAAAATAAATAAATATCATGAAAAATTAATATTTGATAAAATTTTGAGTGATAATAATTCATACTTAATAAAAATATTCTGAATAAAATTATATATATCATTATTAAATTTATTTTAATATTTTTTAAAATTTATTTAATAAAAAATTATTACATAAAAATTAAGATGAAGATGATATTATACATTATGTAGAAAGCTATGTGATTATAGCTATTATATAAAAATTAATTTTAAATGATAATTCTATTTTAAATTTTTTTATATTAAAAAATATATTTATAAATTTAATCATATTTTTATGTCGATTTTTTTCGAATCAAGCATAGTAATTATTTCAATATCATTTTTTAAGTAATTTTTTTATTAATGAAATATAATAAAAAAAATTTATAATTATTTTTCATATAAATAATTTTAAAAATTATTAAAATATTCTATAATCTATTCTTGGCGTTTGTATGTCAGTTTCGGATTTATTGATGGTCGGGAGAAGAACGGTCGAGATCTTCCTATCAGATACATTCAATTGTTTGCGTTCGATCAGAGTTTTACTGCCTTATAAAGAAGGTATTCTTCTGGAAACTAATGGATGATGCGAGTGGGATGATCTCATTGTTGAGAGGGATACGGTGGATGTGGAGGTGCATCGGATCTACGGCTGAGGTTGATCTCATCGCTGACGTTTCATTGGGAAGGCTACGAACGGCAAATATCTGGGCGGCGTATGAGGAGCAGCTGCAGGGGGGTCAGATGCTAACCCGTCATTCGTCCGCGTTTGACGCTCGTCTTTTGGCGCTTGTGCGTCTCAGGTGAGGGCTTGGCGCGTGTGGAGTGGCGTGGAAAGACGTCCGCGGCGGCGTTTGGTTGCGAAAAAAAAAACGGTTGCCAAGGATTAAACGAAGCCGCCCCGTTTGCCGAGCCAGGCACTTGCCAGCAGTGCCATGCTGCAATCCAAATACCATCTCTCTCCCTCCAGCATATGTAGTCTGTCACCCTTTTGATATGTTTAATTTTGAGCAATTAACTCATAATGCAGCAAATCCGTGGGCTATAATCCGAGAAAGGGCATGCCGATACGATGAATCAGCTCCAATCTATGTTGAAAAATGGCAGGTTTCCCGCAACATATATGGTCAGCTGCATGTGCCGGGGAAGGCAACAACCCTGGTAATTACTGCTAGTTCTGCTTTCAGCTCCGACCTTCTTGATGATCTGGAGGTGCGTCAATGGACCTGGAGGAGAGAGGTTAATGGGTACTGTCAGGGGGCTTTACGGAGACCAACAAAAAAAAGGGTGTGATAGTTAATTTGTAGTAGTCACAAGCAAATGAGATAACCATGGATCGACAGACATTCACAGGAGCGAAAAAAATCCAACTGTTACACTCACCATCAGTCGTCATCCGGCCACCTTTCCCCCTCCCTCCGGAGGCAGGGATATTTGCTTTCGTTTTCTAAATTATTTATCAAATCGGAAACTCATAATATATGTTATTTTTCATGCGAAGCCAAGAATCGGACATGATTGCACGTAGTAGGAACGTAGCAGAGGTGCCGCGCTTTACAATTTAAGTTTTATTTTTATATCTTCTGAATAAATAAATCTATATTATAAACTTTGGATGTGCTTGAATGATGACGATGGTTGGTGGGCAAATAGATGGAGCCATTGGGGCCGCTGGACGCCCGACAAGGAACAGGTGGGGCAAGCAATTAGAAGGGGCTCGGATCCAAAACAATTCTCGAGGGACTCTATGCTCGACCAGATAGAATTACCACTACTACTTGCAACAGCTGTTGCTGTTGTTTGATATTTTGTGATTTGATTAGCAAAACCTTCAGCCTCAATTCAAGAGGGATTAGGAAGGTTTTATGAAGCAAAGAGAGACGCAAGAGCTCATGTACAATGATTTTTTCCAAAAACAATTCTCTTATGTTATTGTTGCTCCAAGTGCAACGAAACAACTGCAAAAACTACTATAATGGGCGGTTACATAATACTGGGTTGATGATTGTCATTTTGTACCACATGCATGTCAAACTTCCGACTATATTTGTTATGGGGATCGCCCCCTACTGGATCCAAACTCTTATCCCTAGATCATAGCCATCTGTCCATCAATCCTTCAGTTGGGCGGGATTGCTTGAGACGTCAAGAGAAGGCCGGAACATTCGAAATCAGATGACGTCGCAGAGCACGTCCAAGCTCTGCCTTAGCCGGCTATTAACCCTTAGGTCGGTGCTCGACCAACAATATCTGATGATCCACACGAGTATCTGTACATCAAAATAAGACCCCATCCCATGTCCTCGGTCTACTCGGCTCTACAGATGATCCCCATGGATGTCAAGAGAAGACCGGAACATTCGAAATCAGATGACGTCGCAGAGCATGTCCAAGCTCTGCCTTGGTCGGCTATTAACCCTTAGGTCGGTGCCCGACCAACAATATCTGATGATCCACACGAGTATCTATACATCAAAATAAGATCCCATCTCATGTCCTCGGTCTACTCGGCTATACAGATGATCCCCAGATTGTCCAACAATCTTTAGGATATGGGCACGATCTATAACTGACGTCTATAACTAACTGATCCAGTTGACAAGCATGACTAACAACTCTGATTACGAGATGCTGGATAAATTCCAACGGTTTGTTAGATCCTGGCTTCGAAAGTCCTCATATCCTAGTACATTTTGGTGTAACAACCCACACAACCCTCTTAATATAAAAGAGATGAGAAGAGAACCGTTAGTTAAAGTTGAATGCCGAGCAGTGAAAGCTAACTTCTTGCTCCCACTCATCTTTCCTTCTCCTTCAATTATTTTCTAAGCTCTAATTGACTTGGACATCGGAAGGTCGTCCATCAGAACTTTTTTTTTTTTTGCAGGTATTTCAATCATGAAGGATGGCTCATGTCCATCGGTGCATTTAGTCTACTCCCCGACTTGGTGATACCGGGGATCCGTGGTAACAATATCAAAATAAATGCCATCACCTAGTGATATCATGCGTAAACCGTGTCACAGGAAATGCTCATAACGTGCCAGCAGTATAAATACTCTAATGTGCCACAAGGCCGAGGGTATACCACCAATTAAAGCAGCAAAGCCAGGAGTTGCACGTGTTGCCCTTGTCATGCTTGTCATATATAGCCACACTTGTTATAGATGGAGTTTCCATACACTTCAGAAACAAAGATCTATTACGGAATCTAAGCAGCTGGCACTAAAAGAAAGCATTGACAAACTCTCTGAACGTGCCAAAGCATTGCAACGTTTCCGTAAATATTTACGATTAACAATCTTATAAGCATCGACAGTATTGAACTTACCTCCTCTGATGCTTTTTTAGGTTAGAACTTCAATAATACGATCCTAATAAAGATTGCTAGATTCCGCACACAAGATGATGCTAATAAACGCCGTCGGGACGTCAAACTTTCAAATACAATGGAGCATGGGTTTTGAATTTATTATTAATAAAAGCATGTCATGTTTAAATTCTTCAGTTGCTTATCTGTATTTTGTACTTTTATATATTGAATTATATTAACATGACGTACGTTTGCCTCACAAGGTTCATTGCATGCGTTCTCCGGTGGTCATCACCATCGTTCTCGATGGCCCTCTGGGGGATGCCTGGCATGGCAAACAAGATTATTCCGTGATCCAGTTATAGTCAAATGTAGCCCTTTTTTTTGATAAATTAATTTAGCCGTTCAAATAGTACTCCTTTAATAATTGTGACGTCGTTGATTAGTTTTTCACCTAATTATTAGCATATTTTGAGGATCATTAAATAGTTAAAACACATATTTCTATAACAGATTCAATTGGGATTATATTTTAGCAAAATGGCAATAGGTGCACCAAATGTTAAATATGTCCTGGGAATTTAGAAAGAATTGTACTATGATGTTTTTTTATTATTTTTTATAAAAAAATAAAAAAAAGATCCTAACCAAGCATTAGTGATGACGATAGTTCGGATAATTTTCTTTATCATGAAGGGTCTTGCAGAACATTCATGAGTAGATATAAATATCTGAAGGAGAGTATCGTTGGTGGATGCTGTGGATGTGCAGTGATGCATGTATCTGAAAACAGTTTGTGAATGACGAAGGAATTTATCACACATTCATCATTATGTTCTTTTTTTCAGTTTTAAGTTGGTTGTACAAAAAGCTCCCACAGGCATCGAAGCTTTGTTGCTTCCTGCACAGCAACTAATAATGTTACTCTTAAAAGGATTGAATTCTTTTATGTTCCATGAGTTAAAAGATATGTATGTCAGGCCTTACCTTATTCACGGGCTTCAATGATACTGGAGCACTTTGTAGAATATATATATTTATAGCACGTTCAACAAAGCCATTTTTGGTGCACGGTATTATCATACTCAATATACGCTTGCTTGCAGTTAGTACAAATCGTAAAATTTTTCTTTTTGTGAAAAATAATAAAGAACAGTCCCATGCTTCCCCACATGAAACCTACGAGCGACCAATATATTTATTTTTAAAAAGTAATAATATGATGGTGATCATCATGACATCACTTGATATCATAGCTTGGAGACGTGAGATCTTAGTTTAATAATAGCCTGGAAGAACCCACGAGGGCTTTAATGGGGCCTTTCACGAGGCCTGCGTCGGGTTCCTACACTGATGATTGTCCAACTGGCTTTTTGGGGGACAAAAATTATTCAATTATTGGGTTGGTGGATTCAATAATGCACCAAGGGCGGACGTCAGACACCGATAGGTGGTGTTACGTGTTAACGTTACAAGGCTGCTCGACAAATTATGATCCTTGCAAGATTGGTGCGTGGCCGTTAGTCCACCTAGGTTTCAACAACACCCATATATATATATATATATATATATATATATATATTCTCTTATTACAGTCGCCCTTTATATGATTCAAGTATTTTCCTTTTCAATTCCTGACACTAGCCTATGTAATGGGAGCATCAGACCAAGAGGTGGACGTGGCATTGCTTTTCACTTCCTCTGTTATGTATGTAACAAAGAAGTAAAGTTAGCGTTTCAGCCATATCATTAACGTGACAGAATATTTGTTCTAGGTCGATGGGCTAATTTATTTCAGAATGATTGCACCGCATGTCCTTGAACCACCGACACAAGCCATGTACATAGTCAGTTTCATCATGCCACATTGATTACATAAAAACATAATTAAGCACCATGCTGCTTTATAGAAACTCTTTTTGTCTGATAAAAAAAAAATTTTACAAAGTGGTGTCATGATTAATCACATGTGCTTTGTAGAAAATAAGAATTAATCTAAAGTTTCAAAATAAGAAGTGATAAATAAGCTTTTATTTTATATATTTACACTCATGACCGTCTTTTCCGCAGATGATCATACAGGAGAGATGAAGCATTACCCTAGCAGCCAAATCTATCTTAAGACCATGACCAAGTATCTTACCAACTTATTATTGTTATCAAGTGGAGAATCGTGAGGCAAAGAAAGATGAACAATAATTTAGAACAGAATGGCAAACAAAAGAAAGAAAAAGAAATTATAAATAGAAAACTTATGCCATAGAGCCGAGATGGAAAAAAAAAAGGACGGTCTAGAAGCGTGCCGAGTTGCGGAGATCCATCAGGATCTCTCCGGATAAAACAACCCCACCTAAAACCCATGTTTCTCCAAGCGGTATCACCATGTGGTCGCACGTCCGTCCGCATCAAGGCATCTCACATTCTTTTTCTCCTAACACGCTATACGTCCCCCGCAGGGCCAAATCTGGTGACGGGACACATGCCACGTTTCACCTAATCGCGTGTGCTCTGCCACTCGCCACAGCTAATGGAGTGTCATGCCACGGTGACAAGATAACACCCTACTGGGCCCACCTTAATCACCTATTTTTATATAATTATTTGATTCCATACACGATGATGGCCGGTCTTCATTATCATATCATCTTCCAAACCAATTTTCCTGCCACTTTCTTTTCTTTTTTTCTTTCACAAATCTACTTTTGTCATATTTTACTTTTATTGCATACACACGTGTCCGTGCTATCAAGGTTGCCCCAAGATTTACGTTCTTAAGAGAAAAAATGGTGACCACTTTGAAAACCTGACATAAAAAAAAAAAAAAAAAAAAAAGGAAGATAGAAAGAAAGTTTGGGGGAGAGGGGGGTGCGGTGTCGAAGACTGCAGAGATATATTGGCCTACTTTTCATGGAGAATATTGGGAGTTTACTTAGATCCCATTTACTTATCTTCATCTCGTTAATAAATAGTTCCTTATGGTAGATAGCTAGGATTTTCAAGGATGTTGATGATAGGGAAGATGGGAGTAGTTGTATGTCTTCTTTCAAAATAAGTTATTTTGAACCTATCAATCCATTTCGCATATAAGTCATGTTAACTATTTAAAAAAGAAAGGAATTCAACAAATTATATCTAGTGGACGAGAACTCTGAATCCTGATTTGCCAAAATAACTTCCTATACCATCAAGGACATTAAAGATGACTATGACTTGACTAGAGATGTGCATACAATAATTGAGAAACCATCGTGATCAAGTTTGAGTATAGAGTCAGTGATCAATATCACTGGCATAGAATTGCAAGAAAATAAAAATACTTCATATGACCATAATTATCTAAATGTTAACCATAAGGGACATTCTTGAATAAGCCATAGATAGATGGTATTTTAACTTTATTATATTTTTATTTTTTATTTAATAATTCCTAAAATACCAGATTTATGAGCATCATTATAACCCATGCTTCATATGGCATAGAAACCTTTTTTTCCCCCTCTATCTCCCTTTTTGGAGGAAAAAAAAATCATCCTAGGAGCAATTATATCTTATTCAATTATGATTGCTAATATGCGAGGTCCTTATTCGAGAACTTGAGATTAAATAATAGATGGATCACTGCTTCCGCTCTTTAAAAAACATTAGGGTTGAACATCCAATCTTAGATAGATATGTCCCAAGTGACTTAGCATTATATATATATATATATATATATATATATATATATATATATATATATATATATATATATATATATATATATATATATATTTTAAGGTGCATTTTGAAGCATAATAGATTCATCTTCGAAGTCTCTATTACCGAAGCCCATGATAGGATCTAACTTGCAAATCAATTTTTGTTACAAACATAAAACATAAAAGTGTCAAAAAATTGAAAACCTTGCATATACATCGGTGCAAGTAAACGAAATATATTAATATAGATAAAAAGATAGCATGCAACATTATGGATGACATAATTGAAACCTGTGCCTATAAAATTTTTTAAAACACATATATTCTAGATATAATTAAAAAAATACATTCGGATTAAAATTTAATGAATTTGATTTTGTTAAGTATAATGAAAAACATTAATATGGATAAAGAAACAGTATGCAACATTATGGACCATATAAATTGAAACATGTACATGTGAAATATTTTAAAACACATATATTCTAAACATAATTTTAAAAAAGTACATATGAATTAAAATTTAATGGATTTGATTTTCTTAGACACCTTTGTCATGCCTATGTTGAACTTTTTTATTATTATTTTTTTTTCTGTTTTACCTGAAAACGCTTCTTTCCTGCCCATGTTTAACTTCTTTCCTTTTCATATTTCTTGGAAGCATATTCTCTTCAAGAATAAGCCTTTAGAGGAGAGGTACCTGTTGGCTACTATATTACAAACTCCTATAATGACCATGTAAGATTGTGTATATGTACTAGATATGTCTGTGTTTCGGAAAAATAAATAGGAATATTTATTAGCGAGTCGGTTTAAGTCGAGCTTGGGCTGGACCGCAATCATTGGTGCTATGTAATTTTGTTTCAAGAATGACCAATTCAGGCCTGACTGAGATCAAGCTAGACATCGGTTGATAGACCCAACACGCTATTTAAGCTTTGCCATCTCAGCATACGTGGAATTTGTAAGTTAAATTTCTATCCTCAGGCATAATCTTTAGCCCTTTCATTCGAGAAAATGTGTGAACTTCAGTATAGAAACATTTTATAGGGCCAGGTTTCCAAATGATATCATGTAATAACAGGAAAATGAGATTTGGAACCATCGATGGTAGGGATAGGGTAAGACATCAATGATACATGCAAGTAGGTGGTTAATAAAGAATGGTTTAACCAGAAATGGTTGCAAGAGATCTTTTCGATCATGAACTTCTTTTGATCTATTGTTCAGGCTTTTTTTTTTTCCTTTTCCGAAACAAATGTCTACATGTGGAACATGATCACCCATGTCTACTTTTTTGTCCAATCGCAATCATATCCTTATCCATGAGCATGGGTTATTTATTAGTTGGTAATTAAGGAGTGACAAGTAGCAATCACTCCACCACTTCGGGTCGCTATTTCATGGCTGATAAGTGGTAGAAGTCAAGCTCATGATACAAGAGGTTATATCCTACGCCATGTGCTTCAATATGGTCGTATATTATGCAAATTACCTAGTCTCTTTATTATGGGCCAATTATTGAGACAAGCATAGGATGGAGGGAGCCCATAGGAAGAAGATGAGATGATTGATATAGTGCATGACTACATGGTGCATGCAATATACAATATAAAAGGTTCAATCTTAGGACTGCCCATATATACATTTACGTCGAGCATGAGGCTCCCATGGTCATGATTGTTGCGTAATATGGGAGGAATTGTTAGGTGGCTTATCATTAGCAAACATTGTTGGGTAATATAGACCTTGCTGCTTCACAAAGAGAGTTTGAACTCATTCCATATATCTCATGTACTATGCATTATTGAGAGACAATCACTCATCTTTATATAGAAGTTATTTTATAAAAAATTAGTACTAAACATGATTTTTAATTTTGAAAGATCTCCCATCCATATGCCATAAAAATAATACATAACATCTTCATTTTAGTTGAGGCGAAGGGAGGAGGAGTGCTAACCGATCGTCGGATCACAAAAGTTGAAACTAGCGTTGAACTGATCAATCTTGTCTATGTCAAATTGAACAAAAAAGAATAGCAAGTCCAACTATCCCCAAACACTAGCTTTAGAATCCAATTCAAATGAATCATCAATAACCCTTGTAATAAACCATTTTAACTATTTCTTCTGCTTTGCATGGAATAAATCAAAACAAAGGTTCCAAACACTCCATGGGCATACAACAACTAATCACGGTTTGATTTGCTAACATATTGATGCATGGTCGATGTGGACTCCAATCACACTCAATTTCTCTAGGTGTCGAATAATTATTCTACAATAACTAAGACAATCTTCTTGTCAAGCATCCACCTATCACTGTAATTAGGTAGATGATGACCGTGCTACTGGTCAAAATATATCACTACTTCTTTCTTAGCTTTAGATTGTAAACCTCAGGTATATATCAATTATTTGTGCTACCACATGACAACCAATAAAAAGCTGCCATCATATATATACCATACCAGACCAAAACCTGAAACCAATAGACCCCACGACCTACGACAAGCCACTGCCTATGGATATTTCGCTTGTGATTTTGCCATATTGTCATGGGGTGAGTATTTTCTGACTCAAATACCCGTGCGGTGCCTTAGTATACCACACACCAAGGTCAGTCCTCCTGAGTCTTTCCCTCGGACTTATCATTAACTGTCACGGAATGAGTGTTTTCTGACTCAAACACCCGTACAGTGCCCCAGTATACCACACACCAAGGCCAGCCCTTCTGAGTCCTTCCCTTGGACATACCATTAAGCACGCAGCAGTCCAGCCACATAAGCCAAGCGTACCCCTCTGTTGGTGCAGAAACTGGTCGTCGCCGGAGGTCGCTGGAGTCGAGGCCGCTGAGGTCGCCGATGGAGACCTGCAAAATAGAGTTCCATCCGGAGTCGGTGGGGGGCGGCTCCAGCAGGACCCTCCGACGCTCAAGTCAGCTCTAGCCAACAGGAATGGAGTGCTCGGGAATGAGTTCCGGAGCTTAAAGAAGAAGAGGAGAGCTTAGAGATCAAAGAGATTCGAGTTAGCGTATCTGAAAGGGTCCTTTTTATAGCGGAGCTTGATGGTGACAGCTGCAGCCGTGTGCTGGCGGACCGCTCGAGGTTCGGTGGAGCCAGTCTCACGGAAAGGGGCCGTGTGCGACGGGTTGATGGTGACAGCCATCGCTGCCTCATAGCGGGTCGCTATCACTCACGGTGGACTGATGGTGATGGCTGCAGAGCTTGCGATGGACTGATGGTGATGGCCGTAGAGCCAGCCGAATGAAGGGTTGAAGGCCTTCATCGTGTATCCATTTCGGAGGAGTTCGGGCTCCTGAAGAGAAAGCTTGGAGGAAGTTCGGCTCCCATAGGCGTCTGGCCGGAGGTATGCAGCTAAGGCTCGTCCGCTGAGGAGTTCGACCGCTGAAAATTCGAAGCTCGATCGTTGGAGAGTTCGACCGAATGTTGGACTTCGACTGAGACTCGTCAGCTGAGGAGTTCGATCGCTGGGAATCCGAAGCTCGGCCATTAGAGAGTTCGGTCGGCTGTTGCACTTTGGCTGAGGCTCGATCGCTGTGGAGTTCGAGGAGCTCGACCGCTAGGCAGTTCGGCCGCTGGGGGTTCGGTCGAAGCCCGACTGCTTGGAGTCCAAGGAGCTCGGGCGCTAAGTAGTTCGGCCGACTGTAGGAGTTCGACTAAGACCCGTCCGTCGAAGCTCTTCCGCGGCTACAGGTTGCATTAGATTGAGCATCGAGCTAGACTTCGGTGGGAGCGGGATTTATCTCCAACACTAGCCCCCCCCACTTTTGAGTTCGAAAATCGAAGGAAGGGAGTGCAGGAAAGGTGACTGCCGAAGTCTTCCTCTGAGCTCTGAGCTGGCCTAGGTCGAAGCTCGGAGGAGATCTCATCTCCAGCAGAGGTTGAGGGGGCTTCATCCACTGCGATCGAAGCCAGAGGTTGCGCTCCTCGGGGGCGACATTGTCTCCTACAGCCGAGGTTGACACGATAGCTTTCTCTAGTCGAGATCGAAGTTGAAGCTCTCCAGCCGAGGTTGACACGGTTACTTTCTTCAGTCGAGGCCGAAGCTGAAACTCTCCAGCTGAGGTTGTCACGGTCGTTCGGAAGAGATCTTATCTCTAGTCGAGGTTGTCAACGGTCGCTCGGGATAGATCTTATCTAACCGAGGTTGACTCGGTCGCTCAGGAGAGATCTTATCTCTAGCTGAAGTGGTTGCTCGAGAGAGATCTAATCTTTGACCGAGGTTGCTTTTTGGGAGAGATCTTATTTCTAGCCGAGGTTGCTTTTCGAAAGAGATCTTATCTCTGATCGAACTGCTCGAAAGAGATCTTATCTCTGATCGAACTGCTCGGAAGATATCTCATTTCTAGCCGAGGTTGCTTTTTGGGAGAGATCTTATCTCTAGTCAAGATGGTTGCTCGGAAGAGATCTCATCTCTGGCCGAGGTTGCTTTTCGGAAGAGATCTTATCTCTGATCGAACTGCTCGAAAGAGATCTTATCTCTAATCGAGGAGGTTGCTCGAAAGAGATCTTATCTCTGGCCGAGGTTGCTTTTCGAAAGAGATCTTATCTCTGACCGAACTGCTCGGGAGAGATCTTATCTCTAGCCGAGGTGGTTGCTCGGGAGAGATCTCATCTCTGACCGAGGTTGCTTTTCGGGAGAGATGTTATCTCTACCGAACTGCTCGGAAGAGATCTTATCTCTAGCCGAGATGGTTGCTCGGGAGAGATCTTATCTCTGGCCGAACTTGCTCGGAAGAGATCTTATCTCTAGCCGAGGTGGTTGCTCGGGAGAGATCTCATCTCTGGCCGAGGTTGCTTTTTGGGAGAGATCTTATCTCTGGAGGTTGCTGAACTGCTCGGGAAGAGATCTTATCTCTAGCCGAGGTGGTTGCTTTTCGAAAGAGATCTTATCTCTGACCGAACTGCTCGAGGAGAGATCTTATCTCTGGCCGAGGTGGTTGCTCGGGAGAGATCTCATCTCTGGCCGAGGTTGCTTTTCGGGAGAGATCTTATCTCTGGCCGAACTGCTCAGGAGAGATCTTATCTCTGGCCGAGGTGGTTGCTCGAGAGAGATCTCATCTCTGACCGAGGTTGCTTTTCGGGAGAGATCTTATCTCTGGTCGAACTGCTCGGAAGAGATTTTATTTTTAGCTGAGGTTGCTTTTCGGAAGAGATCTTATCTCTGACCGAACTATTCGAGAGAGATCTCATCTCTAGCTGAACTGCTCGAAAGAGATCTCATCTCTAATCGAGGTTGCTTTTCGAGAGACATCTTATCTCTAGCCGAGGTGGTTGCTCGAAAGAGATCTCATCTCTGGCCAAGATTGTTGCTCGCGTTAGGATGAGGTTCTCCTCCTGTTTCTAACGGGCTATGGGGGCACATTCGGACCGTCGTACGTCTCCTCCGATCTCATCTAAGGTGAACGAGGCCTTCGACTTTGCTCGCATTAGGACGAGGTTTTCCTCCTATTCCTAACGGACTGTGGGGGCACCTATGGACCGTCGTCTGCGTCTCTCCCCTATCTCATCCTTTATGAATGAGGCCTTTGACTTTGCTCGCGTTAGGATGAGGTTCTCCTTCTGTTCCTAATGTGGCGACTATTGACTGCTCCTTCGCTGTCATCGCATAGTTTTTGCATCTAGAAACAATATTATCGGAAGGAAAGAATTTTACCGAAAGAAAGTTATGGGCAGCACATCCTCATTTCAGGGTCGTCGGGGCGTTGTTCCTCTGAGTTCCCTTGGGCAACAAGTCCCATCCAGACGACCTTCTCTATCCCATACTGGTCTCCTTAATTTGGAGCATGCTTCTGCTTTATCGCTGGGAGACGATGAATCGTCGATGTACCAAGCTCCTCCCCGGGGTGGCATTGATGACGCCGTGAGGCGGCCGACCTTATAGTTTGTGGTTACGGTAGTGCCCTTAGCCGATCTTCTCCCACCGAAGGAATTTACCCAACCGCTCCTTCCTGACGAGCTTCTCAATTTCGTCTGACAATTGGATGCATTCCTCGGTGTCGTGGCTGTGGTCGCGATGGTAGATGCAGTACTTGCTTCGATCGCATTTATTTGGGGGAGACCGTAACCCTTCTGGTCTTGGTAGCTGGCTCTTAACTTTCATGAGAAATTGAGTTCAAGGAGCGTTGAGGGGGTGTAGTCGCAGAACCTACGGGGAAACTTTATGAGGGGGAGTTCGACCTCGCCTGTCCCAAACTTCATTCCACTTTTTCATGAAATCTTCCATGGGAGAACTTCATGCCTCTTCGTCCGGACCTCCTTGGAGTCGTACGGAGTTCGGCCTCGGTTGCCCTCGAGCGGTCGTGAGCACGGTCAAACTTCATCTCACCTCCTGTGAAATCTTTGCAGTGGTTTCCTTGGTGGCGAGCTCAAGGTGGAGTTCGACCTTGCTTGCGCCGAACTTCATTCCGCTGACGAGCTTCGAGGCGGAGTTCGGCCTCACTTGCGTCGAACTTCATTTCGACCTCCTGGTGAAACCTTCTATGGAAGATCTTCTGCTCTCCATTTTTTCTTCCTAAGGATGATCGGTATGCCCAAATGCTCTTCCTCAAGGTCGGTTCCTCGCGTCCTCATGACGGGTTCGCTGACAAAGTCTTCGTCAGAGGTTATCGCACGGCCTGCATCATCTCGATGGGGCTGCGAACCCGACCAGTAGGTTGAACTGCTCTACATCTGTGGTGACTTCGGATGGAGCCTGGGCCTCCAGGGCTGCAATGGGAGCAGAGGTACCTGGCGCGTAGGATGCCGATCGTCGAGTCGAAGCTCTCTTGGAGGCATTTTCTCTTCGAGAGAGAAAAGGAAGATCTCCAGAGAGGGAAGGGAAGAGTCGTCGAGCACTCCTTTAAGAACAAGGAAACCTCGAAGGTTCAGTCCCTTCTTCTAGTGCCAATCTGTTGGTGCAGAAACTGTTCATCGTCGGAGGTCGCTGGAGTCGAGGCCGCTGAGGTCGCCATCGGAGATCTGCAAAATAGAGTTCCATCCGAAGCCGGTGGGAGGTGGCTCCGGTAGGACCCTCCGACGCTCAAGTCAGCTCTGGCCAGCAGGAATGGAGTGCTCGGAAATGAGTTCCAGAGCTTAGAGAAGAAGAGGAGAGCTTAGAGATCAGAGAGATTCGAGTTAGCGTATCTGGAGGGGACCTTTTTATAGTGGAGTTTGATGGTGACAGCTGCAGCCGCGTGCTGGCGGGCCGCTCGAGGTTCGACGGAGCCAGTCTCATGGAAAGGTGCCGTGTGCGACGGGTTGATGGTGACAGCCATCGCTGCCTCATAGCGGGTCGCTATCACTCGCAGTGGACTGATGGTGATGGCTGTAGAGCTTGTGGCAGACTGATGGTGATGGCCGCAGAGCCAGCCGAATAATGGATTGAAGGCCTTCATCGTGTGCCCATTTCGGAGGAGTTCGGGCTCCTGAAGAGAAAGCTTGGAGGAAGTTCGGCTCCCATAGGCGTCTGACCGGAGGTATGCAGCTAAGGCTCATCCGCTGAGGAGTTCGGTCGCTGAGAATTCGAAGCTCAATCGTTGAAGAGTTCGATCGAATGTTGGACTTCGGCTGAGACTCGTCAGCTGAGGAGTTCGGCCGCTGGGAATCCAAAGCTCGGCTATTGGAGAGTTCGACCGGCTGTTGGACTTCGGCTGAGGTTCGACTGCTGTGGAGTTCGAGGAGCTCGACCGCTAGGCAGTTCGATCGCCGCGGGTTCGACCGAAGCCCGACTGCTTGGAGTCCAAGGAGCTCGAGCGCTAAGTAGTTCGACCAACTGTAGGAGTTCGGCTAAGACCCGTCCGTCGAAGCTCTTCCGTGGCTATAGGTTGCATTAGGCCGAGCATCGAGCTAGACTTCGGTGGGAGCGGGATTTATCCCCAACACCCTCTACGCCTTTGCCTGGCAACTCTATTGCACTGAATACATGCGACATCCTCAAGTGTCCGCAAGCAACCCGAACCCTTGAGTCAACTGCGATACTCATACGCACCTTCGTGCTTGAACATAGACTCTTCCCAAGAGTGCTCCGCAACTCGGCACCTTTGTGCCAACATAGGCTTTACCCTCAAGCCAAGTACTGCTCACCCAAGGCATCCCTATCCTCATCATACTTTCGTGCCATGACATGCCCCTATGCCATTGACCTACAACCCACCAAATTGTCCATCAGTATAATACAGACCAAATTCCCACAACACGACCATGCGATGCCACTGCAATGCATGAGGCTTAGGCAATCCATCTTCAATGTCGTCCAGCTAAACTTGCCAAGCCGATATGCCCTGCAGCTCCTCGAAGCTACAGTCAATCATGCACGTCCGAGCCCTCTTAGATTTCTTTATCCAAGTTTTCTATAAGCTCCTATGCCCCGATCCTGGTCTTGCGTCCCTGATATGCCTTTTCAATTCTGGCCACATCGCAGGATAATGTTCTCGATCTGCTCGTACATCACTGTGCACTGTCATGACCCCAAAGGGTCGTGACCATACCATCGGATAATGTTCCCGCCCTACTCACTACGCACTACCACGATCCTGAAGGTTTATGACCATACCGTCCAACACCTTCTACCCATGGCCTTCTCGCACCTAGTGCCCTGCCATGATATTGGCATTCAAGTCTGCCCATCAAGTAAATATATCCGATCGACAATTCTTGCATCAAAGCTGCCCTCTCCTCGGTACGATCCTCTTGATCGTCCTTGATCCTTGGCCCAACTCCAAGGAACATATCCGATCGATATTTCATATGCCAAGCTTGTACTCTACGATCGATCGATTTTTATGGATCCTCGTAAGACATCTTGCCCACGATGCTCATGAGACTTGTCTGTTCGGATAGGCCACACTCTTATCTGACTGGTCTCCTATCGCCTCTTCACTCCACCACAGAGATCAAGAACGTACAGAGTAGCCAGGACAACTCCTCGAGGATAGGACATCTCAAAAATCTTCATCCCGCATAATATGGCCAACTCATCCGATCAGCATTACCCCAAATGCCTACACATCAGACCATTCAGACGTGGCACCACCATTGCCCCACGATCGTGCCATGATGGACTCATCTCCTACGGGCCATAGGGGAGTCGGGAATGCAACCAAAGCTCCACGGCCCTCTTCAAACCAAGGGGAATCCTCGAATATCAACAAGTATCCTGACGGTCCTCCGCCATGCCAAGAACATGCATCTCGAGCCCCCAGATCTCATGCCATGGCCATGCCACAACTTGGCTAACCATTGCCCCTCTCAATACCCTAGGAAGGCATCCACCCAAACTACACCCCGGGGGTTCCAAAGTATCGAGCGGCATTGCATTTTCATGGCAACCCAACGAAGCCAAAACCCTTCACAGCACCATGCCACGGCCCACGCCGGCACCCCCTGCGATAAGTCTGCAGAAAAGTCCATGACAATTCTCCCCCACTTAAGCTGTCGAAGCCCCCATCAATGTCCAAACCACTTCTGGACCAATGGTCGCCATGACCAAGCTTCCATTGCATCCACTGCAACCATGGTTCCTTAAGCCAGAACCCCATGGCCTTGATGTCCTCGATCCTTTCTCCACCACTGAGAATCCATCGTCCACACCATGCCGACTCTTTCACAAAATCTAACCATTTTGATTCTTGACATCAGCTTCTACTTCTATCATCCATCTCTGATCATCTGACCTTCCAACTGCACGGCACTCTTCGGAACCATCCAAGGCTTGACTCTCGACTTCCATCTGAGAGCGGCCACTTCTTCCACCAAAGTGGGATCTACTTACCAGCAATACCAAACGGCTCTCCTTGGATTACCTCCAAGGCTTAACTCCTATCCATCTGGATCTTAGAGCGGCCACCATATGAGTCCCCTCTGGCAACTCACCTCCAAACGCCTGACCTTGCTTCATACCCACCCTATGGCCTTGTGGTATTTTTGCCTTTCTCTGCATCACCATGCCCTTTGAACTCTACCATACCACACCAATGCCAAGTACGAACAAGTCGCCTCCAAAAATCTGCATCGTCCCATACCAATGCAAATCATAGATGCTACCAAGCGGGATCCTGATATCTAATCAAAGTTACTTCTCATTTTGTTCGAGTACCTCAACATAACAGTCTTCACTCCGAACTTCACTAATCTACTTCTATAGAATCAATTGCTCATGCTATTTTCTGTAATCCTCGACCTATTCTGACTACCTCTACATCTTCATTGCGAGTCTGCGGTACCAACGCAAGGCTACCCCACTGGCCTGCCTCACTCCTATGACTTCAGTACCTCGATACATTTCTGCATCAGACATCTGAGCTTTATAGTTCTTCACAGCATGACCGATCCATTTTACCTTATAGCTAACTTGGCCAAATATTGACCAACCCATGTGCTTCATCTCCTGCAACTTAACATCGCATGTCTCCACAGTGAGTAAGCACCTTTAACTTAAATATCTATCTCTAGTACCTCGGCTTTCCAATGCCTTCACCCTAAGAGCAGTTCCATCAAGTTCAATTATTTTATTTGCTCATGCTATTTTCTATAATCCTCGACCTATTCTGACTGCCTCTACATCTTCACTGTGAGTCTGCAGTACCAATGCAAGGCTACCCCACTAGCCTGCCTCACTTCTGTGACTCCAGTACCTCGACACATTCCTGCATCAGACATTCGAGCTTTATAGTATCTTGTAGCATGACCAATCCATTTTACCTCATAGCTAACTTGGCCAAACATTGACCAACCCATGTACTTCATCTCTTGCAACTTGACATCGCATGTCTCTACAGTGAGTAAGCACCTTTGACTCAAATACCTGTCTCTAGTACCTCGACTTTTCAATGCCTTCACCCTGAGAATAGTTCCATCAAGTTCAATTATTTTAGTTGCTCATGCTGTTTCCTATAATCCTCGACCTATTCTGACTGCCTCTACATCTTCACTGCGAGTCTGTAGTACCAACGCAAGGCTACCCCACTGGCCTGCCTCACTTCTGTGACTCCAGTACCTTAACACATTCCTGCATTAGACATCCGAGCTTTATAGTATCTCGCAGCATCACCGATCCATTTTACCTCATAGCTCACTTGGCCAAACATTGACCAACCCATGTGCTTCATCTCCTGCAACCTGACATCGCATGTCTCCACAGTGAGTAAGCACCTTTGACTTTAATATCTATCTCTAGTACCTCGGCTTTCCAATGCCTTCATCCTCAGAGTAGTTCCATCAAGTTTAATTATTTTATTTCTTGCCATTCAAGTACTTCAGCTTCACGATCACCCACACAAGAGATGGGTCTTTACAATTTTTCCACATTTGGGTGCACCTGAGTTTCTCGACTCTCCAAGTCTTCACCTCAGTCTGCACTTTAGAATTCGGATGCTACATCTTTTTCTGTACTGTAGAACACACCCTCGTACCTCAGTCTACATATCCAGCTTTTGCTTCCTTGGATATTTTAGTCCCTCAAGATACTCTGCCTTGCAACTTTTGCATACAGCTTAAGTGCTTCAACATTCATGAGTACTCTTCATCCTGAATTCTGTTCTTCGGCCACAAACTGGTAGACCTTCACTTCAATAGGTTCCCATCCACTTGTGCAGCCAATGAGCAACCTTAATTATTCAGCACCGAGCACATTGCCCTACAACATGCTCCCCCACTCCGAGTCGTTAACACTCACAATAGACTCAGATATCCAGCTCCTTCCAACCGGACTTCAATATCTCTGGGTCTCTTCACAGTTTTGGATACCTCCATATCTACAGCTAAATGCCTACAATCCGATACCACACGTACCAGAAGCCAATACAACAATAATGTCGACCTTCGACTTAGCCAACCTTTGGCTCTGATACCAACTGTCATGGGATGAGTGTTTTCTGACTCAAACACCCATGTGGCGCCCTAGTATACCACACATGAAGGCCAGCCCTCCTGAGTCCTCTCGAACATACCATTAAGCACGCAGCAATCCGACCACATAAGCCAAGCGTACCCCTCTATGCCTTTGCCTGGCAACTCTATTGCACTGAACACATGCGACACCCTCAAGTGTCCGCAAGCAATCCGATCCCTCGAGTCGACCGTGATACTTATACGCATCTCCGTGCCTGAACATAGACTCTTCCTAAGAGTACTTCGTAACTTAGTACCTTTGTGCCAACATAGGCTTTATCCTCAAGCCAAGTACTGCTCACCCAAGGCATCCCTATCCTTAGCATACTTTCGTGCCATGACATGCCCCTGTGCCATTGACCTACAATCCACCAAGTTGTCCATCAGTACAACACAGACCAAATCCCCATAGTAGGACCATACGATGCCACTATAATGCATGAGGCTCAGGCAATCCATCTTTAATGTCACCCAGCTAAACTTGCCAAGCCGATATGCCTTGCAGCTCCTCGAAGCTATAGTTGATTGTGCACGTCCGAGCTCTCTTAGATTTCTTTATCCAAGTTCCCTATAAGTTTCTGTGCCCCGATCCCGATCTTGCATCCTTGATATGCCTTCCCAATTCTGGCCATATCGTAGGATAATGTTCTCGACCTACTCGTACATCACTATGTACTATCACGATCCCAAAGGATCATAACTATACTGTTGGATAATGTTCTCGGCCTGCTTGCACATCACTGCATACTACCATGATCCTGAAGGTTCATGACCATACCATCCAACACCTTCTGCCCATGGTCTGCTCGCACCTAGTGTCCTACCATGATATTGGCATTCAAGTCTGCCCATCAAATAAATATATCTGATCGGCAATCCTTGCATCAAAGCTGCCCTCTCCTTGGTACAAACCTCTTGAGCATCCTTGATCTTTGGCCCAACTCCAAGGCACATATCCGATCGATATTCCATATGCCAAGCTTGCACTCCACGATCGATCGGTTCCCATGGATCTTCGCAAGACATCTCGCCCATGATGCTCATGAGACTTGCCTATTCGGATAGGCCACACCCTTGTCCGACTGATCTCCTATCACTTCTTCACTCCACCATAGAGATCAAGAACGTACAGAGTAGCCTGAACAATTTTTCGAGAATAGGATTTCTCAAAAATCTCCATCCCACACAATGTGGTCAGCTTATTCGACCAGCATTACCCCAAATGCCTGCACACCAGACCATCCGGACGTGGCACCACCATTGCCCCATAATTGTGTCATGATGGACCCATCTCCTATGGATCATGGGGGAGTCGGGAACGCAACTAAAGCTCCACACCCCTTCTCAAACCAAGAGAAATCCTCAAGTATCCACAAGTATCCTAGTGATCCACCATCATGCCAAGAACACGCATCCCAAGCCTCCAGATCTCATGCCACGGCCATGCCGCACCTTGGCTAACCATTGCCCCTCTCAATACGCCAGGAAGGCATCCACCCAAACTCCACCCCGAGGGTTCCAAAGTATCGAGCAACATTCCATTTTCATGGCAACCCAACGAAGCCAAAACCCTTCGTAGCACCATTCCATGCCCACGCCGGCACCCCCCGCGACAAGCCTGCAGACAAGCCCATGACAATGTGGCAGCACGTGGGGATGTTTCCCAACACTTCTCAGGTGATGCGTTCTTCTCCATTGGCATGGTACATAGGAACCTTGGAAGCTTGCAATGGTCTTTTCTTACAATAACGTGTAGATTAATTGGATTTTAGTCTCTCTTTCTCGACCTAACATAATTAGGGCATTAATTCATTCAAAAATATGCCTAGTTCTGAGATATCCAGGTGAAGAATGGTGTATAGCAGTAAAATATGGTATTGAGATGCCAATTGTATAGGTCGAGAGCGATCGATCGTACGAGCATAATATTAGCATTTGTAGATTCTTGAGAGAAAAATTGATTTTGTGGTTGAGACCCATCTAATAATAGGGCAACAAATGGTCTTATTTATTAAAGTTGATGGGGCACAGTGTTACAAATTTTTTGGATATTTTTTTAAAAACATAGATGATATTTTGCTACGTGTCCTTAATGTACAGAATATTTTACCAGCATGATAGCTGTTGGTGCAGAATCTGATTGATGCCGGGATGAGCTGGAGTGGAGAAGGACGAGGTCGCCATCGGTGACCTACAAAATAAAGTTCTATTCAAAATTGGTGGTGGTGGCTCTGGCAGGATCCTCCGACAATCAAGTTAGCTCTTCTGGCCAATAGAAATAGAGTGCTTAGGCAAGAATTTGACAGAATTTTGAAAAGAAGAAGAGAGCTTAGAGCCTAGAGAAAACGTATTTGAAGGAACCCTTTTATAGACGGAGCTTGTAGCGGGTTGATGGTGACAATTACAGCTGTCTGTAGGAGAAACTCGGAAGAAGTTCGACTTCTGTAGGCATCCGACTGAAGGAGGAGCTCCGAAGGGAGTTCGGCTCCCGTAGGCGTTCGACTGAAGGAGAAGCTTGGAAGGAGTTCGGCTCCTGTAGGCATCCGACTGAAGGAGGAGCTCTGGAGGAAGTTCGGCTCCCATAGACATTCGACTGAAGGAGAGATCCGAAAGGAGTTCGGCTCCTATAGAAGTCTGATAGATGGAAGAATTCGAAGAAAGTTCAGCTCCTATTGAAGCCCGATAGAAAAAAAAATTCGGAGAGTTTGGCTCCCATAGAAGTTCCATCGAAGGAGATATCTAGAAGGAGTCTGGCTCCTGAAAAAGTTCGATAAAAGGAGGAAACTGGAGGAAGTTTGACTCCCGTAGAAGTCCGATAGAAGGAGGAATCTGAAAGAAGTTCGACATAAATTCGACCATTGGGAGAGTTCAACTGGGGCTCGATCGCTGAGAAGTTCGGCCGACTGAATGGGCTTGGCTAAAGCTCGATCGCTGAGAATTTCGATCGACTGAAGGGGTTCGATTGGGGCTCGATCACTGAGAAGTTCGACCAACTAAAGAGGTTCAGCTGGGACTCGACTGCTGAAGCTCTTTCGTGATTACCGATTGCATTAGGCTAAGCATCAGGTTGGACTTCGACGAAAGTATAATTTATCCCCAATAATAGTCTCCCCCACTTTCGAATTTAAAATTCGAAGGAAGTATAAAAAGACAACTATCAAAGTTCTTTTTCGGACTCTGCACCCGTTGAAATTGAAGCTTAGAGGAGATCTTATCTCCAACAGAGGTTGAAGTTGAAGTTGAGGCTCGGGGGAGATCTCATCTCCAGTCGAGGTTGAAGTTGAAGCTCGAGGAAGATCTTGTCTCCAACCGAGGTTGAAGTTGAAGTTGAGGCTTGGAGAAGATCTTGTGTCCAACCAAGATTGAAGTTGAGGCTTGGGAGAGATCCCATCTTTAGTCGAGATTGAAGGAGATCTCATCTCCCGTTGATGCAGTCATTGAAGCTCGGAGGAGATCCTATCCCCAATCAAGGTTGAAAAGATCTCATCTCCGATTGACATAGGCGTTGAAGCTCGGGGGAGATCCTATCCCTAGTCGAGGTTGAAGGAGATCTTATCTTCTATTGACGTTGAAGCTCGGAAGAGATCTCATCTCTAGCGGAGGTTGAATGAGATCTTACCTCCTGTTGATGTAGACTTTGAAGCTCGAAAGAGATCTTATCTCTAGTCGAGGTTGAAGGAGATCTTATCTTTTGTTGACGTAGACTTTGAAGCTCGGAAGAGATCTTATCTCTAGCCGAGGTTGAAGAAGATCTTATCTCCAGTTGATGTAGAATCTAAAGCTCGGAAGAGATCTTATCTCTAGCCGAGATTGAAGGAGATCTTATCTCCTATTGACGTAGACTCTGAAGACTCTAAAGCTTGGAAGTGATCTTATCTCTAGCCAAGATTGAAGGAGATCTTATCTCCTGTTGACGTAGACTTTGAAGCTCAAGGGAGATCTTATGTCTGGCCGAGGTTGATGGAGATCTTATCTCCTATTGACATAGACTCTAAAGCTTGAAAGAGATCTTATCTCTAGCCAAGGTTGAAGGAGATCATATCTTCGATTGACGTAGATTTTGAAGCTTGGGAGAGATCTTATCTCTAGTCGAGATTGAAGGAGATCTTATCTCTTATTGATGTAGACTCTGAAGCTCGGAAGAAATTTTATCTCTAGCCGAGGTTGAAGGAGATCTTATCTTCTACTGACGTAGACTCTGAAGCTTGGAAGAGATCTTATCTCTAGCCAAGATTGAAGGAGATCTTATCTTCTTTTGTTGTAGACTTTGAAGCTCGGAAGAGATCTTATCTCTAACCAAGGTTGAAGGAGATCTTATCTTCTATTGAGGTAGCCTCTGAAGCTCGAAAGAGATTTTATCTCTGACTGAGGTTGAAGAAGATCTTATCTCCTATTGACGTAAACTCTGAAGCTCGTAAGAGATCATATCTCTAGCCGAGGTTGATGGAGATCTTATCTCCTATTGACGTAGACTCTGAAGCTCGAAGAGAGATCTTATCTCTAGTCGAGGTTGAAGAAGATCTTATCTTCGATTGACGTAGACTTTGAAGCTTGGAAGAAATCTTATCTCTAGCCGAGGTTGAAGGAGATCTTATCTTCTATTGACGTAGACTCTGAAGCTCGAAAGAGGTCTTATCTCTAGCTGAGGTTGAAGGAAATCTTATCTCCAGTTGATGTAAACTTCGAAGCTCAGGAGAGATCTTATCTCTAGCCGAGGTTGAAAGAGATCTTATCTCCTATTGATGTAGAATCTGAAGCATGGGAAGAGATCTTATCTCTAGTCGAGGTTGAAGAAGATCTTATCTCCTGTTGACGTAGACTTTGAAGACTCTAAAGCTCAGAAGAGATCTTATCTCTAGCCGAGGTTGAAGGAGATCTTATCTCCTGTTGACGTAAACTTTGAAGCTCGGGAGAGATCTTATCTCTGGCTGAGGTTGATGAAGATCTTATCTCTTATTGACGTAGACTCTAAAGCTCGGAAGAGATCTTATCTCTAGCCGAGGTTGAAGAAGATCTTATCTCTAGCCGAGGTTGAAGAAGATCTTATCTCCTATTAATGTAGACTCTAAAGTTCAGAAGAGATCTTATCTTTGACCGAGGTTGAAGGAGATCTTATTTCCTATTGACGTAGACTCTGAAGCTCGAGAGAGATCTTATCTCTAGTCGAGATTGAAGGAGATCTTATCTCCTGTTGACGTAGACTTTGAAGCTCGAAAGAGATCTTATCTTTAGTCAAGGTTGAACGAGATCTTATCTTCTATTAACGTACACTCTAAAGCTCGAAAGAGATCTTATCTCTGACCGAGGTTGATGGAGATCTTATCTCCTATTGACGTAGAGTCTGAAGCTCGGGAGAGATTTTATATCTGATCGAGGTTGAAAAAAATCTTATCTCCTACTAACGTAGACTCTGAAGCTCGGAAGAGATCTTATCTCTAGCCGAGATTGAAAGAGATCTTATCTCCTTTTGACGTAGACTTTGAAGCTCGGAAGAGATCTTATCTCTAGCTAAGGTTGAAGAAGATCTTATCTTCTATTGACGTAGACTCTGAAGCTCGAAAGAGATCTTATCTCTAGCTGAGGTTGAAGGAGATCTTATCTTCTATTGACGTAGACTCTGAAGCTCGAAAGAGATCTTATCTCTGGCCGAGGTTGATGAAGATCTTATCTCCTATTGACATAGACTCTGAAGCTCGAAAGAGATTTTATCTCTAGCCAAGGTTGAAGGAGATCTTATCTCCGGTTGACGTAGACTTTGAAGCTCGGAAGAGATCTTATCTCTAGTCGAGGTTGAAGGAGAACTTATCTCCGATTGACATAGACTTTGAAGCTCGGAAGAGATCTTATCTCTAGCTGAGGTTGAAGAAGATCTTATCTTCTATTGACGTAGACTTTAAAGTTCGAAAGAGATCTAATCTCTAGCCGAGGTTGAAGGACTTTGACTTGCTCATGTTAGAATGAGGTTCTTCTCCTATTTCTAACACGGCCATTATTGACTGTTTCTTTCCTGTCATCACATAATTTTTGCACCAAGAAAAAATAATATTGAAATGGAGAAATTTTATTAAAGAAAAATTACTGACAGTACATCCTCAGATTCTCTATGTTTTAGGATCATGGGAGCGTTGTTCCTCTAAGTTTCTTCAGGCAATAAGTCCGGGCCGGACGACCTCCTTTATCTCATG
The DNA here is from genome assembly GCA_006176705.1 of Cocos nucifera. Lineage (NCBI taxonomy): Eukaryota > Viridiplantae > Streptophyta > Magnoliopsida > Arecales > Arecaceae > Cocos > Cocos nucifera. The sequence goes on from QRFJ01000424.1 coordinate 793,739, forward strand.
CTGGCCTTCTCAATTTGGAGCAAGCTTCTCTTGGCTTTGAGGTTGGAAGATGATGGCTCATCGAAGTACCAATCCCCTTTCAGAGGTAGTATTGATGATGCCGAAAGGCGGCCGACCTCCTTGTTGTTCCTCCATCATTGGGGGTTCTGGCTATGGCAGCGCCCTTGATCGATCTTCTTCTGCTTCAGACTGGCGTCTGAGGAATCGAGCCAGCCACCCCCTCCTAATGAGCTTCTCAATTTCGTCTCGAAGCTGAATGCATTCTTTAGTATCGTGGTCGTGCTCACGATGGTAGAGGCAGTATCTACGTCGATCGTGCTTGTTTGGAGGAGATTGTAATTCTTCTGATCTTGGTAGCTGATTCTTAATTTTCATCAGAACTTGAGTTTTAGGAGAGTTAAGAGAGGCGTAGTTGCGGAACCTTCTAGGAGGAGGACTTCTTCGCGCCCTTCCATCGGGGCTTCCTTGATGATGAGTTCGAGAAGGAGTTCAGGCTCGTTTGAGCTCGGAGAGAGTCCGTGAGCGCAGTCGAACTTTACTCGACCCTCCATCGATTGTGGATTTATTAGACTCATCGATCCACCGCTCTCCTACGGTTTCTTCATCCTTCAACTTGAAGGCTTTTTTTGCACGGACATATCTCTCGGCCCAAGCTAGCAGATCAGCAAAATTTTTGAGGTACTTCTTCTTCAGAAAAATAGCAGATCGTTCTTCTGAAGGTCGCCCTTGAGTGCGACCATTGCTATGGACTAGTTCAGGTCCCGGACCTCCAATGCCGCAGCGTTAAATCGAATGACATAAGTCTGGATGAATTCTCTCTGCTTCTGCTTGACATTCATCAAAAAATTTGAACCTTGGTACCGACGTCGACTGCTGACGAAGTGAGTCACGAATTGATGGCTCATCTGGTCAAAAGAAAAAATCATACCTGGCTTCAATGTCGAGTACCAATTTCTTGCTGCTCCCTTTAAGGTAGATGAAAAAATTCAGCATAATATGGCGTCTGATGCACCATGGAGTACATCATGATCCGAAAGGCCTTCAGATGATCAATCGAATTAGACGTTCCATCGTAACTTTCAAATTAAGGAAGCTTGAAGTTCGGCAGAACGGACTCTTGCATAATTCGGAGAGAGAAAGAAGGATTGGTGCAGACGTCATCACAGCGAGCCGGAGTGATGTGGTGGAGTTCCTCAATCTATCGATCCATCTTTCGTAGTTTGTAATCGAGGACGTCATCTCGATTGCAGACCTTGGAGGGCTTCCAGCTATAGATGGAGAAAGTCTCCTCCAGAGGAGAACCATGATCCGAATATAGATCCTCTACTCTCTATTTCTTCTTCTCAGGGGCGACGGGCATGCTAATCTAAATGCTCTTCCTTAGGATCAGTTCTCGACATTCTGATGGCAGGTTTTCTGACGGAGTCGACGTCGAAGGCTACCGCATGACTTGTACCATCTTGGTGAGGTCCTAAACCCACTGCATCAGCAGGTTAAATTGCTCCAGATCTACTATGACCGTCGGTGGAGGTGGAGGTTGAAGTGCCGATGATAGAGTAGGAGTGGATGGATCTAGCTCAGATCTGATGACAGACGCGGTAGATCTCTAGGTAGTCGCCTTCTTTTGAGGTATTTCTTAGGATTGAGGAAGAGGATGAAGATGAACTTTAGAGAAGAAGGTCGGTAGGGTCGGCTGAGCACTCCTTTAAGAACAAGGATACCTCAGAGACAGAGGCCCTTCCTCTAGCGTCAATTCTGTTGATGCATAATCTAGTTGACGTCGGAACGAGCTGGAGTGAAGGAGGACGAGGTCGCCGCCGATGACTTGCAAAATGAAGTTCCATTTGGAGTCGGTGGTGGTGACTCCGGTGGGACCCTCTGACAATCAAGTCAGCTCTTCTGGCCAACAGAAATGGAGTGCTCAGGCAAGAGTTCGACAGACTTTTAGGAAGGAGAAGGGAGCTTAGAGCCTAGAGAAAACGTATTTGGAGGATCCCTTTTATAGGCGGAGCTTGTAGCAAGTTGATGGTGACAGCTATAGCTGCCTGGTAGCGGGCCGCTCGAGATCTGACGGAGTCAGTCACGGAGGGTAGCGCCGCCTGTAGCGCCGCTTGTAGTAGATTGATGGTAATAACTATTGCCGTCTGGTAGCAGGTCGCTATCGTCTGCAGCAGACTGATAGTGATGGCCGTAGCTGTCTAATATTGAGCCGCTCGAGGCTGCATGAGGGGTGAAGAGCTTTGATGTATATCAATTCTAGAAGAGTTCGGACTCCCAAAGAAAATATGGCTAGAGGGTATCATCCAGGAGGAATGCTAGCTAAAGGAGGAGCCCGGAAGGAGTTTGGCTCTTGTAGAGATTCGATTGAAGGAGAGATACGGAAGGAGTTTGGCTCCTATAGAAGTCCGATCGAAGGAGAAGCTTGGAAGGAGTTCGGCTCCTGTAGGCGTCCGACTGAAAGAGAAATTCGGAAGGAGTTCGGCTCCCATAGACGTCCGACTGAAGGAGGGATTCGGAAAGAGTTCGACTCCCATAAGCGTTCGACTGAAGAAGAAGCTTGGAAGGAGTTCGACTTCTTTAGAAGTTCGACCGAAGAGATGTTTGGGAGAAATTCTGCTCCTAAAGAAGTCCAACTGAAGGAGAAGCTCAGAAGAAGTTCGGCTTCTGTAGGCATCCGACTGAAGGAGGAGCTCCGGAGGGAGCTCAACTCCCGTAGGCGTCCGACTGAAGGAGAGATCCGGAAGGAGTTTGGCTCCTGTAGAAGCCCGATAGAAGAAAGAATTTGGAGGAAGTTTGGCTTCCATAGAAGTCCGATAGAGGAAGAAATCTGGAGGAAGTTCGGCTCTCGTAGAAGTCCGTTCGAAGGAGATATTTGGAAGGAGTCCGGCTTCTGGAGAAGTCCGATAAAAGAAAGAATCTGGAGGGAGTTCGGCTCCCGTAGAAATTTGATAGAAGGAAGAATCTAGAAGAAGTTTGGCAGAAATTCGACCGTTGAGAGAGTTCGACTGAAATTCGATCGCTAAAAAGTTTGGCCGACTGAAAAAATTCGGATGGGACTCGATCGCTGAAGCTTTTCAATGATTATCAATTACATTGGACTAAGTATCAGACTGAAATTCGATAAAAATATAATTTATCTTTAATAATAATTATTATTTTTTTATTAAATAAAAAAATATATAAATTTATTTAATGGTATCTATTGTATTAATTATTATTATTATTATTTGTGGCTTAGCATCACCTAAATCTGAGGAGTTTCGAGGGCCTGCTTAAATTCCTCGTGCAAATAATTGTACAATTTGCTTTCCCACATAAAGATATTTAATTATTAAGTTGGTACCCATAATAGAGAGAATATGGAACAAGGGACACTGCAAGGGAATCTGGGCCCGTTAACCATGCACGAACCATCGTGAACCCCGCCCCCGGTTTTGCATCGATCCCTCTTTGTTGCACCATTTATTCTCGTTATTAAGTACTGAAGATTTTTTTTTTCGAAGCCATTGAGGACGTAACTAGGAATAAAATATACTAAGAAGTTACGAGATGAAAAAGAGGCAACTAAGAGACGGGGCCGGCTTTAGGCAAAGCCACCAAACCCTTACCTTACCCTAGGCCCTTTACCGGCCCCCACATGATACATCTCACCTGGCCGTCCATCCGCCAACTCGCAAGAAGATGAATGATGTCCCTCCAATCATCATAAAAGTTAAACCATGACATCAATTATCAAAGCTCAAGTTCACTATTCATAAGTACGAGATCAAGTGGAGATCACCGTCGAGGGATCGAAGATGAAAGATCTATTAGAAAACTTGCAAAGAGAAGCCTCGATCGTCGAGATGGATGAGGATTGGACGACACAGCCACGAAGAGAGGCGCAGCATGGGCCACCATCCACCAGCTTTCCACTTTTAACTTTTTTGTTCTTGATGTCGAGCCCGTCGACCGTCACAAGCAACCCGTCGTCTACCGATCCACTCCGATGCCTCGTCGATGGAAAAAATAGGAACCCACCTTGGTCGTAATGGCAGCGGTCCAATGGAGCCCGAAGGCCTTGGGAGGCATCTTCGATCTTCGACTCTTCTCCAATGAGGTTCTTTGCATTTCTGCACGACTGTCGAGGAGGCGATGGAAAAAATAGGGATCCACCTTGATCCTGGTGGCAGCGGTCCAACGGAGCCTGAACGCCTTGAGAGGCATCTCCGATCTTCGACTCTTCTCCGATGAGGTTCTTTGCATCTCTACGCGATTGTCGAGGAAGCTAGGAAGGCACTGCCTTTCGGTCCTTTTCGTTCCGGACGTTCTCACAGATGGAGAGAATCAAGACTCAAGTTACGTGGTGTTCGATGGTTAGAAAAGCTGGAGGTTAGTTAATGCTTCCATTTGTCCATAAGCCATAGCCCACATACTCTCTCATCAATTTTTAATGATAATGACTATATACTATCATCCTATAAAACTATTTTTTTTATTCTCCTTTTCTAACTCCGTTTACTCTTTTTCTTGATGACAGATTCTAGCTTATTTCTACACTCTTGCTATCCTGCACAACACTATAAAATAATTACTTGATTATTCATTCTATTTATAATTAGCATTCGATAATTGATTACTATTATTCTAATCTTTACAAATTTTTTATTTAATTTAAAATTTATATTATATTATTTTTATTTAATTTAATAATTAATTCATTGAATTAAAAATTTTGACCGTCGATCTTATATTAACCATTTAAAAAATATAAAATAATTATAATAATTAATTTTTTTTGATAATTTTAATTTTTTTAAAAAAATTATTTTAATATTTGACTTTAGACCATCATCTTGTTGAGCCGCCGCTGCTAAGAAATACCTCATCTCATAGCTGAAACCAGGCGATTGGTTTGTTTCTTGAGCCGGCTAAAATGATTCCATCCGGCTGGTAACTTTTTAGCAGGAGATTTATTTATTTATTTATTTTATAAAGTCCCAAAAGTTTGATTTATCTCCTGTCATATTTCACAAAAATTAGCAGAATTATAGTTTTAAAACACGTGTTATCACGTTCTAATGGCTCTGACTGAACCATCCTGATAGTTATGATGATTAGTTTTTGTCAATTTATGTTAAAACTAAAATTTTAAATTCTAATATTAAAATAATCATGAAATAATAACTGCTATAATGATACCATAATGAAAAATTATGGATTTTTTTCCAAAAAATAATGGATAATAGTTAAAAAAAAACTAATGGGGTTATCTTTCCTTTCATTTTTACTAGATAAAATATTTATTTTATGGGACCTTACAATCATTTTTGCAGAAAATTTTGAAATTTCAAATGAATTTTATTTTTTTAAAATAAAAATATCAGCGAAAATAAAAACATCATCATGGTCCAAGTAACAGATTCACCTTCATGGCAATCATCAATGTATAATGATGATAAATTTTAATAGATTAAAGCATCCGTTTATTCTCTTCTGCTATAGAAGTGGGTATACATGCATCCGATGCGTCTCAGATGGTTCATATATAATTATAACCTACCATATAAATCATATATTTTATTTCTTGTGGTTCCCATTCATCCTACATTAGCCTTCGACTCACCGTGTCTCGATTTTTCTCATGGTGCATCATCATTATGATATGCATGGCATAGGAAATTATTTTTTTTAATAAATAGATAGATAGGTAAATAAATAACAAATCAGCTCCGTCCATTACGTGGCAAGATGGTTCAAACATCCATCGCATCTCTGTCCGCATCAAGATTGCTTCCGCCATTCGGATTCTCCGCATGATGCCAAGCTAGTGGATTGAAATATTGAGCGAGCACCCAAGTGGGCCCACTTTACTTCCCATAATGTTGGATTCCATGTACGGGTTTGGCCGTCGTTCCCTGCGTGATGCGACCTCCACGTGAGGTTTCTCAATCCCTGGAACCGAGTGTTTTTTATAAAAAATTATGGATAATGCGTTGAAAAAAGTGTCCGAATGATTAGACTAAAGAGGGGTGGGCATGGACGCTATTATGGGTAACCGGCATGCAAGGTGTTTACTTTTGTACCATTTGTCACAAGGAGAGTGGGGAAAAAGAACAGGATTAGAACACCAGAGGTTTGTTTGGTTTTCCAATCTTATTTAGAGCATCTAATAAGTAGGTGAGATGGGTCCCAATTATCTGGCTTCTTTGGCTAATAATTAGTTGTTTGTGGCGGACACGGGTTTTCAAAAAATGGTGATGATGGATTCGGCAGGAGACCAAGAACGACCATCCACCAATCAAACGGTGAAAAATCACCAACAGACCTACACCTTTTAAGATACCTCCAAGAGGTGAATAGGACTCGACCTTAGATGGGAATGGGAAGGCCATCATAATCATATGTCAATGTAGAGTAGATAATTAGTGAATGACGCCACCACACGATCGAGAGAACAAGAATATATGCTGTAGGGCCAAAATCATGCAAATGGGATGCATCTAGATATATATTATTGGGCCTCCAACTAACATTATTAGAGCAATATAGAAACATTCATTAAGCTGAATGGGGATGGTTTACTACCTTGCATAATTTATATTTTATTAACTAATTCAAAATTCTGGGTAGAATAATGAGGGATGGGGTTGTATATTTCGCATGGAAAAAAAAAAAAAAAAAAAAAAAAGGATTCGCATCCCATCATGCCAATCCACCATTGGTTGGATTGAGCAATGATGACCTTGAGAGTTATGCAGATGGATTGAAGAGATTTATATGGAGCGAGCCACTTGAGTCCTGTGTGAGCATAGGTGGATTTCTTTTTTGGTGAAACAAAAGGAATTTTTTCCTTTAAACAAGCGGCATCAAGAGAGAATCAGCACATAACAAATCTCTAAACCCGGTAGGATAATCCCTTTTATATATATATATATATATATAATTCCCTTAATAGAACTAATCAATCCGCAACTTTATTACCCTCTCTGAAAATATGTGAAGCCGCAATCGAGATTATTACTTGAAAGAAGCTTTTCTAGCGTGGAGCGAAGAAGAACAGTCCTGCAGCAGCATGGTCTCGAATTACAAACCTAGCAGCAGCTTGATTTTGATGCCGCCGCATGCAAAAAAACCACCATCAAAATTAATACTAAGATAATAGTGATTTTTTGCTAATTAATTATCTAAACGACCGTTTCCCAACTCGGTAAACAAACTATATATATATAATAATGTATGATATTTCATTTTCTTATTTGGTAATAAATATCAGTAGGAAAATCTATGGATGTTCTCCGTACCTTTCGATTACATGATAAGTATAATTTTTATGGATATCCTTTTCAAATAAGTTTTTTGATTTTATTTTAAATCTTCATTTTTATTGTTCCAAGTTCATGAAATAGTGCTTTGGATGCAGAAAATAATTCAAAAGAATAGTCCAGAAAATGCATCGAAACAATAGTTAAATATCTGATTTTCACTCGAAACCCAACCCAATACTTGACCTTTTTCTTTTTAAAAGAAAAAATGGGTATCCATATTTCATTAGACTTCACTCTTTTTAGGTTTAGATCCAACAAATATGTTTTCATTTTAGGTATGGATATTGCCAAACCCAATCCAAGACATCATACTCGTTCAAATCCTGGTTTCTTCCACCCATCCGTACATGGAATTATTCTCATAAATCTGTCTCAAAACGTCCTCCGACAAAAAAAGAGAAAAAAACACGTACCTCCAATAGTTAATTCTGATCTAAGAGCGGCATTCCTCTTATCATCATTTGAGAGCAAATTTGCTGTCAAAGGCTAGATTGAAAAATGAATACTTAGGACTTATTTGGATATTCCTACGGGATTGAGTTAAAAATTTTATAGAAAGGAAATATCTTTAACAATGTGCATAGCTTATGACTCAAAGTACTAAATATGAGCCCAAGCTTCGGCCATGTCAATTAGACCTCCTCCAGTCCATTCCTGTATGATAGGAAAAAGATCTAGTGAGGTCATTTTTCTCTCTACCGGATTAAGGCTAGTGTACTCTAAAAAAATCTCTGTGAATACTGCAACATGGACTTTGCTTGGCATGTATTTTCGTGAATCCTGTTGGATTTTATCTAATTTTGTATCTAAGGACACTCAATTTTTAGATATGATCTAAATAGCATTTATAGATTTGAAAGTCATATTTTTATAAAAACTTATTTCATAGAAAAACTCCACACAGAGAGGGCATGAGAGGTTTTTCAGTGAATCAAGATTTTTGGGCCGAGTGAAACCCTAGGGTTGGGACCCTGGGTTCGGATGGAGAGATCGAGTGCTGTGAGCATTAGATCACCACCAAACTTTAGACACCAACTCATCATCCTCCATGCTCTGTGTTCTAATTTTTTAGAGTATTTAAGAAATCAAAACGTAGGCAATTGATTGGATCGATCATGATCAACTATCAAAGATCCCGGCGAAGAGCTAGCACTCTAGTGGAGCTAGTCGAGACCAAGAGCTTCATGTGGACCAACCATAGAGGCTAGATGAGTGTATGGCTATAGCATGATACCATAACTTATTTTGATAAATTTGGATTATAGAGATCAGCTACCTCCGCACAGATATCGAGTTCTGAACTCGTATCGGTCGGTAGATTTGATTTGCTAATCAATCATATTTAAATTTCAAATTACATATTAGCATATCTAGATCCTGAGTAGGATTTATTTGATATGATCAATGTATGCATAGTATTAATCTTAGATTAATATTTACTTTCACTACTATTTTATTTAAATTTTTTTTTAAAATGCATGCTTAAATCTTATGCGATTTTCTTCAATGGTATCAGAGCAACTGGGTTGCTTGACATATCTAATATGTAATTAAAAATTAAATTTTAGTATATTTGATATGCTTAATCTAGATAACTTAGTAATCGAGAATGAATGAGCCACCAAGCCATCCAGTCATAAGGGATAAGTATGATTTAAAGGCCATCTCCTTCCATTCAGTGGGGATCCCTTATGGTGGTAAGAGTGCCACCCTAAACTCATTCATTTAAGATGAATAGTGAAAGAATTTTAATGATTAAAATTATTTTAATTAAAAAATTAAATATGAATGTATTTTAGATTAAATCTAAAAGGTTGATTCATAGTTTAGATTTTATTATGTTTTATTTTCTGCTTAAAACTAGCAATAGATTGCTGTTTGAGAAATGAGCCGATCCGTTTCTGAAATGAGTCAATCCATTTGAAAAATAGAAAATAAAAATCTTTCAAAATTTGAAAACTATTTTTGAAATACCAAACCCTAACCTATCAGCCCAAAAACTTAATTAAAAAAATTAAGTTTTGTTCATAGGGTTTGGAATTATGAATTAAGATCCTAAGATAATGTCATAAGACTGTGGGTTAAAGGGTTAGATGAATTAGATACATTAATTGGATTAGATTTAAGGTTAGTTAAAGAATAGATTAATCTAGAGTAATTGATCAAATCTAATCAAGTGTTGAATTAGATTAGATCAAGGATACTCTAGAATCAACTCCAATAGTTGTAGTTGGATGAGTCCATGTTTTTAACAAGACCAGGATGGACTTAATTCATGGCTAAGTGGTCTAGTCCGAAATTGCTAAGTTGATCAGATTAAACCTAATTAACTGATTGATGTCTAAGATAAGTTTGGCAGTCTAGATCAATGATTTTTAATTGAAAGCTACTCGCACTGATTCGATCTTTGACGAGTTAATGGTATATCCCTTTCACTGATCTCACTTACCTAGCCGACATGATCGATTAGAATTTGATTAGATCACTTGGTGATTCGAACCAATCCATGTCACTAGGAATCAGTTTGATTGATTTCAATCAGTAAGACTGAATTAGGGGTCCATGCACTTAAATTGATCCTAGTCCTGACCTATTAACTTATTGAAGTCAGTGGTAGGGTTTGACTTGGTGAAGTCAGTAGAAAAAATTGGTCTGCATCATTTCTATCTAAAATCACATGTAACCTAAATCTTCTAAATTATTAGATCCTTAAAATTACTAAGTTATGGGAATAACTGAGTCATAGCCTCCCATTAAGATGAATAGTAATGAGTTCAATCTTCTGGGTAGACATTGGAGGTGCCTTATATCTGGTGTTCATCTGGATATTAAAATTACTATCCATCATATGATTATTAGATCGCACTCTCTTAATGGTGATCAGATTAGCCAGAGCTTTTCTCGGATCTGGTTATTATTGGTTTGATGCATCAAAGTTAATCATGTTAATGGTTGGACTTAACCAGATCTTTTCGATGGAGGCCATAGCCTACTGATTTGGCATCTGAAACAAAACCTAAATACTGAAAACTATTTAGAAAAATAATTAATTATGAACCTACCTATAGATGCACACTGGTTAGCCAGAGCTTTTCTTGGATCCGTATATAGTCTATGTGGATTCCAATACCTGCTAAGGAGTTAGTGTAATTTCTCGAATTGAAGGTAGAGGCTACCAATTCATCAATAATAGTGAAAGAATCTTTAGACTAAAATCTAAATCTTTAGAATTAATTAATTCAAGTACTAATAAGATTTTATATTTTTCTTTTAGATAATTAGAATGGCTAGAGTTAGTCCACTCCGTTTACTATTAGACAGTGGCAAGTGTTTAGAACCTAAGAATAAAGAGTCTAGTGTTGATCCTAATCATGCAGACGCAGAGAAAAATGATCCTTTTGACCTAAATAGGCTGAATAGTAGAAATCAACAAGTGATTGCTGGTCAAGGCTGTTATATTATAACATCTTGCAATTTCTCCGTATGTGATATATCTACCTGGGTATTAGATACCGAAAGTCTGATTCATATATGCAATTTTTTGCATGGACTTCAAATTGATAGAAAATTTGAGAATGGTGATAGATTTCTTAATATTGAGGATGGAAGTCAAATTTCAGTCCTAGCATTGAAAACTCTTGAACTATTTTTCAAAAATAATGGTATCATTTTAAATGACTATCACTATTGTCCATCTTTTATGATGAACATAATATCAATTGGACTTTTGGCCAAAGATGATTATACTTTATCAATAAAAGAACATTATTACGATATCATTAGGAATGATGTCACAATAATGCAAGGACAATGATGTCACAGCCTATTAGTATAATATACACGTCGAATAAACGATCAAAACTAGATAATGTCACTAATGCTTATCTTTGGCACTGTAGGCTTGGTCATATAAATAAGAATAGAATTAACAAGTTAGTCAAGGAGCGTATCCTTGACAATGATAATTGTGAATCATTGAATACCTATGAGTTCTGATGCGTGCTAATTTATAGCTATGGCAAGTGCACTAGTTAATCAAGTAATAAAGTGAATGAGTAGAGTATCGTCCCTAGAGGATTGAAAAATAAGTACTGAAAAGCTCTTTCCTATGTTTTATTTAGAAGATTGATTTATGAGAATAAGAAATTAAAGAAAATAAAAAAAATAAAAAAAATAATTAAAAGTTTTTAATTAAATAGAGAGAGTGTAAATTATTAGGATTTTAAACTCAAGAGCAATGGATTACTAAGGCAATCGATTCACCAACTCAGTCAATACAATATTCAGATTTTTAAATTAATTTTATTTCATGTGACGGTGGAGTCTCCTAATTTATTCACTACCCTTTGGTCCAGGCATAGCAAAACTATTAATATTTATTAATTATCCTTTGGTCCAGGTATAATTTAAATAAATATTAATGCATTAGGTTTTGTGAAACCCTCTAATTAAAATACGCTACGTCCAAAACTCCTCCATAGGGAAAATAAACTTGTTTACCTTTACCAAGACATCCTCCACTATACCTCTTGGATATTTAATGGATCCGTCGGCTAATTGAAGAATAATAGTGGTAGGCTTTGGTTCTCCTAGACCCAGCTTCCTGAAAATAGAAAAAAGCATGAGATTAATGCTTGCTCCTAAGTCACATAAAACTTTATCAAAACTACAATCACCAATAATGCAGGGGATAGTAAAACTTCCTAGATCTTTTAACTTCTGTGGTAATTTATTTTGAAGTATTGCTGAGCATTCTTCATTCAAATTTATTCTCTCATGCTCCTTCAGCTTTTTCTTATTTGTTAAGATTTCTTTAAGAAACTTGGCATACCTGGGCATTTGAGTAATAGCATCTACAAAAGGAATATTAATATATAAATTCTTTAGAATTTTGAAAAAATTAGAAAATTTCTTATCTAGATGCTGTATTTGTCTCTCTGGGAATGGTAGTGGCGGCACCTAGGGCTTCACATTTGGATCGGCAAATCGTATACCTGGAGACCATCCATCTGCTGGTTGTATTGGTGACTGACGAATTTTAGTTGATGGTTCCTTATTTGTAGTTGGCTCTTTAGTCTCATTCTTCTGATGTGGCTCCTCCAGCTTTGTACCACTTCTTAGGGTGATAGCATTGACTTGCTCCCTTGGATTTATCTCCGTATTGCTTGGCAAGGATCCTTGAGGTCTCTCGGAGATTATCTTAACCATTTGACCTATTTGCATCTTCAAATTTCGAATTGCTGCTGTTTGGTCCTGCCTAAGTTTGGCTTCCAAATTTTTTATAGTTGCTTCTTGATTTTGCATAAATTTGATCATCAGCTCTTCCATGTTGGAATTCTTTTCAGGTACTTGGAATCCCGAGGGTGGCTGTTGTGCTGCATTTTGATTACTCCATGAGAAATTTGGATGCTGCCTCCACCCTTGATTGTATGTGTTGGAGTAGGGATTATTTTATTGCGGCCCGAAAAAATTACTAATATAATTAACTGTATTAGTTGTTTTAGCAAAAGGATTACCTATTTGGCAATTGCTCGTATCGTGTCCTCCTCCACATAGGTCACAAGTAATGCTCTGAACATGCATAGCTGTTCCCTTTAAGTTGTTGACTTTGGCTCTAAGGGCTGCAATTTCAGCTAGTAAGGTTGGCACGCAATCTACTCCCTGCACAGCTGCTAGTCTTTTTGGCATCATACGTTCTGTCTGCCATTGATAGCTATTTGATGCCATCTCATCGATCAGATCGAAAGGCTTCTTCCTCCATTTTTTGATTAATGGTTCCTCCTGCTGCTGCATCAATCATAGATCGATTAGTAGGAGATAAACCATTATAGAAAGTTTGTACCTGAAGCCATACGGGTAGTTGATGATGTGGACATCTCCTCAGCAGTTCCTTGAAATGCTCCCAAGCCTCATATAGTGTCTCCATGTCCATCTGCATAAAAGAAGTGATATCGTTGCGCATCTTAGCAGTCTTTGGAAGGTGGAAAGTACTTGGCTAAGAATTTTTGGGCTAGGACATCCCAAGTTGTGATAGAACCTGCAGGAAGAGAATGAAGCCAACTTTTTAGCTTTATCCCGTAAAGAGAAAGGAAATAACCTTAATCTAATAGCATCATCCGACACCCCATTAATTTTAAAAGTATCGCAAAGTTCAAGAAAATTAGAAATATGGGCATTCGGATCATCATGCACGTGTCCACTGAATTGGACAGTTGATTGAATCATCTGGATCATCGTCGATTTTATTTCGAAGTTGTTTGCTCGTACAGGCGGTCTCCTGATGCTCGAAGCTGCATCGGCTACAGATGGTGTGATGTAATCATTTAATGGATGATGTACTGGTCGAATAGCTTCATGCTGTCCTTCGATCGCCATATCCAATCCTAGATTGATGTCGTTAGGATCTTCAGCTGCCATGTTTCTCTCTTGTTGTAGTCTTCTAATAGTCCTTTCAATTTCTGGATCTAGAGGTAGTAAGTTACTATGTCCAGTACGTGTCATGCACTAAATTTTTTTTTTTAATAATAATAAAAATTAAAAATAAATTTCTAAAGTAAAGCTAGGATCAAAATTTTAATATTATTTTAGACACAATCCCCGGCAACGGCGCCAAAAACTTGATGCGTGCTAATTTATAGCTATGGCAAGTGCACCAGTCGATCAAGTAATAAAGTGAATGAGTAGAGTATCATCCCTAGAGGATTGAAAAATAAGTACTGAAAAGCTCTTTCCTATGCTTTATTTAGAAGATCGATTTATGAGAATAAGAAATTAAAAAAAATAAAAAAAAATAAAAAAAATAATTAAAAATTTTTAATTAAATAGAGAGAGTGTAAATTATTAGGGTTTTAAACTTCAAGAGCAATGGATTACTAAGGCAATCGGTTCACCAACTCAGTCAATACAATATTCAGATTTTAGATTAATTTTATTTCATGTGACGGTGGAGTCTCCTAATTTATTCACTATCCCTTTGGTCCAGGCATAGCAAAACTATTAATATTTATTAATTATCCTTTGGTCCAGGTGTAATTTAAATAAATATTAATGCATTAGGTTTTGTGAAACCCTCTAATTAAAATACGCTGCATCCAAAGCGCACTAAAATTTCCGCATGCATATGAATTCTAATTTGATTCATAATACAAGGTATATAATCAAGAAGCATTAACATAGATGTACTTGGTCCGTAACATCTATGTTCATCAGATCAATTAGAAGATGGCCAGTAATCTAAAAGCATTAAGATCAGATTTATATACTCCTCATGAATAAAATTTAAAAATAAATCATACTGAATATTGCATCAAAAGAGTGGCTACACCTTAGCCTTAGTAAAATAAAATTTAGTTCATGATAACAAATTCAAAAATAGCAAATAAAATAAAAAGCATAGAGAAATTAGACTGTTTGATTGCTGAAATTGATTGTCTGCTGCTCTTGATGTGGAGAACTTGGCGAAGAAGAAGAGGCTCCTTGATCGATGTCTTGATCGTCGAAGAAAAAAAAAAAATCAAAAATCTTTTTTTGATTTTCTCACAAATCACTCTTACCTCTCTCCTCTCTCTTTCTCTCTCTCTTTCTATTTCTCTCTTTCTCCCCGTCTCTCTCTGTCTCTCTCTAATTTTTTTTTCACGACAACAAACTTTTTTTATAGATAAAGAGTTTGATTTCCCCCAAAATCCATCAAAAATTAGGTTTAAGACTCCTTAAACAACTCAAATTAAGATCTGGATAATTCTGTCCGTTGGATATTGATCAAACGGTCTAAAAATCACTCAAAAACTTCTTAAAATAACCCAGATCAAGTCAGATTTAATGTCAACCATTGGATCAACCGTTGGATTAAATCTGGACCATCTGATCGCGTTGAAAGAAGGCTTCTGATCTATAGTTTAACGTCAAAATGAATCTCAGCCGTTGGATCTCGATCGGAAGCTACGGATGGCATCCATCAGCGCCTTCTTTTCAGCCATTCGATCAAGCTTCAGTGAAAACCAACCGTTGGATCAGCCAGAATTCCCAAATTATCCTCCATGGACCATGCGCGAGCTCGGTGTTGCATGGACCACCGCATTCTTCAACTAATCAGAGCACTTTTTGTGATATAAAATGCCCAAAATATCCTTCGGTCGGTCCACCATGCGTCGCAAAAAATGCTGACGTCATCATGACATCAGCATTGCATCGGTGGTTTTTTTTTTTTTTTTTTGAAATTCAATTCTGGGCTCGTTTGAAGTCCGTTTTGCCTAAAATTTTTTTCATCAGAATCAGAAAAATAAGATTTTCACATTGATGGCATTCTTTCCTATATAAGATTAATAAAAGTATCAATTTCTAATAAAATAGATTAATTTATTTTATAATTTAATACTTTTATTAGTATATTTTTATCACTTATCAAGTTCTATCTTCTCGATAAGTTGACCAAATCATCTTTTACTAAAAAGGATGAGTGGGCCACTGAGCTTCTAGGTCTAGTATATACTGATGTATGTGGACCTATGAATACATATACTAGAGATGGGTTTTACTACTTTATTATATTTACTGACGATCTATCTAGGTATAGGTATGTCTATCTTATGAAGAGTAAATCTAATTCGTTTGAAATGTTCAAATGATATTGAAATGAGGTAGAAAAATAACTTGAAAAGAGTATTAAAATTCTTCGATCTGATCGAGAAGGTGAATATCTTTCCAACGAATTTTTGATATATCTAGGAGAGAATGGATTCTCTCATAATGGATCCCTCCTGAAATACCATAGCATAATGGTGTATCTGAAAAGAGGAATCGAATTCTGTTGGACATGGTTCGATTCATGATGGCATTTACAAGTCTGCCGATTTCATTTTAAGGTTATGCACAAGAAACTGTTTGTTTTATTTTAAATAATGTTCCGAGCAAGTCTGTTTCAAAGACTTCATATGAGATATGGATTGGACGTAAGCTGACACTCTCTCACTTTAGGATTTGGGGATATCCAATTTATGTTAAATATTTACAATCGAAAAAGCTTGGACCTAGGTTCGATAAATGCCTGTTCATAGGATATCCCAAGAAAACTAAGGATTATTACTTCTACCTTGTTGAAGAATAAAAGATGTTCGTCAGCAAAAGAACAATCTTTTTGAAAAAGAAGTTTCTTAGAGAAGAAACAACTGTCTCTAATATCGAACTTAATAAAGTTCGACAGATGAAAAAATCGATACATTCTAGTGAACATACAGAACTAGATTTGATAAGATCAAATCCAGAGCCTATTGAAATGATACCAAGAAGATCTGGTAGAGTACCGCTTCAACTAGATGATTCTATAGTTTCTTGGTTCGAAATAATGATCCTATCGAACTCAATGAAAACGACGAGGATTCAATCACCTACATGGATGCCATGCAAAGATCCGACTCTGATAAGTGGCTGAAAGCTATGAAGTCTGAAATGGAGTCCATGAAGGTCAATAGTGTATGGAGACTAGTTGATCCATCTGAAGGGGTAAAATTCATTGGGTGTAAGTGAATTTTCAAAAGAAAATAGGACGTAGATGGAAAGGTGGAGACCTATAAAGTTTGTTTGGTTGCCAAGGGATGTTGTCAGCATTATGGTATTGACTATGATGAGATGTTTTTCTCAGTGACAATGTTCAAATCTATTCGGATTATGCTTGCGATAGCAGCATACCTAGACTATGAGATCTGGCAAATGGATATGAAAATAGCTTCCTTAAATGGAGAGCTGGATGAAGAGGTGTATATGATACAGTCTGAGAGTTCTACATCCACAGATAAGTCTAAGATGTGCAGGCTTCAAAGAACTATCTATGGATTGAAGTAAGCATCGCGGAGTTGGAACATGCATTTTGATAAAGTAATCAAAATGTATGGCTTTGTTAAGAATGAAGAAGAATCTTACGTGTATAAATGGGCCAACGGTTCTGTTGCCGTATTTTTTGTACTATATATTGATGACATTCTCTTAATCAAAAATAACATTCCTACATTATAGGGAATAAAGATTTAGCTGTCGTCTCAATTCTCCATACAAGACTTGGGAGAAGCTTCCTATATTCTAGAAATGAATATTTATAGGGATAGATCTAAAAGGTTGCTAGGATTATCCCAATCCACGTACATTGATACCTCCTGAAGAGCTTCAGCATAGAGAATTTCAAGAAGGGCTATCTTCCGATAGACCATGAAATTTCGCTCTTCACTATTACAAAAAAGAACTACGACAGTAGATTGTAACCGCTGTCGTAGTCCAAAAAATTGCTGTCATAGATTATGGCAGCGGTTTTTTAACCGCTGTCATTACGGCTGTCGTCATAGCTCTATGGCAGTGGTTGTTAGAACCGCTGGCATAGATTATCTATTGTAGCGGTTTATAAATCGCTGCAATAGATCGATCTATCACAGCGATTATGTAACTGCTGCCATTGGATATCTATAGCAGCGGTTACATAACCGCTGCCATAGATAATCTATAGCAGTGGTTTCTTAGCCGCTGTCATAGATCTAGTGCAGTGGTTGGCACCGGACCTATGGCAGTATTTGAAATGGATATTGCAGCGGTTATAAAACTACTATCATAGATCTTAAATAATTAAAAAAATAAAATTTTTATTTTTTTTATATATTTTACCTGATAAATATAGATATAAAATATAAAAAAATATAATAAACATAAACATTATTTTGAAATGCTAAAATTTTATTAGCGAATAAAATTTATTATAATATTTTTTTAAAAAAATAAAATATATTAAAAGTCTCCTAAATCTACATCATTGTCGTCGTCGTCGTCACCGAAAGTCGGAGCTGGAGCTGGAGCTGGAATGCAGGCCAACATATCCTCGAAGCTCGTGACTCCAAAATGCATGCTAAGCATCGACATCATGTCTCTCACGATGTCCTCCAGATGAGATACACGCTCCTCAGCCCGATCTACCTACATCATAGCATGATCTGTCCGTACCAATGCCTCCTCAAGCTCCTCCCGGCTGACGACACTAGAAGTCTATGAGGAGATGCTCATCTTGAATCAGTAGCTCATCGGCATATGTCCGAGACTACATCGGATCCTCCCAGAGTGCTCAGGCCCCAAGACCTGAGATAGATGGTCATGGAGCCCAGAGGTATCCGGGCCCTTGCTCGTGAGCGCATCTAATTGATCCTATAATTATAAATTAAAATAAAATTTTATAAAAAATACTATAATATTAATCATATATACTAATATATTTAATACTTACAAAAATATGTTCGATCGTGGCATTCATCGACCTATCCGTCTTGTCCGTGTGGCTGGATCGAAAGATCTCGCTACGACTGGGCATCACTCCATCTTTCATCAGCTATAATAAAGAATAAATTTATCAAAAAGATGATAAAAAATATGAATTTAATTTATCTAGTAAGATTTAGAATTAATTACCTCTCTATGCACACGACTGACCATAGACTCCTGGCCTAGAGTATGCATATACTTCTGGACTGCACGGTTCTTCCGATTCTGATGGAAGATAGCCTAATAAGTATTCAAATAAATAATAAATATTTAAATAAAATTTTAAGCGTATTGAAAAATTTAAAAGTTAAAAATTTTACCTCAAACTCCTGGCTCCTCCAGTGTCTAACCATCCTCTCCTATTGACTCGGAGGATAGTTCTGTATCTAAGGAACAAGCTCCTTCGGAGTATCTCATTGGTGCTCGATCCATCCTCTATGGAGCTTGACCTTATAACCCCGGTACAACTCCTCGATCTTTTTCAGTCGGACATCTCGAGACCTCTCGTGATGGAGAAAGTCATACCTTTTTTGCACAAATTTATCAAAAATTAATTATAAAATTATTCTAATCAAATATATATAATATAAATATATAAAATGCATAAATATAACTAAGATGCGTGTACTTACCCATATCTCCTCTCATACCCGGTCCCTATGGCAGCATCCATCAAACGTCAGTCTGTGGGTTCTACGGAAATGATGTCCGACTGTCTTACAAGCACTCCAAAAAAGAAATAAATCTTCCGTGCGGTCTCCCTTACCGACGTCTCCTTCGCATCATACTGCACCATCACCTAATGCTGGTGGTTTCACACATGTGTCATACATGTGGGACCGTAAAATATCCGACTGGATGATGTATCTACAATACAAATATGTTGTGGAAATATATAAGTATACAAATACTATATAAAAAATAAAGTTGTACTAATATAATAAAAACGTACACTCAGATACCTACGATGGTAGAGGCTCAACTGTCGGTAGACTGATGCTGTCGGTGGAGTAGATGCCGTTGGTGGAGTAGATACTGATGGTGAAGATCTCCGAGCAGCCGATATCGAGGTAGACAGAGTATGTTCTGACTGCTCCTCGGATGCGAAACTATGCGTAATCCATCGAGAGGCAGGGATGAAAGCTAGATGGTATTTCGGTGCCATCGTGATCTGCAACGTTAAAAAAAAATTAATCAATATAACATCGTGACATATCAAATTCTATTCGCTCAAAAGCTGAGTCGGATCTATGCTTGAGACAGCCGGCTCCGTGCTTGAGACATCCGGCTAGGGTCCTCCCCCATTCGGCTCGATCATGGCCCGAGCCAGCTCGGCTGTGTATTCGAGCTGGCTCGATTGTGTGCCATCCCCTCGATCACTCTCTCTCTCCCTCTCTCAATCTCTCTCATCGACGACGGTAGCGAGGCCGAACTCCTCTCTTTCAGCTTTTTCATCTCTCGATCTTCCTCTCTCCCTCTCTTGATCTTCCTCTCCACGAGGTCGGACCCATCCCTCCCACTCTCACTCTCTCGATCTCTCCCACCGACAAGGTCAGAACCCATCCCTTCCAGTGATGCCGACGAGGTCGGACCCCCTTCCTCCCTCTCTCGCTCTCTCGATCTTCCACTCTCCCTCTCTTGATCTCCCTCGTCGGCGAGGTCGGACCCCCTCCCTCCCAATGATGGCGGCGAGGCCACCCCCTCCTTCCTAATGATGGTAGCGATGCCAGATCCCTCCCTTCCTCTCTCAGGTACAGATCCATCGGAATTTGGATTCAGATTCGGTACCAGTAATTAAAATTGAGTTTGGATCTGAATATCCAGATTCCAATCCGAACCCAATCCGTTGATAGATCTAGTCCATAGTCGCCGACATGGCACGGCCTAAGGCTACCACCATGGCACAGTCCAAAAACTATGGCATGCAGATAATTATAATATTTATAATAAATATTTATAATATTTATTATAAATATTTTATAAATTATTATAAATACACATGATTAATAACTAATACTATAAAATTAAAAAAAATATACCTATAGCTATAGAGAGCGGATCGCACCGAAAGCTTCGAGGGTCGTCGGCGACGATGCTAGAGGAGGATGACGGCACTAAAGGTAACTTACGAAATAAAAATAAGATAGTGAGATAGAGAAGAGAGAAAAAGAGAAAAAAAGAGAGAGAGCAGGGACGACCGGAGATGGGGCCAAGGGGAGGGGGCACAGTGACGAGGAGGCTGAAGGAGGCTTCACACTCGATTGGAGAAGGATCAGAATGGTGGTGGTGGGGTGTTGGATTTCGTGGTGCGAAGGAGGGTCGAATGGGGGTTCATCAGAGGGGGTTTGCTAGGGACGAGGGAGGGTTCGGATGGATGGACGGGGGGTGGGGTTTTCGCGGGGGCCGAGCGAGGTGCAGGAGGGTTCGCTAAACGAGGATTTTGCTGGGGCCGAGGGAGGTTCGGATGAGGGGTGTGGGGCGGATGGGGGGTGGGCGGGTGGAGGAGGGCGGCGAGGATGGGGGTGGCGAGGAGGTCGGATGGAGGGTTGGAGGGGTCGGATGGGGGTGGCGGTGGAGGGGCGGTCCGGGGATGGGGGGTCGGAGAGGAAGGGAAGGAGGGGCGGCCTCGATCGAGGGGGAAGGTGGGGCGATGCCGTCGGAAGGGGAGGAGGGTCGACGTCGATCGTGTGTGGGGGTGGGGCGACGTCGGTTGGAGGGGCGACGCTTCGACGAGAGAGGAGGAGAGAGGAGAGATCGAGCGCGCACGAAAGAGAAGAAAAATTTTGAAGATTTTTAACCTAACCTATGGCAACGGTTATCGAACCACCACCATAGATCTACGACAGCGGTTATCGAACCGCTGCCATAGATCTACAACAGCGGTTATCTAAAACTACTGTCATAAATCTATGGTAGTGGTTCTATAATCACTGTTGTAAATCTATAGCAACGGTTCGATATAATCACTGCCATAGGTGAAAAATAATTTTTTTCTTTTTTTTTTTTAAATATTATATAATTTTAAAATTTAATATTTATCTTCACCATTCATTATCTAAATAATTATCATTAGAGTATCATTGCAAAAGGTTGCCTCGATCCGATAGCCCTAGCTTCATCGATCATAAAAATTTAATTTCAACGATTGCGAACGATAATATGATGATCTGATAGATGAAGATCTTCGATGGATCTAAAAATCTGCAACGATGATCTCAATGATGTTTGTAGCATACTATCAAAGTTTTACTTCAATTGGATATCGTTATCATGATCAATTTAGTATGGAATAATTTCGATCGTTAAATTAGAAACAAGCGATCAAAGGGTTAAACGACGTTCGATTATGAGATAATTTTTTAGTTAAATAATCTTTATTATAATTTTAAATATTTTATATGGTGATGATAGCAAAATTTAAATCATTTTTATATAAACTATTCATGTTAAACAGATATTGCAATAGCATGAGCATAACAATCAGTGAAGTTTCAGAATGGTTATCAGAAGATATATAGTTTTAGATCGTTCTTCATCTTACAAGTTGAATTTTATAATCACCACCATAAAAAATTATTAAAGTAGTAGCCAAGATCATTTATAAAAAAAATTATCTCATAATCGGACACCATTTGATCCTTTGATCAATCGTTTATCATTTAACAGTCGAAACTAATCTATACTAAATTGATCAAGATAATGATATTCGATTAAAATGAAACTTTGATTGTATGCTACAAACATCACCAAGATCATCATTGCAGATTTTTGGATTCATCGAAGGTCTTCATCTATCAGATCATCGCATCGTCGTTCGTGGTCATCGAAATTAAATTTTTTTGATCGACGAAGCTAGGGCCATCAGATCGAGGCGACCTTTTGCAACAACACTCTAATGATAATTATTTAGATAATGAATGATGAAGATGGATATTAAATTTTAAAATTATATAATATTTAATATATATATATATATATATATGGCAGCGGTTATAATTAACCGCTGCTATAAATCAGATTATAACAGCGGTTCCTACTAACCGCTGCTATAGGTTCAACTTATGGCAGCGGTTACAATGAACCGCTGCTATAGGTCGACCTATGGTAGTGATTTTTTGTAATCACTGCTATAGGTCCGACCTACGACAACGATTTTCTGTAACCGCTGCTATATGTCGGACCTACGATAGTGGTTATAAAAACTTCTGCCATAGATCCGACCTATGGCAGCGGTTAATGAAAACTACTACTATAGGACCTATGGTAGTGGTTTTGAAAACTGCTACCATAGGCCATTTTTGTAGTAGTGCTTGAAAAGGGATTGTCTGATAACTCCTCAGGAGAGAGAGCGTATGAGTAGAATACCATATGCTTTAGCAGTAGATTCTATTATATATGCCATGATGTATACGAGATCAGACGTGGCATACTCACTAGGGGTAGTGAGCATATACCAGTCTGATTTAGGTGAGAATCACTGAAAGATTGTGGAGACAATCCTGAAGTATTTGAGAAATACCAAGGACCAGTGGCTTATCTATGGAGGTACTGACTTAAAACTTATGAAATATACTTATTTCAATTTTCAGTCAGATCATGATGATAGCAAAAGTGTGTTAGATTTTGTGTTTACCTTAAATGATGGAGCGGACTGCTGAAAGAATTTCAAGCAGCACACTGTGGTCGATTCTGTGCGAGATGGAGTATGTCACGACATCTGATGCTACGAAGAAAGCTGTGTGGTTACAAAAGTTCATCGATGAGCTGAGAGTGGCACCCTTCTTAGATGGTTCGATTTTGCTATACTGTGACAACACTGAAGCTATAGCTCAAGCAAAGGAGCCGAAGGCACATCAGTGCATCTAACATATTCTGCGTTGCTACCATCTTGTACCAAAAATTATGGAGCGAGGTGACGTCGAGCTTTAGAAGATCGACGAAAAGAAGAACGTGGTCGACCCTTTTACTAAAATTCTAGGAATCAAAGAGTTCGATAATCATAAATGGAAGATGGGTATTCGATACTGTTTTGAGTGGTTTTAGTTTAAGTGGGAGTTGTTGGAAATTGTATCCTAAAGTCAATCATCTAGATTGTAGATTATTAAGCTAAATATAATTATACTTAAATTATTAATAAATAAAATTATTTTTTTAATTTTTTCATCACTTTGTGCATCTTTCTGTAATGAACTCTTCTGTGATGAAGTTCTTAGGACTATCTAGACTCGATAAAGGAGGTTTTATCATTTAGTCCTTAAATTAGTTCACGACCAAATGATACACTGTTACTCAGAATGACAACGTATCGAGTGTAGGTCATTGTGTGCTATAAGTGTTAGTTGTCCTCTTAACCAAGAAGTATGGAGATACTGTTATATCTTGTAGGTGAAGTATAGGGGTATATTTCACTGAATGTGATCCAATTGCAGAGCTCTTTACTATCAAGAGTTGCTCGTAAAGGATATGGGTATAAATATTTCTTAAACCTGAGACCACCATGGTGACTTGCAAGCAACTCACTGTACTTAGGTACCGAACTATCTGAATTTCTAATTCAGTGATGGAAGGCTACTAGGTGCGGTCAAGTACTTATGAAGTCGGTATTTGTATCAAGATGGGATTGACCCCTCTAAGTGTTGGAGCAAGTGCATCACTGTATTTTAATTTAGCAAACCCTCGATCGGAGTGGTCCATGTGATGGATACTGAGTTTTGAAATACACTATGGATGAATTTTAGGATTGATAGTAAACCCTAGATCGTCCTTTGAGTATTGAGGTTAAGGGGATGAATTATACGATAACCATATGCCACAGGTTCGTCAATATTGTATTACAATTATTCGATCTATCCAGACGTTGGGTACCACTGCTAGATGGTCACATCGATTGGTATAGAAAATTAGTTTCTATAATATCGGCTTAGGATTGGAACCTATGGGGTTACACACAATAAAAATTTCTACATGATCTGATGGTTAATATTGAGTCTCGATGATCTAAGACTCTATGATCAAGAGTTCCACTAGATTAGGACTCTGAGTCCTTCGTGTTCAAGACTCTCTGAACGAGAGTTCTGATGATCTGAAACTCTATGGTCGAGAGTCCCATTGAATATGGATTCTGTGATCAAGAATCCTAGTGGACTGAGACTCTGAGTCCTACTTATCCAAGACTCTCTGATCAAGAGTCTCACTGGTGTGGGACTCTATGATCTCAAGATCCATTTGTTTAGGACACTAGGTTCAAGAGTCCACTGGATTGAGACTCTTCAAGAGTTTCATGTTGATGGGACTCTGATGTCCGGTAACCCATCCGATTGGAACTCTAATATTTTTAGAGGATTAATTAGCAATTCGATTGCTGATTAGCTTAATTTGATTGAGCGATGAGGATTTGATCAAGTTCAATTGAATTTGATTCGATTGGGTTTGATCTGATCAGGTAATGAGATGACTAATCGCTAAGGAAGATTCGATCCTGATTTGATCAGGATCTACACCTAATTAATTTTTAATTTGATTAAAATTTTATTAGTTTGAATTAAGCCTAATTTGGTTGGATTAAATCTGATCTAATTGATTTAAATTAATTGATTTGGTTAAAATCAATTAGGACCAAGTCAAATGAGATTTGAATTTAAATTCTTCCTAGCGCCCATCACATTTGACTTTTCCACCTTGACACATGCCCTCCTCTGATTTTTGCATGAGATTTCTTATGTAGAAATGAATGTGCGCCCTTCTTCTCTTTTGCCTTTAAAATAGTCTAAGGGTTGGACCAGTTCGAACTAAGTTGAATTTTGAATTCAATTTGGTTGGTTTGAAATTTGAAAAATCTAATATCTTCCTTATTTATTCTCCATGCCTACCTATCTTTTGTCGCACATTTTTTTGGATGATTTTAGATTGAGAGTGAGTAGAAGGAGAATCCTTTTGCTCGTCATCCTCTAGGATAGGCGTTGGAAAAGGATAAGACCCCATTTGAATTCAAATTGTAGAAGTTGGTTGAAACTAGTTCAACCAATCTTAACCTATCCACTCCACATGAAATTTTTATTTATTTTTCATGCAATAAATTATGAGAATTTTTTTTCTTGAATCTTGAGGAGTTACCTTTTAGTGGTAGAAATTTGAAAGTGATTGGGCATTGGTTTTGGACAAAAAAAATCCTGAAGTGAAGGTGAGTAGAATCCTATAGCTCTTTATTTTTCCTTCATGCCTCTATTCTCTTCTGATTTTCGTATCTAAGGATATCCAATTTTTAGATATGATCAAAATAGGGTTTATATATTTTAAAGTTTTCTTTCTATAAAAACTTATTTCATAAAAAAACTCCACACAGAGAGGGCATGAGAGGTTTTTTAGTGCATCAGGGTTTTTGGGCCGAGTGAAACCTTAGGGTTGGGACCCTGGGTTTGGATGGAGAGATCGTGTGCTTTAAGCATCGGATCACCACCAAACTTTAGACACTAACTCATCATCCTCCATGCTCTGTGTTACAATTTTTTAGAGTGTTCAAAAAATCAAAATGAAGGTGATAGGTTGGATCAATCATGATCAACCGTCAAAGATTCTAATGAGGAGCTAGTACTCCAATGGAGTTGGTCAGGATCAGGAGCTTCGTGTGGACCAACCATAGAGTCGGATGAGTATGCGGCTGCAGCATGACATCATAAGTTATTTCGGTAGATTTGGATTATGAAAATCAGCTATCCGCGTACAGGCATCGAGTTCTGAACTCATATCGATTAGTAGATTCGATTTACTGATCAATCATATTTAAATTTTAAATTATATATTAGCATATCTAAATTCTGAGTAGGATTTATTTGATATGATCAATGCATGCATAGTATTAATTTTAGATTAATATTTACTTTTGTTGCTATTTTATTTAAAAATATTTTGAAAATACATGCTTAAATCCTACGTAATTTTCTTCACATGGAGCATATATATCCATGAAATGGTATAGAAAGTGTGTCTCAATAAACTCAACATGTCGTGATATAAACAGATGATTGCAAGTAGGATCAAAACATTTATAGGCACTTTGATTATTGGAATAACCTGGAAAGATGCAAGGCCTAGAGCGAGATTCAAGTTTGTGTTTATTATAAGGTTTTAGCCAAGGATAACACAAGCAACCAAAGACTCATAGTTTGGAATCATTTGGAGAATGACCAAAAAGACGAATAAAAGAAGAATCATTATTAAGAAGAGTAGTGGGCAGTCTATTTATGAGATAGATAGCGGTTAAAAAAGCATAGGACCAAAATGAGAGAGGAAGATGGACAAGATGAAGTAGTGTAAGGCCGGTTTCAACAATGTGGCAATGATGTCTTTCGGTGGTGCCATTATATTCAGAAGTATGAGACAGGATAAGAAAATGTGTAATACTGTTGACTTCGAAGAATGAACGAAGGTGAATAAATTCACCACCATTGTTTGGGTAAAAAAAATAATTTGATGTTGAAAAATTTTTTTAATAATGGCTTTAAATTTTGAAAAAATAATAAAGACATCATATTTATTTTTAATGAAAAATAGCTATGTATATTTTATAAAATGATCCATAAATAAAAGATAACAACTAAAATCATTAATTGAAGTAATAGATGCAGAATTCCATACATCTGAATAAATAAGTTCAAGAGGAGCGAAACTTTTCATAAATGAAATAGAAAAAGGTTGTTTTTGCATTTTATTGCACTTACAAGAATTACAAAAGAAATTTGAATCTTTTGAAGAAAATGGAATATTAAAGGTACTAATAATATAATGCAAAATAGAAAATGATGGATGACCTAACCGATTATGCTACTACGAAGTTGAAGTAAGAGTGGAGGTAAAAGCAAAAATTGATGAAGAGCAGGGTTTTGAAGATGAAAATATTGGCGGCCACTCATCAACACCATCTTTATATTTTCCTATTGCTAGTTGTGCCCCCGTTTGCAAATCCTTCACAACAAATGAAGAAAGTGAGAATTCAACTATAACATTATTAATAGAGCATAATTTATGTACTGAACTAAGATTTTGTTTCATGCTTGGAATACAAAGAACATTAGATAAGTCAATAGAGCGAGATAGAGAGGATAAAGAAGTGGAGCCTATATGTGTAATTGGAAGATGGTTACCATCGCCAAGCATTATCTCTTCGCTGCCATCATACTTCGAATGCAGCAAAAGATTATTAAGATCTGATGTGATCTGGTGAGAAGTACCTGAATCCATCAATCAATTTGAAGAAGTAGAATCAGAAGGTGCAGCAAAGTTAACTTGAGGTGAAAATCGAGGCCCATTATTATCTTGTAACTGAGTAGTGGTTGAAAAAAGCCACGGGAGTGCAGAAAGTAATTTTCGATAGTTCTTTACCACATGACTTGGCATGTCACAGAGTTGGCAAGTTGGTCGAAATATTTGTTGATTGGAAGATTTGAAGTTGGGCTGAAAGTGTGGATTATTGTTGGGCCATTGTTGCATATTGCCTTTATTAGAGAAGGAAGGCCATGAACGAGCACCTTGACTAGTAGTATTAGGTGACCTACCAATAAAGTTTGCTGCGATTAGATCAGCAACAACTGAGGATGAGCATTATATGCCTCAAAATCTGTGAGCTTATCATAAAGCTCTTCAAATGTGATCTTAGAATCACGAGCATGAATGGCAGCACCAATCGGATTATATTCTAGAAGAAGATCATTCAAAACGTAAAGAACAATCTCATCATCAGAGAAAGGAGAACCAGTAGTTGCTAAAGTATCAGAAAGTTGCTTGATGGTCTGTAAATAAAGAAAAATAGAAGAATTTTCTTTGGTAATTTTGGTAAGGGCATCTCGAAGACTCATAAGGCGACCGCGAGAGGTCTTTGCATACATGTGATGAAGCTTAGTCTAAACTTCATGAGAGCTTTTGGTGGTGGTGATAAAAGATACAATTTTCGGAGAAAAAGAGGCAATAAGAGCATTTCGAATTAAGTGATCCTACCGAATTCAAAGAGATGAAGGAATAGAGGAGGGGGGAGGAGCCTCAATATAAGTAAGAAAGTCATAACCTCTGAGAAGAGAGTACCATTGGATATGCCATGATTGGTAGTTGGTGGCTATGAGTTTTAGAGGGGCTTAGGCGGTGACGTTTATGGACAAAAGATTGTAATCAAGAGAAAAAATAGAGCTGGCAAATGGTTGAACAATAGGACCAGTTGAGGTGGAGGAAGAGGCTGCCATGGTTATGGTTGAAAAGTAAGACCGTTAGGCAAAGAGCTCTGATACCATAAAAAAAAATATTTAGAATGATAATTTTTCATACTTTATTGATTTTCATGAGTTACATATATATATATATATAGAGAGAGAGAGAGAAAGAGAGAGAGAGAGAGTCAATGGTTCCTACAATAATAGAAAAGAATAATACAATCAATACAAAAATGAAAGAAAATATACAATCAATCAATATGATTACAAGAATAAACTAATTGATACATATGAAAAAAAGAAAGATTGAAAAGAATACAAGATTGAATAAAATCTTTCTAAGAATGAGTGAGAATCATTGATATTTTTCTTAATAATTAAGATTGAATAAATTAAATCTTTCTGAGAATCAAGAAAAATTCTTAATACTTTCCTTAAATTCTTGATACTTTTCTTAATAAGCAAGATTGAATAAAATTTTTTCGAGAATCAAGGAGGTTTTTTGATACTTTTCTTAATAGTATAAATGTAGCATGTGCTGATGACTGAAAATATTTACGAGTCTCATGATTAAAGCAAGAGATTTTGAATTTGGCATCTCAAGTCAAATGCATCATCAACATTGATAATAAAAAAATAATCATCCAATATTTTGTCAGCTATTTGAATTTGGATGTATAAACCCTCATTTGTTAAGTATTTCTATTTAAGGTCTTCACGAATCTTCATGCTATGTTACTATAGATCAGCTCATCAGAGAGGCAAAAGTATAATGCCATAGGATGATGCTTTGTGAGATCCTGTTTGCTCACATTGCATGATACAATTGCTACAATGGATAACATTTACTAAAATATGATTGAGAAAAGTGGTAACGAGTAAGTCAGTCGATATGGTGTACTTGAAAGGTGACGAGATCATCAATACGATGCAACGGAGATAAGTAATTGAATCATCATGTCACATGCCAGCACCATAATAATTTGCAGTATAACTGGACCATGATACTTGGCATTTCTTTTCTCAAAAATTTTAAATATCAAAAATACGCATGCATATGATCATATCCTATATATACATATTAAATTGGATGATGAAAGTTTCATATCAATAACTCGAATGGTTGGATATGATGTATTATCTTTTAAATATATATAAAATCATATAATTTGGATCAAAAGTCAAAACAGCATATACTTTTTCATATTATTTATATTATTTAAATTTTAATAACTAATGCATAGATTAGAATTTTCTAAATTATATAATTTTTATATAAATAATTTAAAAATAATAAATTATATTAAATAACTTAAATCATTCGTGTGGAACTCTACTATTCAATCCATAAGAACTAGGAGAGCGAGAGAGAGAGAGAGATGGTGGCCCACCATGTGAATTATTTTGCTACCTGCCAATAAAAGCACGGAATGGGCCAACAATCATCAAGCCGAACGCCATGACCTGGCCCGGAGACCAACCGCCGGTCGTTGAGAAACGACTTACGGGTTCTCTCGATCTCGTGCGTCGTTACCACCGCTTGCCCGGCGCTCGTGATGGTCGTTGATGCTGGCTCCCACCCTCAGCAGCATTATTGCCACCGTGATAAGGACTGCTGGATCTCTTCTTCTACCAAATGTACGTGACGGCTGGATTTATTTCTGCGTGCAAGTACGGGGATTCTTGCAATGCTGTTGCCTGGGCCATCTGTTCCGCATCTTGCTGGTGCCGGGATGAAACGTAAGGCTTTGAGAAAAGCTTGAAAGAGTCTAGATATATAGTTTTACATTGATGTAGCTGGATAAAAACCATGATCCCAAAATATCTACGGATAAAATAATTTTAGATTCAACTATTGTTAAGGAAATAGTTTATCATTAAATTTTAATATAGAAAAACCGATGAATATATATATATATATATTGGGGATCTCATTGATCGATATTTCAGGCTTGAACATAAAAGCATTACAGAGTTTCATATCAAGTTGAAAACTTAGTGGCTAAGCTAGCTGAGGGTTATTTTGGCCAATGAATTAGATCTAGCATATGCTATAGCTGCTCACCATCGCTCTACTGTCTAAATATTTTTTAAAAAAAAAAAAAATCTTTACAAAAGTAAAATTTCTCTTCCAAAATACATATAGTGATGGGTTCATTGGACTAAAAGTAAATTTTTTTTATTAAAAAAAAAAAAAAAAAGGGGGGGAATCTCATTCTATCACTTTCAGATCATGGAAATTTCAAAGCCCTGGCTGTAAGGACTACAGCCATGGTTTCTTCTCCCATCCAAGTTATGAAGTGACCCCAACTTTACACGTAAGAACCGGTTAAACAACACGTTAACCTCGGCATGCTACTTTTTGACCTCCATGCTCGCCATCAAGAGCCATGACCAGTCTTTTGTGATGCAAACAACTTGGGCGTAAACCATGAAAGTGTGTAACAGTACATGGTTTATGATGTTGAGATTCTAAGGATAAGTATCAAGGAAAAAAAAAAACTGTTTTAAGGTCCACGTATCGGACATTTATAGCCTCCCTAATCTAAGTCTGTCAAGGTCATGCTTTAACTTGTCCCCATCCCTTGAAAAATAATAGCCTACTCAAGTCGGACACTTTTATTGATGACAAAGCGAAGAAAATAAGAAAAGAGAAAACCACACGTCACGAGAATAAACGAACTGAAATTAAGTTAAGAGTCGCCTCGACACCTGCCCTAACGTTTTACTGAATGCAACAGCACTTAATTAGTCCAAAAAAAAAGGAAGAAAATGTCATCGTAGATTTCTTTGACAAGAAACATGATCCCATGTGGTGAGACTTTAAAATTTTTTGAATAGACTTAGACTACAACATATGCTAGCTAGGGATTAAATTTATCCAAAATTATTTTGGAATGAGATGGAACGCTATAACACGTTCGCCATGTATCACGCTAATAATATCTCGTCGAATTCTAAGGATCAATGGAAGCCGCTCATCTTCGAGCTAGATGGATGATGTGGCGACCATCTCCAATGATGCCATATTCTGTGCTGCAAAAATCAAACTACAAAGGATTTAACTTTTCACCATTTAGTTGGTCCACACAGCAGGGATAAAGTGATCTAGGTGGATCGACGGATCTAAAATCCAAATTACATAGGTGCTAATGGAATCTTAAGATGCCGTCCCCAAGGCACATTGACACCGCCACGTAGCATCGATTGGGACTCATGATCCAATGCAAGTCGCATCATCCATATTGCTACAACAAACAAAGAGAAGTCGCATCATCTCACCTTCCAGCCAGCTCTCTTGCCACGAATGAAACAGTGGTCCTCCAAAGCTACGTGGCTTGTCCACAAGTCACGATCGACGACCTTAGCGGGCCAAAGAGGCTACGCCCACGCTCCAAATTATTCTCGGCGGCTTGGGCATAAAGTTTGAAAAAGATATCTGATCCATTGATCCTTGGTGAGGCTGGGGTGGCATATTCATCTATTGAGTTCGCCCATATGATAAGAAGGAGGGTCCCATAACTAAATTGACCCTTGAATTGAATATTCTCCGGCAGAATTTGAAACCCAGAAGAGATAGCTACATCGGCCGCCCATCTTCCATTCTTGTAAAATGACAAGAAAAAACCCCAATTATTCGCCTTCCATGCTTGTATCATCTGGATGGATCCTTTTGACGTCTCTCTCGATGCTTCAATTTCCAACGCTCCCTTTGGGAGAAAATTGGAATTTAATATTGAAATGTACGCCGTTCCAATCAACCAGTTCACTAGAACAAGCATCCAGAAACTAACTCAAATAGGATCTAAAATGTAAATTAATCAAAGACATCCAATTATATATATATGGACCAAACAAGATGGTCTTGAGTTAACTAAAGCAGTGACAGCATACCATACTCTTCAATCCATCTAAACTATCGTAGAAATATCTCATCTGCAGACGATTGCTTCACCCAAGCAGAAGAAGAGAAATGAATAGATTAGCAGTATGTGCAAGTGCAACCCATTTCTGCATTTCTGACTCTTTTGTTACTTTACGATCAATCACTCATCCATTCAATGCTAGATCATGGCAATCCACTTAAATCATTTTAGTTTATCGAGCTGGAACTAAGACAAATACAAAAGCTAAGTCCAAAACTAAATTCAAGCTCCATAAGATCCACATCCATGTTTAGCTTTGTATTAGGGGTTTAAATCTATCACTCTCACGCAACCATCCTTTTGGGCACTTCGTCGTACTGCACGCATTTGACTTGAGATTTAAGGGCCTTTAAGATACTGAACCTACTTTATTTGGTCGACCATAATTATCTAATTGATCTTATTGACCATGCATGCCTAAGTTCAATACATAAATTTATTTTTTTCATAAAATAAAAATTATTATTATATATTATTGTGGTGTAGAAGGAAGGATATCATTAGTTTTACATTGATTGTGAGTCAATAAAAGCTCTACCTTACATAGGAAGAGACTATTCTTCCTACGTGAGGCATTTTTTAACAAGCCAAATCATGAGCCCTATGGACTAGAGCGGACGATACCTAGCCATGAGCCCTATGAACTAGAGTGGACGATACCTCACATTTCAAGTCATGAGTCCTTGACTGCAATAGTAGCACGCTAATTAAGAAGAAGACCACTCTTGTAACTATGGGGCTTCTTCTGCTATATAAATTTGTAGAAAAAATTAAAAAAAAAAAAAAGCACCTCTCATCCATATACAGTCTCTCCCTTGACTAGAGAGACCATGTTATGGTGCAAAAGAGAGGACATCATTAGTTCCATATTGATTGTAAGTCAAGAAAGATTCTGGCTTATATAAGAAAAGACCATCCTTTCTGAGGCATCTTTTAAAGTGCAAAATCATGAGGCTCAAAACGAATAATATCTTATTACATATATGCTGCAAAATCATATTACTAATCATATGCTACAACATTTAAACAAATAACGGTGAAAATTTACATGTACCAAAGGCTATTCATATACACATCAAGTGGAATAAAAGTCAACACTAGTAGTGTTTTTGTTGGTAGATACAACTCAATACTAGTAGTTTAAGATTGCCAACATTGCAGAATGGAAGCTAGAATTCAACGGTCTGCATCATTTTTGATGATGTAACATGTTTCAGAATACAATTCAATGTTTATAAATATTTCAATGCATAATCAAATCTAACCTAGTTATTTACTCGCTTTTGGAGAAAACGTTGGTATTGCCAGTCAGCTGGAATGAAACAAGTTGAAAGCGGTTTACAAATTTTATCAAAACTATGAGAGGAATTTAAATTCAATATGTGCAGACGGTGGTATGTGTCCTAATATTAAAATTAGTCCTAGAGAAGAAGAATCGCTAACAAAGGATTCACAAATCAAGTTTTAATGGTTATTATTATGATTGTTTCTGAAAACTTTCCTTTCTACAACCACCTAACAATTATAAGAAATATCAAAACATTTAATTATATTTGTGTAGTTTGGATGTTGTCAGCTATTGTTATGAAGAGGTTACATGGAGCTAAAATACTGCCACTAGCCTAATTCATTTATAGCTATACCATTACAGTATACCTATTACTTAATTTATTTATAACATATATAATACTATCAAGGTACATAATCTCTTGGATACTTCGTAAGGCAATGACCTCGAATGGGAGATCCTAGTTGTTAAGGTCCCACTTCATATATTTGTTTCAGCTTAATATCTAGTAACACGCAACGTTTGTGGGGCTCAAACGTGATATCCAAGAAACTACTAGACTTTATTTTCAATTTTTCTTTTGATTTTGCTATGGTACTCCCAGAGCATCCAAGCAACTGGTCATTCGGTTCAAAAAGAATGCCCAAGATTCTCTGAAGGTAGTTGCCTGTAACTGATTGCGATCGTGGCTGGTACACGTAATTCTATCAAAATCCAAAGCTGTGCCGCAGTGGGAAGCAATGGCTGGTGCGGTAAAATTCTTGAATTTTAGGGATATTTTCAAGTCTTTTCTGCTCCAACTGCCAGTGCAGTGCTTTCTCAGGCGATGGAGCCGGACGGCACGGGAGACAAGCATGGGGAGGTGCAGACGAGTACGAATAGATTGAATAGACGGCTGATGTAGAGAGCAGTTGGCAACGGAGGATGTATAAGAAAATTGATCAAAATTAAAATTATTAATTTTTATTTTATTTAAATTAATTTTTTTTAATTTAATTTGATGTCAGTTTAAAAATTTTAAAAATTGATAAAAATAAATTTAATTTTATTTATGCATATTTTTTTTTTTCTAAACCTGTAGTCATTTATTAAAAAAAAATTATAAAAAAAAATGTCTATTAAAAAAAAAATTAAAAAAAAAAGAAAAAAATAGACCTGCCTTTCTTTCAGACATAGGTGTGTGCTTTTTTTTCGCATATATTTTTTCAACCCTTAAGACATATCTTTTTAGACGTATTTATTTGGAGATGCGTACTGATCTAATGATCAGAAATTCGATCGAAAATAAATTAGATTTTGATCGATCAAAATTAATTTACTTTTATATATATATTATAATAATTTATTTATATTTTATTTTATCTCTATCTATTTATTATTTTTATATTTACTTTATTTTATAAATTTCTTATCTAACTTATATCTATTTGATATAAATCTAATAGCCCATATTCAATAAAATCAAACCAAACCAAACTAAATGAAATAATTTTTTGGTTCGGTTAAAAATAATTTTTTTTTACATGAATAATGTATTTTTAATTTTGATTTTAAAAAATTAATTTATATTAATTTGATATAAAAATTAATCTCACACTGATCAAAATCAAATTGTGCATGCCCAAAGTTGGCAAGAAGAGATAGCCTGGGAGAGAAGGGTGGCATGACGAGATGAGTGGTGCATATAATATTTTTTCTGTATAGGGCAGAGAGACGACTGATACAGGAACCAAGAGACAAGAGGAGGGTGGCAGCATTATGAATAAGAATATGAATTTAGGATAGTTAATTATTTTTTTAAAAAATAATAATATAATAATAAAGGTTAATTGGTTTGATGATCCGTTGAAATGAAAATTTTTTAATAAATTCCATCTAACGGGTGGCTAGGATGTTTCCTACAATATTTAAGGAACATCATTGCCCGAGCGCTTGCTACTGTCGATTGGATCCAGCACTATCCGAGATATTTTGTACAGTACCTTCCGAGGATTGCCTCGGATCATTTGCCCGATTCTAGTCTCAATGGACAGCCTTTACCGACCCAAGAACCCCTTTCGGTTCAAAAAGTTCTAGATCTATTATCCAAGATCCTGGGACTTAGTTCGGGAGGTTTGGAGGATGCCGATCTGTGAGGATGCGAGGTATAGGATGACCTGCCAACTAGAGTTAGTCAGACGCAGGCTCCTCAGATGGAACTGCATGGAGGTGGGTGATATTTTTTGTCGAATTGAGCAAATTGAAAGAGACATTATGAAGCTCCAGCTGAAGGAGGACCAGGAGGGCAGCTTGCTTGAGCCTAAGTTGGGGGTACTGCATGGTAAGCTTTTCGAGCATCACTCTCTTATGAGATAGCAAGAGATCTTATGGAGGCAGAAGTCTAGAATTCAGTGGATTCAAGAGGAGGATCGGAATACCAAATTCTTCCATCAGTCCATCATAATTCGAAGGTCTACCAACCGTATCAGACAGTTATGGAGGAATGATGGCACTATCATGGATGATAGTGGAGGGATCCATGCAGAGATCCTCCATTTCTTTAGGGATCGGTAGTCAAGGTCACTGGGTGAAGACTTTCCCATCCCGGGTGCCCAGCCAATGGTCTGTATCTCTGCTTCGGAGAATGAGATTTGGTCCAGCCCGATGTCCTTTGAGGAGGTGCGTGGGGCTCTTTGGTCTCTTGGAGAGGATAAGGCCCCAGGGCCTGATGGCTTCTCTCCATTCTTCTTTCATCGGTACTAGTCGATCATCTGAGAGGAGGTTTTGGAGGTAGTACAGGTGGCCTTCGATTTCAGGGGTGTTCCGATGGCATGGAAGCAGACCCTTATTACCCTCATTCCGAAGCAGCCTGATGCCTTGATCCCTAAGCACCTTAGATCTATCAGCCTTTGCACTACCCTCTAGAAGGTGTGTGCAAGGGTCCTGGTTGGGCAGCTGAAGCTGCTGATGCATCATCTGATTAGCCCAGAGCAAGATGCTTTTATCGAAGGTTGGGCTATTACCGACAACATCATGCTTGCCCAGGAGTTCATGCATGACCTCTAAAGAGCTTCCTGCTGCTAAAGCCTCATGGCGATCAAGCTGGATATGGAGCGTGCCTATGATCGGATGAGTTGGGCCTTCCTTCGATGGACACTTTAGAAGCTGGGGAGGGCTAGATTAACTGGACCATGGACTGCATCGAGGGCTCGAGCTTTGCCATTCTCATCAATGACATCCCAACGGTGTTCTTTCCTTCCTCTTTTGTCCTCCGCCAAGGTTGTCCTCTCTCTCCTTACCTGTTCATATTATGCGTTGATGCCCTATCTTGAACGCTGAGAGCAGCGGTTCAGAGGCAAGTTTTGAAGCCATATTGGCCTGCCCCAGGTGCTCTATCTCTGTCTCATCTTCTCTATGCAGATGATTGCCTCCTTATCGAGCATGCCTCGACCCAAAATGCGAAGTGCTTTGCCTCTATTATTAGGTCCTACTACCGATCATCGAGGCAGTGGGTCAATATTCAAAAGTCTGCAATCACTTTCAGCCCGAAGACGAAGCCCCAGGTCAGATCGATGATCAAGAAGATTTTGGAGATTCAAGAGCAGTCTGAGATGTTGACCTACCTTGATGTTTCGATCACTGGCTGTTGATTATGGTGGGCTGAGTGTCGACCCTTGGAGCAACGGATCCAGGAGTATCTTCAGGGCTTGCAAGTCAACGCCCTCTCCTTCATGGGTAGGACGACTCTGGTGAGATCAATGCTAACCTTTGCTCTGGTTTAGTTCCTAACCAATATGATTGTGCCGATTGATTGTTTCAAATGGATGAAACAATAGTTTCATAACTTCCTATGGGGTTCTGGGCTTGATCGGCATCGAGTCCATATGCTCTTCTAGGAGGTGGTGTTCCAGTCTTTACGTGATGGTGGTCTGAGGATCCACTCCCTATTGACGAGGAGGGAGATTCTGATTGCCAGACATGCATCCAGATTTCTGATCCAGCTAGACTATTTGTGGAGCATGATGATGAGAGCCTGCTATGGTGGGTGGAGCCATGGTACCCCTATTCAAGTTGCTCATGATTGCTCTTTTATCTGGAGGAAGATTTGTGCCCAGAAGCCAGATGTTATTGACTAGATCAGATATTTGATTGGCGATGGCCGCTCGATGGAGGTAGTCTAGGATGCCTGGATTTCGAGTATTCCTCTATATCGATGGCCTACTTTTGTTAGTAATGAGGTGGAGGACCTCATCACTGTCGACAAATCCAGGTGGAGAGCACAGGAGATCACTCGACTCTTTAGAGACCCACTTGCTGAGCGAATCCTAGCCATCTCGATTCCTGTGCACCCCACTCAAGATGTATAGGTTTGGGGATGGTCTTGCTGTCTGAAGGTTTCCTTAAGGAACCTTTCCAATATGTAAAGATTGACGGCTCCTAGGAGGATCGATGCTGCCTAAATTTAGAGAGTTGCCGTTCATCCTAGGATGAGGATTTTCCTTTAGAAGCTTGCCTGAAATTGACTTCCAACTTGTACACTTCTCAGGGATAGAGGCATGGAGGTTTCAACCCTGTGTCCAGTTTGTGGGATGGAGGACGAATCTATAGAGCATGCTGTCCTGCATTATCCTAGGATGAGGGTCATTTGGAGACAGGCTGATGATTAGCTGTGGGAGACGAGTACTGATCCATGGCTGGTGCCCTTCCTTGAACTAATTCGATAGAGTGTGACAGACAGGATGTCTGCTGTTGGTGAGCGCATTTCTTATATTGCTTATCATTTTTGGTTGTCTAGGAACAACCTTATCTTCGATAGTGAGATGACCCCTGCTTGTCGAGTTCTGGAGAGAGCTGTCTATCTGGCTCATGAGTACTATCAGGTAGATATTATCATCTTGTCCCTCAACATCCCCGATCTTTAAAGCTCTCTGGCTATCCCGGCAGCGACCCATAGGGTTTTATCCATCTTTTGGGAGCCTCCACCCCTGAGATTTGTCAAGATTAACTTTGATGGCAGTATCAGTGATGAAAGGGGCAGAACTGACTTTGTCATCTGTAGCCCTGATGAAAGACTGATGGTGGCTGGTGACTCCTATCTTTTTGAGCCTTCAGTCTCGACTATGGAGCTTTATGCTGTCTGAATTGGTATCATCTTTATCAGATAGCAGCTTCGCATGGAGAGGATCTTTCTGAATGGTGACTCTGCTACTATCATCTTTTGGATTGAAGGAGGTGCTAGGCATCTCGAGAGCTCTCGGGAGCCATCCACTTATCTAAGATATTTGGATCTCTCTTTGACAAGTTGTTGTAGTCAAAATTCGATATGTCTATCGAGAGGCGAATATCGTAGCTGATTGGATGGACACTCTAGGAATTGGACGTAGAGAAAGAATGATGACTACTCGCGGGCCTTGTGAAATTTTATATATTTTAATTTTTTTCTATATTAAAAAAAAAAAAAAAAAAAAAAAAAGGATCCAAGATGCTAAGAAAATGGGAGCCAGATATGCGCGAAGAAGATGAAGATCCAGCCGTGCTATCTGTCCCATAACCCGGTCTTCCTCAATTTTTAACTACCCTAGCTGCCCCAATATTCTAGCACACAACTCTAGAACCGATTCGGACGCAAAGTCGGCGGGTGGGTTCGGGTTGTATCTTTCGCGCGAAGGAATGATTCACCCTCTGTCACGACGTCAACCGTTGGATCGCTTTAAGAGCTGTGCAAGATGCGATGCAACGATTGATGCTGATCCCGTCGGGATGCACGCCTCCACTCACCTCCCTTCGTGCGACCCCTTCCTAACTCCCCCACCATTGACATCCCTTATACGCGCCTTCCGTTTATTGGGGGCTACGTAGCCCCGCCAGCAGTGTCCTCCCTTAATATCAATAAACAATACCGTGTGCTCCTCTCCTGCTTGCCCGATAGAACGGCAAAACCGATCGCACCCAAAACCAGGTGCCCTCCTCCTTTCTCACTCCAACGGCTACGATCCAATCACCCCTATCTCTTTCTCCGCCCACAGTTCCTCCCCGTCTCCCCCTTTTAACTCCCCATGCTGCCTGTTACCTCTCCGCCATTGCTTCACCAAGATCTTCCACCTTTAATTAAGCTAGAACATTGAAGGCTTTTCTCTCAAGGATGCCACCTTTAAGGTAGAGTAGAAACAGGGGAGGAGGAGCAACAAAAGAAAGAAAGAAAGAAAGAAAGAAAGAAAGAGATGGGGAAGGTGGAAGAAGGGGGCGAGGCAAGGAACGTGGTGTTCGGAAAGTACGAGATGGGGCGGCTCCTGGGGCAGGGGACATTCGCCAAGGTTTACCACGGCCGGGACCTACGTTCCGGCGAGAGCGTGGCCATGAAGGTGATCAACAAGGACCAGATCCGGCGGGAGGCCGGCATGATGGACCAGATCCAGCGGGAGATCTCGGTGATGCGCCTGGTCCGCCACCCCCACGTGGTGGAGCTCAAGGAGGTCATGGCCACCAAAACCCGGATCTTTTTCGTCATGGAGTACGTCCGCGGCGGCGAGCTCTTCGCCAAGGTCCTCCGCGGCCGCCTCCCGGAGGACCAGGCACGCCGCTACTTCCAGCAGCTCATCTCTGCCGTCGACTTCTGCCACAGCCGCGGCGTCTCCCACCGCGACCTCAAGCCCGAGAATCTCCTCCTCGACGAGGCCGGCAACCTCAAGGTCTCCGACTTCGGGCTTTCCGCGCTCCCGGAGCAGCTCCGCCAGGACGGCCTCCTCCACACCCAGTGCGGCACGCCGGCCTACGTCGCGCCGGAGGTCCTCCGGAAGCGCGGCTACGACGGCGCCCGGGCCGACCTCTGGTCCTGCGGCGTCATCCTCTTCGTCCTCCTCGCCGGCTTCCTCCCTTTCCAGGACGAGAACCTGATGCGGATGTACCGCAAGGTGTTCAAGGCCGAGTACCAGATCCCGCCCTGGTTCTCCGCCGACGCCCGCCGCCTCGTCTCCCGCCTCCTCGTCGCCGATCCGGAGAAGCGCATCTCCATCCCGGCCATCGTGCGGCTCCCCTGGTTCCAGAAGGGTTTCTCCCGCGCGATCCCGTCGCCGCTCTCAATTCCGGCGGCAACACCGCCGTCTCCGCCAAATAAGGAGGAGGAAGGGGAGAAGGAGGTGGACTCACCAAGGTTCTACAACGCGTTCGAGCTGATATCGGCGATGTCGTCGGGGTTCGATCTGTCGAACCTGTTCGAAAACCGACGGCGGGCGGGGACGGTGTTCACGTCGCGGTGGTCGGCGGGGGACATCGTGGAGCGTTTGGAGCGAGTGGGACGGGCGCTGGGGTTCAGGGTGGCACGGGCCAAGGCGTGCAAGGTGCGGCTGGAGGGGAAGGTGGAGGGGCGGAAGGGGCGGCTCGACGTCATGGCGGAGGTGTTCGAGGTAGCGCCGGAGGTGGCGGTGGTGGAATTCTCCAAGTCCGCCGGCGACACGCTCGAGTACGTGAAGTTCTGCGAGGAGGACGTCCGCCCGGGCCTCAAAGACATTGTGTGGACCTGGCAAGGGGACGACATCCCCACCAGTGACCATGACGGTACTGGCCCGTGACCCCATCGCAGACCCTTTGAATGCGTCATCTAACCCCTTCGCCCAATTCGTCATTTACGAAAGTGGAGAACCAGCAGCAGCAGCACAATATATGTGAAGAACAACGTGCGGGTGTTTGTAGAGACGGGTCATGTGTTTGATGAGCATCTCCGTGTAGGTGGAACTTTTCTTTTCCTTTTGAGGAATTGTGTAGAAACTTGTATATAGCTGTTTGCATGTAGAAACACAGAGAGAGGGATGGAGAAATTTTGGACACCGATAATCTAATCAGAGGAATTTTTCCGCCACGTCTTTGTTTTATTACCTACTAATTTGGGAGTTCTTTACGTGGTATTGCGAGATGGTTCATCATGCTTTGGCCCGATGACTGATTACACTCGCGGTCGCCGAGGAGGTTGTGTTCGATGGCAGTTCCAAGTATCAACTGGGGTGCAAGAAAACTTTCGAATGGTTCGTTGCAATCATACAATACAATTCGAGTATAAGTATATGATTGACCGACGCACGCTCGTCCAAGACTAATACGATTAATACATGATATGCATCTACCACGTCGGTTCTAATGGTAGCTTGGGCACTCCTTCCCATTCGTTTTTATTTGTTCCCCTCCATGGAAAAGGAGAGCCTGCAACGCGCAGTCAGACTGCTTGGATTCTATAAGTTTTCGTAGAGTATTCAAGAAACAAATTGGGAAGGAATTGATGCGGACTTTCAAAGAGAAATCAAACGTAATTATGGAGCATCTCAAGAGAAACGAATGGTGGTCGAGAAGCTGAAAAATTTCAGAAACGTTTCAAGATTGTGGAGCTTTGTACCGAAAAAGAGGACAAAAAGTACTGAATGGATGGTTAACAAAAGCAATACCGATCCCAGTCTATTTTCCATGGACGGTTTAATCGAGTTTTTGGACATCCCATTATTTTATATATTTATTGAATAGCTAAGTTTCGGCTTATCACTCTAAACCTGATTTGACTTGGGACGGAACAGCGGGTGCGAACGAGCATCTAGAACCCCAATCAACTCCCTAGAATATGCTACGTGTCCCACCGACTTGCATTGAATCATTTGTGGATTCCAAAGGTTCCCAGGATACTTCCGAATATACTTAACCTATGGGCGGAAATCTAGTGGCCGGCAGCACCATGGCGTTTCGGTTTTTAGCCCGTTAACTGCAGATTCCACATATGCCAACTTGCTGATAGGGAAAGAGGTTTCACGCCATTTCATTTTGCCGTTAAGCATGTCGGAGGGAGATTCAAGCTGTAGGGAGGGATTAAAATAATCGCCTATTAGCCTGATCAGATACGTGCATTGGTTACCGTAGGATTAGCTCTCTATTTGGCGGAAGGTGAGAGAGAAGGGTAGCAACCGGACAAAAAGACAAGTTTAAGAGGAACCTGGGTATCCTGAGAGTTGACACGTCAGTAGGGTTGGTTCGGGAGCAGCGCCGGCCTGACAAGCGACAACCCAACCCAATCCAAGAACCTGGCCCTTTCAAGTTACCAATATGGTGCTTCGCTGTGAAGAGAGAGAAACAAAGATGCTGCAATGGTGTCTCGGCTCAGCAACGCACCACCTCCACTACCATCCCTCCGACCACCTCCCCAACGTCTCCATCCTCTCACACCGCTAGCACCTTAGATCTAGCCCATTCCCTCATTCCGATCAATGTCCGGGTGCAAGTGGACCATGGATCAGCCATTAACACGATGAGGGACATTGCCGGCCATGGAGGGGAAGTTGTCAAAAGAGTTAGTCGGCAACTCAAGAAGGCATATTCTGCAATGCATTGCACTGTAGTGCATTATATACCGCGCTCGATGATGGCCATCATAACATAGATGGCTATCAAATAAGATAAGTTTATATACATCGCTATTGATGACTATTTAACGGTGTGAACCATTAATGCTAGATCCATCTTAGTCGAGAATATCCGT
Organism: Cocos nucifera; assembly: GCA_006176705.1. NCBI lineage: Eukaryota > Viridiplantae > Streptophyta > Magnoliopsida > Arecales > Arecaceae > Cocos > Cocos nucifera. The sequence goes on from QRFJ01000424.1 coordinate 837,235, forward strand.
GCCCTTGGCAACCCTACAGCTTAGAAGCCAATAACGAGTCAGGTCGGACAGGTTTGACCTCAAGCAATTGGGCGCTAATCTCAACCCAAGCCAAGTCCGGTCCAACCCATCAACATGTTCATCTCAAAGTACCTATTTCTAATAATATTGGACAGATATCCTACGGTATCCCCCATTTTCTACCATTACTTCTCGCTTCAGCACCCACAGGCCCTTGATACCAAAATATAAAGTAAACCCACAGCCGCACAGATGCCATTTATGGGATAAGTGCAATACGTCTCTCGGGAAATATTGATGATATTCATGAACATAATTTTAGAGCGCACACAAATTTCAAAATCTACGGACCAATTCCCATATCAAACAATGACTAACAGGGCTTCATTCTTTTGCCGTCGAGGTTATCCTTTGAATCATATCTGTAATCCGAAAGCCTTTATTGGTAGATATTTAAAAAAAAAAAAACATTTATTGGTTGACCATTAAAAAAATATTTTTTTAAATTTTTTTTTAAAAATAAAAATCAAAAAAAATTGATAATATCATAAAAAAATAATAAATAATAAAATAATAAATTAAAATAATGACTTTATATGCCAATTAAAAAAAATTTACTTCTAATTTTCTTGCTTTCTAAAATTTACTTTTCTACATCTAAAATACCAAACCAAAAAGTAAAGAGCCCAAACCCTTCTCCCTCGTTAAGCTCTTCACCTCCCCGCCCCCTTCTTTTTATCTTTTCAAATCCTTCTTCCTCGTCGAGCTTTTCATCTTCCCATCCCCTTCTCATTTCTTCTTCCATATTCTCGTCCTCTGTCTGATCGACGATCCCGAACAATGCTATACTCTCTTCTCAATAAGCGATTTTTTTTTTTTGGCCTATCTATTATCATCAAACTCTAAAAAAAAAGAAAGTATTTCTCAGATGCTATGTTTCCTTCGGAGATTAGATGATTTCTTTTTATTTTTTCAAGATTTTCGATCATTCGAAGTTGAATTTTTTTAGGATCTTTCCAGTGTTATATTTTGATTCATGATTGATTTGTTTTTCTCGCTATTCTTTATGTCGAATCGAATTTTGGTATGTGAGTTTGCTTGCTAAGTTAAAAAGATTGGATTTTGATATGTTTTTTAGGAGGATTAGAGATGGGGTTTAGATGAATTTTCTAGGAAAGGAATAGTTGTTTAGGCTTTTATTGATTTCTGAACATGAAGCTCATTGCAGCAACAAATTCTCTATCTAAAAATGAATTTTTTAGCACCAAGTCTATATTCATGTATGGAAAATATGGGCATTTATCATCTACTTAATGATTATTCAAACAAATGCTCCAAAGGATAATCTTTATATGAAACATCCTCATCGAAGCGTATGCCTCCCATGGCTTCCCTTTTAAGACCATTGAATTTTATCATGAAACGTGGATTTCAAAGTTATCAAACATGCTTTTTTACTTTTTTACTTTTACTTTATAGTAAAAATCAAAAAAATTAAAAAATATATTTTAAAATTTAAAAATTAAAAAATGTAACTAAATGCATCCTTAGTAAATTAAGATCCAGCTAAAATCTAGATCAAACCAACTGATTGATCATTAACTAGCCAAATTTCCGATTCAAACAAGCTAGATTTCCAATTTGATCGGAGCACCCAAACCATCAAATATATAAATTATTTTCTTAAAATTGTGTAAACAACCATTTGAATTGATGACTCTTTTGAACTGTTATAGGTTTACCCAGACCATACGTTTTTTATTTGCGAAAAAATCCATTGAATCCATGTGAGGAATTCTCAATTTAGCCTTAGTTTTCCACCCATTTCCAAAACTCGCAACATGCACGGGTAACTTAGGTCCATTAGCGAGCAACGAACTAGATTCTCTCTCTCTCATATTTCATTTCATTTCATGCATCATGTAATGATTCGAACAGAGACGAGACGAGTGTCTCAGAGGGAGTCAATTACATGGTTCTAGATACATAATTCATATTCTGATATCTTTCTAAAATATCTTTCAAGTCCATTTAAAATTAAGCTCTTTTAATTTTTTTTTGTTATTAAGAAACCACTGTTATTTCGTACAGATTCCATAGCCACCATAGTTCAACCATTTTGTGCCTTCTCTCCTGTTTATAAAGAGTTCTAATTTTGGTCAAGAAAATTCTGAAAATATTAAAATAATTTTATACCATACTGGTTTCGGAAGGAGAGTATCTGCTTTAAAAAATAATAAAAATAAAAATAAAATAATAATAAACAAGCATCCAAACCCATTGACTATGATATAACTACTAAAATTAGTGACATCTGGCTACAAAGTAGAGGCAACTCTGTGGTTGTGCAATTGCAACGCAAGAAAAGCTACGTACAACGCTACGCGTCAAGGTCGTGCACACAACTTGTACCACTTATCCGAGCTACATGAGACTTGTACAGCATTGCTGACAAGTGACAGTACTCCCTTTTTCTTCTTGACTAGAAGATAATAGAAAAATAAATAAATGCTGATAGATTATCTACCTTTAAAAAAAAATTTCTCTCCTAATTACCAACAATTATTAATAAAAAAAAAATTTCTAAAAGCCACCAACTGTTACCCAACCTTTTATTGGAAGCAAATTGTACATTGAGCCAAGGTGTTATTAAAACTACAACTACTAATATTTTCAAATAGGCTTTACTAAACCATCTCAGCCATCAGCCATCCGACTTGCAGTATATTGAGCCGAACAAATTAGCTGCCTAGATGATTAAGTGGTTCAACCCGAGGACGAATGAAGCAGAACCACTACAGTTCTACTCGAAATGGAGTGGTTTGGATTTTTTTTTTATCTCTCTTATTTTTTTTCTCTTCTTTCTTTTACTTTTTTTTTCTATTTCTTCCTCAGGCAATTCCATCTACCTCCCTTTTTTTTCTCTCTCATTTTTTTTTTCTTTTTTTCTTTTTCATCGTCTTCACTATCTTACTTTCTTTCTTTCTTTTTTCTTCTTCTTTTCTTCCTTTTTTTTTTTTCTTCTATGCAACCCGAATCTCATGTTTAATATATGAAATAATAATTATACAAGTAAAACATATATAAGAAAAGATGCATATATAACATATGTAGGAAAACAGATCCACTCTATTTATAGTAGCAGCAAAAAAAAAATTTAAAAAAAAAAAAAAAAAACTTAAAAAGGCAACAAGAGAAATTACATGTCATGAATTAACTAAAACCTAAAATGCATAAAAGTCCAAGCCCACATTATTTTTCTCTATTTTTTGAAAATCATAAATAGATGCACATATATTTCCGAAAGAAAAAAACACATGATACAATTTTTTTTAAAAAATTAAATATTAAATTAGGATAAATACGAACTTGAACTGAGATATATAAAAATTATAGCATCAAGATCATATAAATTATTTTTTTAAAAAAATAACATAATAATTTACCAAAAGGCATCCGAACTATTGTTACTAAGATCATGTAATCTTATTATTTGGATGAAAATGGCCTTATATATTTAGGTTCACACCTGGGATCATCAGGATCTTATAAGATTATAAAATCATCTTTTCTTTTCTTTTTTTTCTGCTTTTTTCATTCCTTCTTCTTTTTCAATGTCTTCTCTTCCTTTCTTTTCTTTTATTTTTTATTTTTTTATTTTTTTTACTCTTCTTTTCTTTCTTTCTCCCTTTTTTTTTTTTTTTTTCCTTTCTTTTTGAACATTCATAAAGATTAAAATAATACTAAAAAAATCAAAATAAAAATAATGCTGCACCAACATCAAGCTCGTGGGTGGAGCGCCAGTAGTTCGGTACCATGCTTCCGATTTATGGTGCAACAAAACTAAAGTCCCCTCGGTTTAGCCGTGCCAAGCCATTCCCGATCATGGAGACACGACCACGGGCCGCAAAATTAAGGGAGACTAGAGTCTAGCTGACAACATGGAGTGATCTTCACCAAAAGTAACATTCGAACCTCACTCGTATCACAGTGAGCAGTATTTAACGGTTTCTAAGAGAGCCATCCCTGCTTGTGTATTGCCAATTGCTTACCAACCTCTTTCTATAATTTATTAGAGAAAATAGATAAAAGAATCGGTGTACTCGATCCCTACACTAATGCAAATCTAGTGTCAAAGCTGCCCAAACAACCATGCATCAGTGGCCAACGTTGTCTATGCTAACGGTTAACCCAGGTTCTCAGTGCCACAATTCTAGCCTAGTTGTTTCAAGGCTTCCGAATCAACAAAAAGCCAGCCTGATGAAAATATGCTCCGACAAACAAGGTTATCCGTATCAGTACATAATTGCTATGGGGCATGATCATCAGATAGGATTTCACCGTGGCACCACAAGGATGGCGTATAGAGAGTTCCATAATGAAACGCCGTACAGGGCCAAAACGCCGGCAATAAAGGCAAGAACCTAGAACTCTTACCACCAGTTGCAACTTCATGGTCTACAAACATGGCGCCAAATGGTCGTAAGGAAATCATTGTCCCAACAAACCAACTTGGAAGCTATCGGGCATGAATGATAAATTCTCGCTACTTTTTGGCGGTCGTTTTACTCTTTTAGATGACGTACTCAGTATTATATGTCAAATGGAAAGCATTCTAGCTTTGTATGACCATATTCAACCGAAGAAGCATGCTAGTCATACCAGATTGGCCGTGTTTCACGGCGGACAACAGTCAACCATGGTCAATAATTTACGAACGAAGCTGGACAAATTTCACCTAGGAAAACATCCGAGATGCACAAGCTCTATTCCACCGCATCATATAGCTGCTGAATTCTCACCTACCTACCTAAGAACTTTGATATAAAAAAACTAAAAGATTCCGCATTCTTTCTCCATAAACCTCGTATCACACCGTCGGTGAAACCAAATATTTGCAACAGACGGCATCAGAGATAACTCTGGCCACACGGTACTACAACACTTGCTCCACAGAAACATCAGTGTTAAATATGGTTTGCCCACGTTCTTATATTCCACGTTTTTGTGCTAATGTTTTATAAAGTAACATAAATTCAACCTAAGACTGCTTCGATATTCCTCATTGACGTATTTCAGATGCTATAACATGTGCATGTCTTCTTACGGTTAGTTATCGTGTTTGCGTTCCGTGTTTTTTAGCAATTATTTACTTGTAATGCAATTTTTTTTCTTTATGATGAACATAGATCTACATCCTTCACCGCTTAAAATTGATGGGCTTTCAAGTAAAGGAATCTTCAGTTTTCCTTTATTTTTTCACGGCCTACAAAGTAAATGCATCCATGTAGCCCTTTTGGATTCATCCGCATGCCAAGCAGCGAATGATTATATAAAAATAGTCTATTGAATCGAAAGAAGAGAAACTTCTGATGACAAAAAGGAGACCGATTCACCACATTGTAGGTGCACGGACTAACATATCAGCCTAGGAGCTACAATGTCATGAACAGCATAATTCCCACCAAACATAGATGCAACAGCCAAATGGAAAACATGAGAATATATATATATATATATCAATCAAATCATGATTGAAACACCATAATTATTTCATAATCAGCTACTAGTAGGTGAAGGAAATAGAGAAAGGAGGCGGCCTAAATTTTTGGTCCAATTTTACAAGGTAGTGCCCCAAAACAGCAGGTGATGTTTAGCATAACTAGAAGAGCAAAAAGCTTTTCACACCAGTCCCATCCTGTTTGTTCACAATATTACCGTGGTTTTCTTTTAAAAAGCAAACCTATATTTCTGGTCATATTTTACAAGATAATATCACAAAAAGTCAGCTGATGATGTTTAACATAACTAGAAGAGCAAAGCTTTTCGCACTAATCCAACTCTGTTCATTTGTCACACTACAGGTGCTACAAAAATATGTAACAGCTCCTCCCCAAACGAAAATACATTCTTTTCAGACATTCGTATCATTGGAACTTATTTGTCCCTACCCTACTATTCACTATACTTTTGCCAGCAGTATCACAATCTTGATCAATTTTTCATATTCATCAACATCCAAATCTGAAAACATCACAATCATTTTCAGCTCAACAATGTTATTTCTACCACTATGAATTATGATCCCCAACTGCATCTTAGTAGCCCAAGAAGCACCAAATGAACATGATTGAATAAACAGATACAAATCCTATAAGTCCTACCAATCAAACACAGTGAAGTCCCATGCTCAACCAAATTCTATGCAAAATCCAATTCCAAACAAATCAAATCATGAATCAGGATTCTGTCAACTCAAGCACAAACTACATTAACAGTCTGATGGTTAAGTATTCAAGACTTTAACCGCCATTAAAATGTTTCTATTGTCCAAATCAAGTATAAATTACAGTATTTAGTTACCTTTACACCTGAAAGGTTGTGGAGAACTTATTGCATTTACACTGGAATGAAAGAAAGTTTTAACATAAACAATAAAATAACTCAACTAAACTATGCCTTAATCCCAAAATGGTTAAGGTCAGCTACATGAATCATTTTCCTCCATTCTGCTATGTTAGGCCATACTTTCTTAAAGAAGTAGCAACATCAAGTCATTTCTTACTATTTCATCCCATGTAATTTTTGGTCTAATTCTACATCAATTTCCCTTGACATATATTAAATCACTTCTTTGTACCAGTGCAACCCTTGACCTATGTTGTACACGTCCAAACCATCTAGATTGTCCTTCTCTCAATTTATCCTTAATTAATGCTACTTCTAGCTTTTTTACAAATAACTTCATTTTTTATCTATCTTTTCTATTATTACTACATAACCATCTCAACATTCTCATTTCAACCACATTTATCTTATGCACATATGATTTTCTACTTACCCAATATTTTGCACCATAAAGCATAGTTGACTATATGGTGGTCCTATAAAATTTTTTCTTCAACTTGGCAAGTATCCTAAAATCATATGGTATCCCAGTTGCACTTCTGCATTTTATCTATGGATAATATCCTTTTCAATCTCTCTTTATGAATAATCGATCCTAAATACTAAAACTGGTTGCTAATAGAAACTTCATGATCCTCAATTCAGTCCACTTTTATCTTCATTTCTAATTTCACTAAAACTACATTCTACTTAAATTCTAATATATCATAAATGTTTAGATTATAATATACTCCTCCATAATTCCAATTTGCTATTAACTCCAACCTTAATTTCATCCACTAAGACTAAATTATCTGCAAATAGCATATACCAAAGAATATCATTCTGAATATGCCTAGAAAACTCATCTAACTAGCATAAGAAGGTAAAGACTTAGAACACATCTTTGATGTAAATCTATTGTAATTGAAACTTATATATAATCCATCCTAAATATCAAAACTGAACACTCTTAAGAACTTCATAATCCTTAATTTTTACTACACCTTCATCTTTATTTCTAATTTTACTAAAGTTACATTCTATATATCCCATGTTATTCCTTCTTAACCTAAAATCCTCATATTCTAATGTGTTCCTCCATAATTCCAACCTACAATTAGCTCCAACCTTAATTTCATCCATTAAGGTCTTATCATTTGCAAATAGCATATGCCAAGAAATATATCTTGAATATGCCTAGTAAGCTCATCCATCACTAGCACAAAAAGCTAAGAATTTAGAGCAAATCCTTAGTATCAATGTTTGCCATACCATACCAAATCAGATGGTACAGAGCATACTATGCCACACCGGTTCGGTACGGATACATGGTACGAGAGGCGTACCAATACTCGACATGCCAAATCGACCTCATATTGACACGGTAATAGATTGGCACCGGTTCAGGGTCTGATATCGAGATGGCGGACCTTGCTTGGCATAAATCTATTATGATCGAAAACTCACTCATATGACCATGAATAATTCTCACACTAACAACTATTCCATTACACACAACCTCAATTACGGGGACTCCTTTTCTAACACCTATCATAAGACTTCTCTAAGGACTCTATCATATGTTTCTCTAAATCAATATAAATCATATGAAGAAGCAAATAATTTTCATAGTCAACCATCTTAAAATAAAACCAAATTGATTCTTTGATATTTTTGTGCCATACCTCAATATGTCCTCAATCATTCTCTCTCAAAATTTCATATTACGGCTCATGAATTTAATACCATGACAATTTTTAAAAAAAATTAATAAATTTTGAATATCATCTTCATTCTTATAAATCGATACTATAGTACTCTTTCTCCATTCATCAAGAATCTTCAAGGTTTTCGAATTTTAATAAACAAATCAGTCAACCAAGTTACTTCTATGTCATCTAAACACTTCCAGATCTTGGTAGGAATTCCAAAAGATCCGATCATTTTTCCTATTTTCATTTTTTTTCATAGTCTCTTTGACCCCAGATACTTTAATTCTATATGCATGCTTAACATTTATATTCTCAAGGAACAAGTAACCATCTTTAATTCTACAAGCATACTTACATGATTTTCAAGGAATAGCTTATCAAAATAACTCCTCTATCTTTCTTTGATCTTGCCTTCCTTAACCAAAACTTTTTTAATGTTGTTTTTAGTGCATTTAATCTAAGTCAAGTCTCTGGCTTGCCTTTCACTTAGTCTTGCAATCTTATATATATATTCCAACCCATCCTTAGTGTCTAACTTGCTATATAACTCTTCGTGCGCTTTGAATCTAGCCTCTCATACCACCTTAACTTTCTTTTGGGCCACCTTATAGCTTCATTCAATTCTCCATTTCTACTTTTGGGTAGTCTTCTATAGCACTCTCTTTTAGTCTTAACCATCAACTAAACTTTCTTATTTCACCATCTTCCTTACCAGATGGTAACTTTCTATTTAATTTTTCTACTACTTTTGCAGCCACTTTCTTAATATTATTAGCCATCTCCTTTTACATGGTATTGATTTTCCTACCTAGATCCAATTTTCTTTCTTTCAACATTCTACCCTTGAAAGCCATTTATTTCTCTCTTTGCATATTCCACTACTTGGTCCTCTGGTTCCTATTTTCTGTAGTCATTCTCTTCCATTTTCTAATACACATATCCAAAACTACCAATATGTATTGAGTGCTTAAACTACAACATGGTATAACTTTATAATCTTAACACAAAACTTGATCAGTCTTTCCACAGAAATAAATGACTGGTATTATACCCAGTTTTAAAAGTTATCAAGCGAGAATCTTTTTCCAAGCAAGTGTTAGCTAATGCTGGGTCATATGCCATCACCAACCCCGAAAGGTGTTTTCTTCTACATTTCTATCTCTGAAATCAAGACCTCTATACAGCCTATCAAAACCTACATTATATTTCCCCATGTGTCCATTCAAATTTTCTCTGTGAAAATCTTTTCATCATCAGGAATCTCTTGAATTGATTTATCCATGTCCTCCCAAAAGTGTTGCTTTATAGCATCATCCAATTCCACTTGAGAAGCATAATTACTAATAATCTTAATAAACTCCTTTCCTCATATTAATTTTATCAAGATTATTTGTCTCATACTCTATTAATATCTAAACTCATCTTTTAAACTCGTCTACAAAAATTCCTGCTCTATTTTTATTCCATCTTTTCTAACATACTCAAGAATTTAACTTGTCTTATAAACTTCCTTTGCTTTTGTCCTATCCACTTTAGCCTCTTGCAGGCAAGATATGTTAATTTTCTCCTCCTAATTATTGTATCTATTAATTCCATCAATTTTGTGATCCCATATTCCAAGTTGCTAAACGTATCTAATTTTCTCGACTGACTTCCATATCAATGCCCATCTATTAAAGTGTGAGAACCTTTGCCCACTTCCCACCACATAAGGGCATCATTGTGATACATCACTTTTAGGAAACACCCTAGTTAACCGTTACTTCCATGGCACCTAGGATCCAATGCAGCAGCATCACTAATTCTCTTATATGGATTCATGGTCATAGGATGTGACAATAGTTTTATGCTGACCGTCAACCTGCCATAGTCATCCTCCTTTATCTAGGCTTGGAGCTAGCTATATATAAAATATAGGCAAAATTAACATAAACAACAAAATACTTATATACAAATATATAGAAAAACTCACTTGGATCATCCAATTCCAAACTAGGAGTATAAATTTGAGGGCAAGCATATAAATCTCTCAAATTGATTCAAAAATACAAAAATACATTTCCTAGTCTTTTCCATCACCACCACCACCACCAAATCATTACCTACCAAAATGGAGTCAGATATGTAGTGCAACTCTTACACAGGAAGACCCCATAGAAGGATTTAGCAAATCCCTATGGCCAACTATCAACAAAAACAACTGATGAATTGCTGCTGAAATTCTTGTCAAGGCAATTTGGGCCTTCCATGGAACCTAGAAAGATAACTGCAAACAAGTATGCCAAATTCATTGTTTGGAATTAAAGCTCAAGCAACCATGAAGTAACCCAAGTCAGGATGAAGATGAAAAATAAAAAAGCCTGGCATGGGAAATCGTATCATCTATGAGCCATTAAAAATAACTAAAAATCACTTGTTTCGGAATATGAATTACCTGACTCAGAATATGAATCACCTGATTCAAGGATTCCAAAGAAATTCAACTCCTATGCTCTCTAAAAGAATAACAATTGCTAATATTTCAGCTAGAAACTAGATTAGCAGAGAAAATAATACCTTTCCAAGGAACTTCCGCCAAATGTTTTCAACAAATCAGTCAGCTCCTGAGTGATTACAAAGAATTTCCTTAATAAAGAATGGAGAGAAGATATGTAGGACAAAGTGAAGGAAGGGGGAGAAAGGCATAGAGTAGAGGACTATGGGGAAATAAATGAGTAAAATTAGAAGTATAAGAGTTAGTAAAATCTTGAATTTCAGAGAGATGCATCATCAACTCATGGAACCATTCCATGTCCTGCACATGGCTTACAACACGTATGCAAGGATAAAAACAAATGAAAATATTCACTGTATGGTAGTTCTTCATATGAGCTTTAACCATCATGCGTTTATGATTAGTAAACTCATAACCTTCTTGCACATCGGATTAATTAGCAAAACTAAAAATATCAATAAGTTACATGTGGATGATGGACATAAACAAACTTCATCTCTTTGACATAATGACATAATTTTGCATTTGCAGTGATGCCACAAATGAGAAAAATATTTTCAAATATATATATATATATATATATATATATATATATATATATATATATATATATATATATATATATATATATATATATATGTATGTAGATTGAGCTCCAATCGATCAGATCTCAATCCATATCCGATCAGATTCCCCGCCGTTGAATCAGCGTGCATCTCCAAAATATCCCTAAAAAAAGCAAATGAAAGATAACTGAAAAAAAAAAATACGAAGCCCTGAAGGCGCCTTAAAGGAGGGTTCAACGCCCGACTCTTCGTCTCTCTTTCTGCTGACTATAAAAAATAATAAATACTGAAATAAATATGGCTATAAAAAATAATAAATACTAAAATAAATACAAATCATCGTAGGATAAACACAAAGTTTCTATTTATTATAGGCTGTTTGTATTTATTTTGAGTAGTTTGTGTTTATTTGACTTGAAGGCGCCTTTAATAAGGATGAAAGCGCCTTCAAAAGTTGAACAAACACAAACTCTGCAGAATAAACACAAACGAATAAATACAAACAGTATATAATAAACAGAAACTTTATGTTTGTTATCTGGTGTTTGTATTTATTTATCCAAAATAAACACAAACTCTGCAGAATAAACACAAACAATATTTAAAACTTTGTACGGAGTGTCACATCAATTTTTTCTCCTTTTTTTTTTTTAACATGTCAAGTCAGCTAACAGTGAGAGAAGTCCTCCGTTTGCTTTTTAAAGAGTCTCTTGGAGATGCTCATCGATCAAACGGTCGGAGATCCGATCATATATGGACGACTGAAATTCGGTCAATCGAATCCCAGTCTATTTCCAGACACACACACACACATATATATATATATAATGATTATTTGCATGAAAGGAAAAGTCAAGGAGCAAAAAGGGATGGAACACACTAAAAATATATGGCATATGATTCCCTTGTGAAGGAAATAATCGATGTCAGAATACATTCGATAAATAAAGTAACTAAACAATAATAAAAACCAACATTAGACACACTCCTGAGTGAAAGGTCATAGTTCATTTGGTTGTAGGCTCTTTGTGCTCATAAGGCACTCGTGACCATAATGGTTAACCAAAAAGAATCAAAACGTCTATAGCAAAGAAAATGCAGTTTAAGTTTTGCACCAAAGGCAATAGTTGCCCATTCCTATTAAGCAAATCTAGGTATTTGGTTCGCGGGCACATCATCAAAAATCTTCAGCAGCTATGTTGTATTTGAATTCTGGAATAACAAAGGTTCAATAAGCATAACTTCTTTCAAGCACAGTGAAAGTATTATTCAGTGGAGAAAGCATGAAGTTGAATATGTTGGAAAATAGTGAAACAACGTACACATATCATTCATCGTAATATCTCATAGGTTTCTTATTGTGTACAACATAAAATTTCATGATTAGCAAGCTCACCTGGCTTTGAATCTTCGATCCTCACCTCGACACCTGCTAACCAGTGATCTAGTGAATGCCCACACTTGCCAACCACACTAAGTTCTGACTGGTTGCATTGCAAGAGCACACCGGACATGAACACTAGAATCTACCTGACCCAGGAGAGACCAAATCATCCTCCAGTAAGTCCTAATAAACCTTGCAAATCAATTACAATTCAATTAAGCCAATAGGAGTTCAAGAATAAACATCCTGATGAATTATTTACCAAATCTTAATTCAAACCACAGAAATCTGCTCTCTAAACAGGCTAAAGACAATGATTATTTCAACCATTGACAAATAACAAAAGATCACCATCTCAAAAGAGAAACCCTAATCGTGTACCTCAGTATACCTCTCGAGTCTAGTCTTCCTCATGGCTTCCTCCTTCATCATCGCGTCTTATAGAGACCATCAGCGTGCTTTAGAAGGCCCAAAAAAACGAGTAAAGAACGAATGTGTCTCGGTCTCTCGTCTTTGCCCCGCCAGAACCGCTCCGTCGACGGACCATCCAGCCGCCACGGGCAACAGCGGAACCCCTCCCCACCGGCGGAGAAGAACCTCCCACTAAACCCTAACTCTCCACCAAGAAGGCCGATTACAAGCCACCACAGCAAGGGCTCGGCGATCAGGCCACCGGGAATGACGGATCGGACGACGGCGACGAGGACTGTAGGCTCATCGACGACGACGCGAGAGACGACGAAGGGGTATCGGAGCGCGGAGGCAAGGAACAGCCCGCGGAAAGCCGCCTGGGAGAGCTTCCCTTGAAAAGATACCGAGAGGGAAAATGTGCTCGATCTTGCATTCTTATTGGCGGGTGAGGGCGGATCGTACGCGACCGTATTTAGAAATACTGGCCGTCCACCGGGGGTTAAACGTAAAAAGATTGCGTTAAGTCGCCCCGGAACGGCGATCGGGACGGATCGGATCATAAACGAATCGAATTAATGCAGATTGAATTAAAAAATTATTAATTTAAATTTAATTTATTTATTAAATAAATAAAAAAAATTAAATTTTAACTTAATTTTTTATTAAATAAATAGTTGGATTCGATCCACTAAACTTGTTTATTAAATAAATTAATTAAATAAATTAAAAATAAATTAATTAAATTTTAAATAAATTTTATGATTTAATTTAATTTAAATAATAAATAGATTAAATAAATTAATCATTTAAAATCTAAATTCAATCTATTTATTAAACTGATTAAATGAATTGATTCTTTATGATCCAAACTTATTTAATTTAAATTTAAATTTATTTAAAATAAATCAAATATGAATGGATCGGATCAATTTTTATCATTTTTAAAATCATCATGTATTTTTTTTTGAAAAGATCTCATAAATTTTAATTAAATTAGATATCCCGTGAGCACCAGGAAGCCGTGGCAGTGCACCGAGAACTCAAGCGTTCCTACACGCAACCGCTATTAAGATTGTAGCTTTGCTGCAGTCTAATTTTGAGCGCCATCAACCTGAAATACTTTCAAGTGGAGTCTTGACCTGTAAAATTAAAAAAATACATATATCCTATACTATACTACATGCACCAAATAACCGTACATCATGCCGGTCATTTCTCTTTTTTTTTTTTTTTTTTTTTTTTTGTAGGCTCTAGTATGTTCGTTTTAACGATTGGTTCACATGAAGGAGAAGAGTTTATTAATATGATATACGGGCATATTGGTGCACATGGCTTAGGATAAAATGGTGCACCTTGTTTACCAGTTTGCATCGGGAAGGACGCGGCTTGATTTGGGACAATCGAAAAAATTTTGATAATTTTATAGATGGAGTGCTTTAAGGTATACAGGTTTGTTTTGCCATACATGATGTGAACTATGGGCCCAGATGGTTGAGAATTACAAGGGTTCACCAAACTAAAATCTAAGTTTCCAAGAGCAAAGGAAACATGCATCCATTGTTATGTAAGGCTTGCGATCGGGCCAAGCTAATGTAGCGGTCGTCCAAGGAAAGACTTTATCTCTTACCCAAAAAAAAAAAAAGGAAAGACTTTATTTAGGAATATAGGCCATGGGCTTGTGAAGGGCTGAACCATTAAACAAACCTGGGCTGGGTCTAGATGGTTGTTGGACCAGCTCGGGCTTGACATGTAGTCCAAGGTCCACTTTGTACCGCTTCAATAATTCTAGCAACATGGAACGTGCGAATGCGATTCTTGAAAGTGGAAGAAAATATCTTATGATATGTCAAAAATATATATATATACTCATTCTATTCACATTGCATTAGATAAGATTTTTGATTATTTGCATATATTTGACACCAAAGAAGTAAATTTTAATTAAAGACCAACATGTATGTCGGTAATAAGCTAAATTACATATGGCTTACAAAAATAGAGGGAAGAAAGAGAAGAAGTGCAACCACAAATATCCCGCGCTATCCAAAAATATTACACGAGATCCTCCGAATAATCTTATTCTTTGTTTTTCTTTTTTGCTAAAGGAAATACTGGAACAAATACTGGAGACTTGGATCATGTGGTGATTGCAAGGTATTACCTTTTTTTTGTTAGTTTACAATGTTGTTCTGTTGGGTCACATGGTTTGCTATGTTTATGGGCGATATTTTTTAAGAAGGAAATTAATCATCACAAAAGGTTTCTAATTATATTCCTTATGATCCGATATCCTGATTTGATTCTCAAAATCATTGATTTTTCAAAAAATGATGAGGATTAATTTAACAAAATAGATATGTTATGTTTCAGATATCAATCCGTACGGTTTTTTTTTTTTTTCTTTCTTTCTTTCTTTTAATGGACTGCTCAGTACAACAACAAAAAAAAAAAAAAAAAAAAAAGAGTCTATAGTAAATTAGGAGAATAATTTTGCGACTTCAACAGTTAAGGTTAACTAAAAAAAATGGAAGGCTGTGATAAGCTCTGGATTAGATTATACTTTGATTTTCTTATTTTTTCCATAAGTCAAATATAGACTCTACTCAAAGCAGAACTTTGTTTTTCTTTTTCAATAAGATATTCAGTAAATTAATTTTTAAATTACAACACATGGATTTTGTTAAAATTAATCTTAACCATTGTTTTAAAAACTCAATGACTTGAGAACCAAATTAGAATATGAAATCATAAGAAATCTAATTAGAAACTTGTCGTAGTCATCAGTTTTCTTCTCAGCAACTCTCTGCTCCATTCTCGCTAGAAACCCAGCAGATGATGTTACTCAGAAGAACAAAATTATAAAATAACTAGTAACATATTGCCTGGAACCACAAGTATTTCCCTATCAGACCCAACTTCCATTAGGTTTCAACAGCTGAATTGAGTTGCCTATAATGCAAGAAAAAACTTTTCTTTTCAGATATAAAAATGGATCCAAAGCCACGGTAGTCTGCCGCTCAAATCCCGCTTTCTCGTCCGTTCAAGGAGGTCAGATATCAAATGGGAATGAGATAAAATGGGGGATATTTTGCGGCCTCCAAATCGGAATCGGATAAGGTTCGCTCTCCCTTTGCACCATTTCGAGGATTCGCTTCCGAAGCAAAATCATGCAGGTGGTGGACGTGGGATCGCTACTTGGCCAACGTCTTAGGGATGAGCTTTTATAGCCAGCAATGGCAAGAGACAAGCGCAGGAGAGGAGAGGAGGATCTGTAGGAGGGAGAGGCCACCGTAGATAGCGTGTAATGTCTGCGAGGCGGACTACGGGCAGCAACGGTGATTAGAATCGATGGTGATGGTGTATCTAGAGGTGCAGATGAGTTGGGCAGCTCACAAATTAATTTGGATTCAACTTCAACTCGATTTAAAAGCTCGTAAATTTAATTAAATAATATTTTTTAAATACTATTATTTTAATTAATTTTTAATTATATTTTTTAAAATTATTTTTAGGGTTTGAACTCGTATCCGAACTCATTTATAGCTTTGTTAATGGTCAAATTGAGTTGCTTCCGGTATTGCTTTTTTTAATTGAGTTGAGCTTGAGTTTAAATATTAAAATCCAATTGAACTCGAGTTAAATTGCGGATTTAGATGTTTTGAATCTTTAGTTATTTAACTCAATTTGACTCGACAGCTTCCCTAATTGTATCCGGTCAGGACGGTTGTCGCGCAGACTAAACAGATAAAATCCCCATGCAGAAGTCAGTATGCATAGAAAAATAAAATACAAGTACATCAAATGTCATTTGTTTCGCTTGCAGGTGCCTCCATAGCCGTTCATGCAGAGCTTTAGAATTAACTCGAAGCTCTCTGCAGGCAGGTGCATAAACCAACCATGCAGAAGTACATCCACAAAAGAGTGGATGCGGATATCCGCATTTATGTAGTCAGGGAACAGCGGCTTGTAACCCATGAACTGTCAAAACAAACTAGCTCCCGTCTCGACCCTTCTCTAAATGGAGCGGAAAGGATTGACCCATTTAACCGACAAATTAAAAAAATTCTAACCCAACCTGATCCACCATGGGATGTGGGTTAAAAGGACCAACCCATTAAAATCCAAAAAACTAAAACAAAGATGAGTGACCGAGAGAGGGGATTGAGCGGGGACTGGGAGGGGTTGTGGCACCATGGATCGAGCGGGGAGGGGCAAGTGGGGAGAGGTGTGGGACTAAGAAACCAAAAGGGAGGGGGGGTTATGGCACCGAGGATCGAGCGGAAAGAGGCAGGGGATGGAGGGCGAGCAAGAAGGGGTGGGGCACTAAGAGACCAAGAGGGAGGGGAGGGGATGGGAGGGCGTGCAGGGAGAGGCAGGGGGTATTGTAGTGCCATGGACCAAGCGGGGAGGGGCGGGGCATCTAGAAGGAGAGGCAGGGGATGTTGCATCATGGACTAAGTGGGGAGAGGTGGGGGATGGAGGGGGGGCGTGAGCGGGGGACCCAAAGACCAAGGGTAGAGGGGGGAGGGTTATGGCGCTGGGGACCGAGCAGAGAGAGGTGGGGCACCGAAAGATTGAGAGGGAGAGGTGGTCGGGGTGGGAGGTGGCACCGTGGCGAGGAGGGGCGGGGGACCAAGAGGGAGAGGCGGGGAGGGAGAATAGGGGTCCAATAAAAAAAGAGATGGGCCAGCCCACTCCAACTCATCCTAAATTCGCAACCAAAACAGAATGGATTATTTAACCCTCTTTTAGTCGGATTGCTAAAATATGAACCCAACCTGCCCTATTTATATGGTGGCCAGGGTGGGCCAACCCGATGAATCCAATCCAAATTGAAAGCTCTAAGCATGGGCGTAGACGAGTGGTTTAGCTATCAGAATCTTGGGCCCAGTCCAATTGAATCTTTCATGAGGTTCTACTTTTGAGTAATACTTTATGCACTGCATGCGGTATGATAAAATTGACGTAGAGTGCATCGAACCATCCCATTAGATTCCGTAGCCACCATCTTCCAACATGCATTAAATGCTTGTAATTTTTCTTTTTGGTTTGAAATTTTGAATGACGAAAATGCCTCTCTATTCTAAAAAATTTATGACTTCTCGTGGCCTGTTATGTGGCTTGTTATGACTTTTTGAAGTCATATTATGATTTTTCTGGAAAAAAAAGTCATAAGGGAAAAGAGCATTTTTGTCGTAAGAGAGAAGTCATAAAATTTTTAATGATGAAAATGTTCTTTTTTTTTTTTATGACTTTCTATTTTCAGAAAGTCATAACATATCACGGGATGTCATAACATGCCATGGAAAGTCATAAATTTTTCAGAATAGGAAGACATTTTCCTCATTCAAAATTTTAAACTATAAAATAGAATTATGACATTTCATATGCATTGGAAAATGATGTTGCATGATTCAATAGGATGGTATGGTGCATTATTATTGCACCACATGAGGTGCTCAAGGATTTTCTACTTTCATAAGAGAGGGAGTAGATGAGTAGTTAGACATCAAAATCTTGGGCCCGGCCCAATCATAGTTTCGGGGGCCTGGTCATGGTTGGGTGTCCCGTCCCATCCTTTCAAGCATCGGATTGCCTTCCGGTGGGGCTAAAGCTGGGAAAAAATGTTCTACAAGTCAGGTCCGTTGTGCTTAGCGGGCCTAAAAGCGATTTAATCTTGGCAATGGAATCGTATATATTCTTGTCTCTAACTATGTTATGAAATATTCTGTTGAATATCCAACCTTAGAGAAAGTGAACTTTAATTTGCAACAAACCCCCGTTGGACATAAATCTATAAATAAGCCCTCACACTTAAAATATATTAATAAACTAGGCTTGATAAAGGTTGGATATTATAGATTAACCATGCTTTAGAACCCCAAAACAGTCACTTTGTGTGTTCGGGTATAATCACACAAAAATCAAATAAGTGCTACCACCATGAAGTAATTGCCTCTGTTTAAAACCCTTCTACATTTTTCACATGCCCCCTATTAGTTAAACCCTAATTATACCATGTCAAGCTAAATTATGTTTTTATCCAATTGCTTTGAAGCTCCTTGCTTGATTGAATCTCGTCTAAGTTAGACTGTCCTTGTTTTCATTTGAATGCATTTCATCCTATCTATAACATGCCAACAAAAAAATAGTGATTACATTTAACATTCATAGGGGTAAAAAGCCTTTTGAAAGGGAGTGATATGTGGATGGATATTTGGTCTAGCTGTGTGCTAAAATGGGACTGGAGGTTCGATGAGAAAGAGTTAAAATAATTCTCCCAACGGAGTGAGCGTCTTATATTATTACGGCATTTTTCTAATCAAAAAAAGTGATTAGAAAACCCACCGTCCTCTCATCATTTTTCTAATAAAAAAAAATAAAAATAAAAAAGTGATACTCCGGTAGCATAGGCTTATCCAAAACCCTCTTGCTAACAGTGATACTCCTGTAGCATAGGCTTATCCAAAACCCTCTTGCTAGCTACACCACATTGACTTTTAATGCTCATCATTGCGTACCTACGGTCTTAATTTACTACACTTATGTAAAGGCGGTTGTTTTATATACATCATAATTATTTTATTGGTGTTATTTAAAAGCAAAAATTTTATATTATCCTTCCATAATTTTATATCATTGTTGTTCTTAATATTTATATCCTTGGTTTGGCTATGAATTAGAAGGGGTCCAGCAAACAATACGTTCAATTTCTTAAAAAATATACTTTATATATTATTTAATAAATTTATGAAAGAATAAATTACACTGCTACAAGACATCACGTCCTGCAACCCAACGACTAGCCAAATTATATTCCATTAAAACATAACCTCTTACAACGATTCCTTGTAGTTTCCGCTCACACCAACATTATAAAGGACTTGATAAGAGTCAATAAGCTATCTTACCTTTGGAAATACTAGAAAGAAGACCAGAGTAGTCATGAAAAGCGCAAGTCAAGCGACCGTGTCGTAGAAAATTATAGAAAAACAAAGTAAGCTGACGTCCGGCTACGGCAGCCGCGATGACGATATCTACGCTGGCGTCATCCAGTCCGCATCTCGTATGCGTCACGAAGGACGTCAAATCGATTTGAGTCACGTGGTCGGTGTCCGACGCACGAGGGTTGACAGCTGTGAGGAACATGGACGTGTCGGCTGCGGTTTCGCAGCGATGGACCTGAAATAACGCAGTTGGGAGAAGCTTCAACCTAAGAACGCATTCCAACCGCTCACTCCGTCACGTCATATTTAACATCATAGATTCTAACCGCTCACTGCAATACATCTAACATTAGCAATTTTTAATGTATTAATCATTTAATTGTTCTATCATTCTGCTATTAAAAGCTTTTCACATGGCATATTAGGTATGCATCAACGAGAGAAAGTAAAAGAAAAAAAAAATAAAATAATATATATATATATATATATATATATATATATATATATATATATATATATATATATATAATTTTTTAAAAAAATAAATAAAAATTAAATATATAGAGTACTAAAATTATAGATAAAGATGCTAAAAAATGATTGATATATGACAAAGATGTGTGGAACTATTTGCCTTCTTAATTATCATTTTTTTTGAAAAATTATTATGTCTGGAAGAGGAATTATTTTTGACTAGTTGAAGAAATTTGTGGTCCTCTATTTTTTCTTTAATTTTTTTTTATTAAATTTCTTTTTTTACTTCTAGATGATAAAAAAAAAATATTATGCAAACTTTCTTTCATCAAGGACAACCACATTAAGGTACACATCTTTTTTTTTTTAAAAAAAGGAGAGAGCATTCTTTTTGAAATAGGTTCCTGATGTGTAACATTTAATAATAACTCAAATAACTATCTTGGAGCTATGGCTACATCTTGATGATGATGATATTTATGAAATGGTGAGCCAGTCACACCTTCCTGATAGTTTCCTAGGTTGGTTAGCTACTGAATCAGAAGAAAAAGGTAACAAGGAGGAAATAAAAAAAAATTTATCTTTTCGGAATACCAGAAGATCCGTCTGGTGCTGGAAAGTGAGCCGTGCTTCCTTGACATGGAGCAGCATCCAGATGAACGTACAACAAATAAGCCTTGCCTCCACATGAAGGAGTTATTATTTCTTTAAGATGGATGCCTCTTAACCTCTAACCACTAATGAGAAGAGAGGCATTCATAAAGCCTTTTAAAATGTCGACGTTAGAGACTATTATCGTTTGGTCGTGTCATGAGCATGACTTATACATGTTGGAACATTATAAAAAGCAAAAAAAATACTGTCTACTTATAAATTTTTTGGCGGCTTCTTTCTTTCACATGTAGTGGCATTAAAACTGCAGAATAAATCAATCAAGGATTAGGTTAGATTCCATGGTGCTTTTTTAGTGAGTTGTAGGCTGTGTTCAAATATTTAAGTTTTGACATTAAACAACTATACTGTTTGGAGATTTCATCCTTGTACCCCGATTTAGTATCAAGACTCTGCATTCCCAGTCTTAAACCATCGTTAAATTTAAGTTACTAGACAATAAAACTATATACAGCTTTAGTTGCATGCATGATATTTTATTACATATATATGTGCTAGATCTAACAATGCATCAAATATGTACGAGACCGTCCAATCAAGTTTCTATTATCAGCCATCACTGTCCCTACAATCTAAAATAAAACAAAAACGTGCTAAACATACAATTCATCTCTAAAAGTTGTGAAACATGGACTCCTAATGTCTTGCAACTACACCTCCTTACATCAAACGGCATAAATCATTAGGCTAAAGAAGTTGCATAAGTAAATGCTAACTTAAAAATAAAAACTTTTTAGGGTATCTTTGGTTGGAAAATTTCTATTTTCATTTTGATTTCAGAAAAAATAGAAATATCCTAATTTTTAAAATTCAATTCCTACTTATTTTTTATTCTAATTTTAATTTTGATTTCAATTATAAACCAAATATATTAGAGGATACGATCATTCTGATTTTTTTTCCAATCCTATGATTCCAACTCTAATTGCAAACCCAACACGTCCTTAATTCAAATTTAAACAAGCCTATCCTTATTACCCTTGCATGCAACCCTCTAATACACCCCTATATATATTTTTATTATATATATATATATATATTCATTGATAATTTTCTTTTTAGGATTGTCATAACCATTCATAGCTTTATTTACGCCCTTTGCAGATTTTTTGAAAAAATGAGAAATAAGGTCTTTATTGGATCGTTTGTTGTCAAAGCATAATATTCATGGTGATTAGTTGGGATGTTGATGCGTTCCCTAAAGTCCAATTAAGCACGGGCCCTCGCAAAACGATCATGCATGCACGCGGTTTGAGCCCACAACTGCAGACTCAAAGGCGACACGTGCACCCTACGATCACGCTGGTTTGACTTCAAGGTCTTGCGTTCAGGTCACTCTCCCGCCATCCACTCCTTAGCCCACCTAACCAATAACCACTCATCTCAACCACAAAATCTATCAAGTTTCCATCCAACTTCCCTTTTTCCCTTGTCCTCTTCCCTTATTTCCCCCTACCTTTATTTTCATGACCTACACCGATTAAGATAGAAGACAGCTCCATTTTTTTTCCCATTTTTTCTTGAATCGGATATTTTAAAATATTCAAGCATAAGCATTTCTACGAGAATCAACAAATAAATTATTAAAATAAAAATATCTGCTGAATAAAATATCCAATGTGCTTCAGCAGATTTTTTTTTTTTTTTTTTTTAAATTTCGGATGCTTATATGTTGGAGCCAGTTAGCAATGAGTAGTTGTCATGTATTTGGTTGGAATAATGGGTTTGTGATGTTCATACCATAAGGTCGTGGTTTAGGTGCCGTGTTCTTGTGGTCAAGCTTAATGGTGGGGTTTTTTTTTTTTGGAGCTAACGGGTGTGTGTTGCATCTGTGGTGCAAAAGAAGTATCCATTTTTTTTTTTTTAAAAAAAAAATTAAATTATTCTGAAATCTATACAAATAGATAAATAATTTGAAGCCCGTGTAGTGGGAGATCCAATGATGAATCGGGGTGAATAAAGATGAATGGTTGTTTGGAGGAAAAAATAAAAATACAATCTTGATCCAGCTAGCCCAGGCTTGCAATCGTGCGATTCTGGATGAAGCTTCATGTTGCAGTCCTGTTACAGATTTAATTATGAGCCGTTAGGTAAGTGAGAATGACACGTAAGTTCCACGTTACCTGTCCCCCGCGGGTGTTGATTGAGGCTGACCGTCGACTTGGTCGAATGGTGGTCCCCAGGAACCTTCTATTTTGGATGCTGCACTCACTCTTACCAATTTGTCTAGCTTCAACCACCGTTTCTGATGTTAGACCCGCCCCCAGAAAGAAAGAAAGAAATACAGGCTGTATTTGATTGTTATTTTGATTCAATGTTCAAAAGGCTTGTCCAGCATGGCATATCGTGTGCGAGGGTAAAATAGGGTAGGGAAGAATCACAAAGTGGTGAAGGACATTTATATTCAATGCATAAGTACAACCCTTGTATGTATTTAGATAAAGAATTAGCACCACTTTTCTACCAAGTTAGGAACGACATAATTGTGTAAAATGTTTATTATCGCAGTTTTTCGTGGATTTTCGGGTCACCGAGCTCATAGGTCAATGTGCTATTTTTTTTAGATATGAATGAAAAATGGTATCCCATCCCCGGGGCTTGCCTGGTACCAATAATTGATTTTTGAAAAATGCTACGATGCTCTAAAAGGCCGGTACATCATTTATCATTTAAAAAAACCCTAACCGTCCAATTAAGAAAGGATGGTAAGAAATATTTATCCAAAATTTTTCATAGCCAATCACGATCGTGGCTGGTGCGGTAATTTTCTTCGCAATCCAGTGACATTTTTAAACTTGGAATGGTTGGTTCGATAATTATTTAGAACTTTAGGGGCATTTTCAAAGTCATATTCGGGCGGTGATGTTGCCGTCGCATAAAGGCTGTGGGGCAGGGAGGGCACTCGTATGGGGATGCACCGGGGGAGGGTTTGAGGGCGGAAGATGCCAGGATGCGGCGGGGGAGAGGAGAGGGCAGCGACATTGCTGACATAGGTAGGCCGCCGGTGTGGGGAGGGCACCGGTATAGGGATGCTCCAAGAGAGGGTCCAAAGGTGGAAGATGCCAGGACGTGGTGGGGGAGAGGAGGGGGCTGCGACGCTGCCGGTGTAGGGAGGGTCCGGGGGTGGAAGATTCCAGGACGTGGCAAGGGAGAGGAGGGGGCGGCGACGCTGCCAGCACAGGGAGGCTATAGGTGCGGGGAGGGCACCGGTATAGGGATGCACCAGGGAAGGGTTCGGGGGTGGAAGATGCCGGGATGCGATAGGAGAGAGGAGGGGGCGTCGGTGATGCCGGCACAGGGAGGCGGCTGGCGAGGGAAGGCCACCAGTATAGGGACGCAGTAGGCGAGGGGAGTGGGGCAGCGAAGGGATGGGCGGATGCTAAGGGACGTCACGCTAAAAAAAAAAAAAAAATAATAAAAAAGGACACGGGCTATTGGCTGGTAACCTGTTGGGATCAAATTCCTTAACTAATCTTATATAATCAATGGCCAGGATGTTTTCTAATTTTACATAAAATATATATAAAAAGCACCATAGCACGATCCTTGATTTTTAAACCTGTAGCTCGAATTTGAAAATAAAATTTAGGCTGTCACCTCTACTTAAACAAATTTTGTACAGGAGGATATTGTTTAGTAATAATGATGTGTGTCTGGTATATTATTAGATTTATGGATTATACATAGAAGGCCCTAATGTGGAAAGTTTTTCTTGATAAGTTCAGGAGAAAATTATAGCTTAACCCTTTCGACTTTGTTTGGGTAGTTGATGAAGGTGGTGGCAATGGTACTAGTTTAACAAAGTAGTAATCTTGCACCAATGATGATGAGGAGAATGAAAAGTGGAGGACGAGAATCAAATAGAATAGAATTTATGAGATGCTTTTGAACTTAAAAGACAACCACGGTTTAGTTATAGAATATATTTAAGTTATCATATGATAGTCACGAGATATAATTGCTTAACATGTAAATAATAGAGATAAATGGAGGGATTGTACTGTATCTAAAGTGTAACTTTAGAGACAATTAAAATTTTTAAACTCAAGAGGGGTTGTTTGGAACGTGGGCAAAGTCAAGGGGTTTGCACTGTAGTTTTTACAATATTATTTAGGTTTAATCATAGAAAAATATTGAACTAGTGGGGGGTTTTCAATTTCATCTTATTTTAATGCAATAGGTTATCCAACTTTCAAATTAATTCTATCCAACTATCATGATGGAATTATTGCATTAGCATGATCTCCTTCTATCACAAAAATATATCATGGGATATCATATGACAAATCCATCATGATAGTCGGATTGAATTCATAGTGTTGGGGGCAAACCCGCTCCTGCCAAAGTTTTGTCGGACATTTGATTGCTGAATGATCCCATCTGGTAGCGACGACCAAGATTGACCCTCGATCGAATTCGCAAGATCCCTCCGGACCTCATCCAGATGAGCTTGAATGGCGTGGATGGCTGAGTTCCTTCACCCTAGGCAGTTAGCTCTTTTCGATCGTAAGTCTTCCGAACTTTTTCTTCGATCGGACTTCTCCATCCCAGGTAGGCTCCTTTCAACATTCCTCCAGCCGACCTTCCCCGATCGCGAGTCTTCCAAACTTCTCCTTCGGTTGGACTTCTCCATCCCAGGTAGGCTCCTTTCGACGTTCCTCCAGCCGACCTTTT
Organism: Cocos nucifera; assembly: GCA_006176705.1. NCBI lineage: Eukaryota > Viridiplantae > Streptophyta > Magnoliopsida > Arecales > Arecaceae > Cocos > Cocos nucifera. The sequence continues at coordinate 862,959 of QRFJ01000424.1, forward strand.
ACGATTGCGAGTCTTTCAAACTTCTCCTTTAGCCAAATTTCTCCATCAGTCAGACTTCTTCCAGACTTCATCCTCAATCAGACTTCTTCGTCAGTCGAACTTCTTTCAAATCCTTCCACCATACCTTCTTCTAGATTCCTCCAGCAGACTTTCTTCAGAATTTCTCTAGTGAACTTTCGAACCCCTTCCGACTAAACTCCATGTAGTTGCCTGGAAGGGCCTCCACGCCCATGTGGATCTAGCAATCTGTACAGCATGAACCCACTTACGCACAGACGATCCTCAAGAAGTTCAAACTTCTCTAGAATTAATGAAACTTGAAGCTCTTTGCTGCTAGCACCTACCTCCTTTGAACTTCAAGTATTAAATTCCAACGGACTAGCACGTCATGACAACAGACACCATTCTCTATAACAAACTCTACGTGATCCCGAATGGCCCACTACTAGACGATTATAACTGTCACTATCAATTTGTTATAGACTCCATCTATATAAGAGATTCTTCAGATACGCTTTCTTCCTAGGGCACTAAGCTCTCCTTTTCTTCTTAAAACTCTACTAAAAACCTCTCTGAGTACTTCATTTTTGTTGATCAAAAGAGTTGACTTGATCATCGAAGGATCTTATCGGAGCCACCACCCCCAACTCCAGCTGAGACTTATTTTGCAGGAATCTGACGATGAGCTCCTTTTCTCTAACTCCAACGCGGGTTCCGACGTCAATCAAATTTTGCATCAATAGGATTAGCACTAGAGGAAGGGGCATTCTCTTTCTCTTGAGGATCTCTAGTTCTTAAAGAAGTGCTCAGCAAAGATCTCTCTCCAATCCCTCGGAGTTCTTCTTCCCCAGTCGATCTCACAAGGATGCCTTCCAGAAAGGCTTCCATCCGATGGTCGACCATCTCCGCGGTCAGATCTCATTCAGATCTGCCCGCCCTCATCTCATCTCTAGCATCTCAAGTTCCACCGATGGTGATGATGGACGCAGAATAATTTAACCTACTGGATCAATAGGTTAGAAGGCTCAATGAAGCAGTGCAGGCCATGCAGTAGCATCAACCTCTAATGTCGGTCCAATCGAAGCAGGCTTTTTTAAAACTTCAGAATCAAGTCTGGGGATGACCGACTTGAGCGAGTCGGCTAGTCACCTTCGAGAAAGGGAAGCAGAGGGTAGGAAGCCCCTGCTCTGATCATGACTCTACCCCTGGAGGGACTCTACCCCCATTCAGTCAAAAAACTTTGGAGATCCATGATCATGAAGATCTTTTGGACTGAAAACTGTAAGAAATGAATCGATAGATTGAAGAACTCCGCCATGCTTTCTTCTCTCATGGTAACGAATCTGCACCGATCCTCCTTTTTTCTCATCAAATCAAGTAGAAATCGATTCCACCGAAGTTCAAGCTTTCTCATTTTGAGAGCTACGATGGGACCACTGATCCGATCAACTATCTGAAGATCTTTCAAACTATGATGCTACTCCATGGTGCACCACATGCCATCTTATGTCGAGTTTTTTCATCTATTCTGAAGGAAGCAGCAAGAAACTAGTACTCAATACTGAAGTTGGGTATGATCTTTTTCTTCGACCAAATGAGCCATCAGTTTGTGACTTATTTCATCAGTAGTCGGCATCCTAGACGAGGTTCAGACTCCCTCATCAACATCAAATAGAAAAAGAAAGAATCCATCCGAGCTTATGTCAATCGCTTCAATGCTGCTACCCTTGAGGTCCAAAATCTGAATCAGTCTGTTGCCATGACTGCGCTGAAGAATGGCCTTCAAAAAAATAATTTATTATTTTTTCTTGAGAAGAAGTACTCTAAAAATTTTATCGATCTACGAGCTCGAGCTGAAGAATACATCCGAGCTAAAAAAACCTTCAAGTTGAAGGATGAAAAATTCACAGGAGAGCGACAGACGGGTGAATCTAGCAAGCCCATAATTGAAAAAAAGTCGAATGAAGTTTGGCCGTGCTCCCGAACTTTCTCCGAGCACAAACGAGTCCGAACTTCTCCTTGAGCTCATCATCAAAGAAGTCCTGATAGAAGGATGCGAAGGGGTTCTTCTCCTAGAAGATTCCACAACTATGTCCTCCTCAATGCTCCACAAATACAAATACTTATGGAGATCAAGGAACAACTGTCAAGATTGGAGAGGATGCATATTCATCCTGACAAGCGTAATTCTAACAAATACTGCCTCTACCATCGTAACCACGCTCAGGATACTGAAGAGTGTATTCAGCTTCAAGACGAGATCTAAGAAATCATCAAGCAAGGTCAGCTTGGTCGATTTTTGTGATGTTGGCTCGAAGGAAGAGAGGATCGGCCAAGGGCACTACTGCAATCAAAACCACCAAGGAGAGAAGAACGGTAAGAAGATCGACTGCCTCTCGACATCATTAACACTATCTCTGGGGGATCTTGACAAGAGAAGGCCATCAAATCTGGGGGTCGGCAAAGAGGCGGAGAACTAAGGAGACCCTAACTTTCACTGAAGCAGATATCTAGGGAGTTCAGTTCTCGCATAACGACATGATTGTAATTGCTTTAAATATTGCAGACTATGATGTACACTGCATCCTTGTTGATAATGAAAGTTCGATCGATGTCTCATTTTATAACACTTTCTCCAAAATGTCTATACCTCATAGTTGGCTTGGACCCATGGACTCCCCATTGGTAGACTTCACTGGTGATGCAGTACCAATTGAAGGCGTAATAACTTTGGTCATGGCTGCAGGACAATATCCGAAACAGTCCAAGGTGTAGGTGGACTTTCTGATAGTAAAAGCTCCATCGACTTATAATATAATTCTCGATCGACCTGGTCTAAACGTACTTTGGATAGTAGTGTCAACATACTACTTGAAAATAAAGTTTCCAATAAACTATGGGATCGAAGAAGTCAGAGAAGATTAAGCCCTGGTGAGGTATTGCTATTCAATTACCTTGTAGAGGGATGAGCAGCCAAATCCTTGTTCGATTGATAGGTTGGATGTCCGTGATGACCTATCGAAAGAGAGGAGAGAGCCTATGGAAGATCTTGTTTCCGTTCCACTGAATGACGAAAATATGGAGCACATGGTGCAGATCGGCTCTAAGTTAGCAGGAGAAATACGAGAGTAGCTTGTCAAATTTCTATGAAGAAATGTAGATATTTTTGCTTAGGTCCCCAACGACATGCCCGAAATCGATGCAGAGATCATGGAACATCGTCTGGCTGTTGATCCTAAACATCATCTTGAGGACCTAAGCATATTGTTCAAGTATGGAACATAACCTCCGCATGTTTAGGAGGTCATTGAAGCATGCTGTTCGACGATGTGCAGCCATGCTTTAGAGAGGCAGAAAGCAATTACAGAGGAAGTTGATAAGTTTCTCAAGGTCGGATTCATCCGATAAGTCAACTATCCAAACTGGATCTTCAATGTTGTGCTCGTCAAAATGGTGAACGATAAGTGAAGAATGTGCATAGACTTCAAAAGTTGAATAAAGTCTGCCCAAAAGATAGCTACCCCTTATCCAGAATAGATCAGTTGGTGGATGCAACTTTGGGTCATGAGCTTCTCACTTTTTTGGATGCCTTCTTCGGCTATAATCAAATTCAGATGGCTCCATAAAATATGAAGAAAACTACTTTTATTACTAACCGTGGTCTTTACTATTACAGGATTATATCTTTTGGACTCAAAAATGCAGGAGCAATATATCAGTGCTTGGTCAATAAGATTTTCAAGGAGTAGATCGATCATAATATAGAGGTATATATAGATGATATGCTTGTCAAGAGTCAAGCTTCAACAAATCACATTATTGACATTAAGGAGATCTTTGATACTCTTCAGAGATACAAGATGAAGTTTAATCTGACCAAGTGTGCCTTCGGCATGACTTTAGAAAAAATTTTGGGATTTATGGTATCAAGATGCGGGATTGAAATAAATTTGGTGAAGATTCGGACCATTTAAGAAATGACTGCTCTAAAAATAATCAAAAAAATTTAGCGCCTGACTAGAAAGGTGGCATCCCTGAACCGCTTCGTCTCGAGGTCGGTCGAGCAATGCATGCCATTTTTTCAAGTTCTCAAGCAACTAAAGAACTTCTGCTGGACCACTAAATGTCAATAAGTCTTTAAAGAGCTCAAGGATTACCTCTGCTCACCTCTCTTATTGGCCAAGCCTGAACCTAGAGAAGATCTATTTTTGTACCTGACGATCCCCCCAGCAGTCTTAGCAGCAGTCCTAGTCAAAGAAGAGACGAAAATATAGCGACCGATCTACTACATAAGTTGGATCCTGAGGGATGCCGAAATCAGGTATAGCAAGCTAGAAAAACTGACTTATGCTCTACTGATTACAGTCCGAAGGCTCCGACCTTATTTTCATGGGCACACCATAACTCTCCTCACTGATCAACTAATTAAAATAGTCCTTCATCGAACGAATGCCTCTAGAAGAATCGTAAAATGGGTAATTAAACTTACAGAATTTGATATCAACTTTCAGTCTTGGCCATCAATCAAAGTTCAGATATTAGTAAATTTTATAGTGGAATGTACCATCCCAGATGAAGTCGGGCTTAAATTGAACGAAGCCAGTACTTCATGGTCGCAATTAAGCTCCCTTGAGGAGAGGGCCGACCTTTATGAAGATTTTTGGATCCTATATGTGAATGGCTCATCCAATGCTTCTAGTGCAGGTGCAGGACTGATCTTGGTTAACTTAAAAGGAGTCATCGTCGAATATGCACAATGCTTTGAATTTTCTGCAACTAATAATAGAGTCGAATATTAGGATTAAAGATAGCTAAAGAGTTAGAAGTAGATCGACTCCAGGTCTATAGTGACTCCCAACTGGTGGTCGAATAGGTTAACGACAGTTATGAAGTCCGAAAGAAAAGCATGATAAAATATCTTAAAAAAGTGAAGAACTTAACCTCAATCTTCAATAATTTTAGCATCCATCAAATTCCAAGGATAGAAAATATAAGAGCCAATCTTCTCTCTAAATTGGCCACTTTAGCACTAGCCGAACTATCCAAGAAAGTATTTTTTGAAATTCTAAAATGCCCAAGTTCGGAAGAGCGATAGTTTGTGATGCAAGTTGACGATGAGCCATGTTGGATTGACCTACTGATTGCATATCTCAGGGATGGAGTTCTTCCTTATGATCTAAAAGAAGCTCGAAAATTTAAAAATCAAGCCTCTCGGTATGTTTTGTATGAAGGCAAGCTGTATAAAAGGTCATATTTCTTACTGCTCTTGAGATGTCTCAGGCCTTCAGAAGCCGACTTTGTCTTGTGGAAAGTGCATGAAGAAATCTACAAAAGTCATGTCGGGGCCAGATCCTCATCACACAGACTACTTCGGCATGGTTACTATTGGCTGACCTTGTACCATGATTCTATAGAATATGTCAAGAAATATGATCACTGTTAGAGAAATACAAATATTTAAAGACAGCCAGCTTCCGAACTTATACCCCTGAGCATCTCGTGGCCGTTTGCTCAGTGGAAAATGGACATATTCAGATCTTTTTTCATGATATCTGGATAGCGTAAGTTTCTCTTGGTGGCAATAGATTATTTCATAAAGTGGATCGAGGCTGAATCTCTAGTGAAAATCACTAAAGCAATAGTGTAGGACTTCATTTGGAAGTCGATCATTTATAGATTTGGCTTGCCTCGAACTCTCATAATAGATAATGGATGATAGTTTGTTGAAGCAAGATTTGCCAAATTTTGTGAAGATTGAAATATCTCCCATCATTTTACATCAGTTGCTCGTCCATAAATAAATGGCAAAGTCGAAGTAATAAATAGAACCCTGCTATAAGGTATCAAAGTAAGGCTTGAAAGAGTAAAGAGGACTTGAGTGGATGAACTCTATCATATGCTCTGGGCATACCAAACTACCCAAAGATTGCCAACTAGGGAGATCTCATTTGTCTTAGCTTTTGAAATAGAAGCGGTCATCCCAATAGAACTCAAACTTTCATCAACACGAGTCGTGGCATTCAATGAGCAGCATAACCCATAAGATCTCAAGGCTAACCTTGACTTATTGGAGAAAAAATGAGAAAAAGCTCAAGTTTGGATGATAGCCTATAAGCAAAAAATAGCTCGTTACTATAACTCTAAAGTCGGCAAAATATTCAAGGTGAAGGATTTAGTTCTTCGACGAGTGGCTATTGCACAGCATTAGAATCAGGAGAAGCTCGCTCCAAATTGGGAAGGATCCTACGAGATCAAAAAAATTGTTCGACCATGGACATACTATTTGAAGGAGCTGGGAGAAGCAGATCTATCCCGACTATGGAATTTAGAAAACCTACGAATGTATTACCAATGATTTGGTTATAATAAAATTTTTCTACTTTAACATTCTAATCTTTATTATACATCTGTAATGGTGGAGACTTACAGTCTGAACTTGACCATACGACAGCACAGCCGTGCTAGGAATAGTAGGAGGATCTCATCCTAACATGAGCAAAGTTGAAGATCTCGTTAACTTAAGATGAGAGAAGGGGAGAGATCCTAACAATGGCCCTAATATGCCCCTACATCTATGTTAAAAATAGAAGGAGGATCTCATCCTACACAAGCAAAGTTAAAGATCTCGTTAACTTAAGATGAGAGGAAAGAGGATCTGACAATGGTCCTAATATGCCCCTACAATCATATTAGGAATAGGAGGAGGATCTCATCCTAACATGAGCAAAGTCGAAGGCCTCGTTAACTTAAGATGAGAGAAGGAGAGAGATCTTGACAACGATCCTAATATGCCCCTACAGTCATATTAGAAATAGAAGAAGGACCTCATCCTAATATAAGCAAGTCGAAGACCTCATTGATTTAAGATGGAATGGAGGGAGCGGTCCTATCAATGATCCAAATGTATCCCTACAAGCCATGTTAGGAATAGAAGAAAAATCTCATCATAATGTAAGCAAAATCAAAGGCCTCGTTAAACTAAGGTAAGATGAGAAAAGAGGCCCTACCAACAGTCCTAATGTGCCTCCACAAGCCACGTTAGGAATAAAAAAAAATCTCATCCTAACATGAGCAAAAGTCAGAACCTGATTGACCAAAGATGAGAGAAAAGAAGAAGCCCTACCGATAATCCTTACACATGTTCTTTCTACGACTACCTGACTATGTTAAATATGAAAAGTGGAATCCTATCTTGGTTCGCAGAAGAGACCCTAGCTCGGCATCCACAATAAGCATCTCATTAGAAGACAATGCAAAGAAAAACAAATTGAAAAAACTAAATCCACATGTGAGTTTCAAATTCATGCAAAACAAAAATAACAAAAAAGGTACCTGTTGGTGCAGAATCTGGTTGACGTCGGATTGAGCTGAAGTTGAGGAAGAGATCGTCATCGGGGATCTACAAAAGAAAGTTCCATCCAGAGTCGATGATGGTGACTCTTGCAAGATCCTCCAATGATCAAATCAGCTCTTCTGGCCAATAGAAATAGAGTGCTCAGAAAAAAATTTAGCAGAGTTTCGAGAAGAAGAAGAGAGCTTATAGAAAATGTATTTGGAGGATCCCTTTTTATGGATGAAGCTTGTAGCAGATTGATAGTGACAGCCATACCATCTGATAGTGGGCCGCTTGAAGCCGCGTTGAATTTGGTATGAAAAGAAAGAGGTGTTGCCTGTAGCAGACTGATAGTGACAGCCATAACCATCAGATAGTGGACCGCTCGGAGTCGTATGAGATTTGCTATGAAGAGAGAGGTGTTGTCTGACTGATGTGTCCATTCGTCGAGATTTAATAGTCAAAATTTGGATGAAGTAGGCATTGGTTAGTAAAGAACTTTGACATATATCAATTTCAAAGAAGTTCGAACTCCTAAAAAAAATATAGCTATAGAAGATCATCCGAAAGGAATGCTAGTTGAAATCTTGAAGTAATCCACTGGAGGAATCTGACTGAGAGAAAAATTCGAAAGAAGTTTGGCTCCTGGAGGTATCCAACTGAAGAAGAAGTTTGAAAGGAGTTTGGCTTCTAGAGGTATCCGATTAAAGGAGAAATCCGAAAAGAGTTTGGCTCTCAGAGGTATCCAACTGAAGAAGAAGTCTGGAAGGAGTTCGACTTTTGAAGGAATCCAACTGAAGGAGAAGTTCGAAAGGAGTTCGGCTCTTGAAGGAATCCAACTGAAGGAGAAGTTCGAAAGAAGTTTGGCTCCTGGAGATATCCAACTGAAGAAGAAGTCTGGTGAAGAAATTCGATTAAAGAAGAAGTCCGAAAGAAGTTCGACTTCTGAAAAAATCTGACTGAAGAAGAAGTTCGATGGAGGAATTCGACTGAAGGAGAAGTCTAAAAGGAGTTCGGATCCTGAAGGTATCCGATTGAAGGAGAAGTTCGGAAGGAGTTTGGCCCCTAGAGGTATCCAATTGAAGGAAAAGTCTAGAAGAAGTTTGGCTCCTGAAGGAGTTCAGTCACTGAAGGAGTTCGGCTGGAGTTCAGCCATTGGAGGAGTTTGGCTGGGGTCCGATCGCTGAAGGAGTTCGGCTGGAGTTCGACCGCTGGAGGAGTTCGGCTGGGGTCTGACTGCTGAAGGAGTTCAGCTGGAGTCCGACCACTGGAGAAAAAAATTTCGATCGAAGTTCTTTCATGATTACCAGTTGCATTAAGCTAAGCATCATACTGGACTTCGACGAAAGTGGAGTTTATCCTCAATAATAGTCCCACCACTCTCGAATTCAAAATTCGAAGGAATGGAGTACAAAAAAGATGACTGCCAAAGTTTTTTTTCAGATTCTGCATCCATTCAGATTGAAGCTCGAGGGAGATCTTACCTCTAGCTGAGATTGAAGGAGATCTTATCTTCTATTGAGATTGACGTTGAAGCTCGGGGTAGATCTTATCTCCAGCCAAGGTTAAAGGAGATCTTATCTCCTATTGATGTTAAAGTTGAAGCTTGGAGAAGATCTTATCTTCAGTCGAGGTTGAAGGAGATCTTATCTCTTATTGAGGTTGACGTTGACGCTCAAAAGAGATCTTATCTCCAGTCGAGATTGAATTGATGTTGAAGTTAAAGCTCGGAAGAGATTTTATCTCCAACTGAGGTTGAAGGAGATCTTATCTCCTATTGACGTTGAAGTTGAAGCTCGGGAGAGATCTTATCTCCAATCGAGGTTGAAGAGATCTTATCTCCTGTTGACATTGAAGTTGAAGCTCGGAGGAGATCTTATCTCCAGTCGAGGTTGAAGAAGATCTTATCTCCTATTGATGTTGACGTTGAAGTTGAAGCTCGAGAGAGATCTTATCTCTAACTGAGGTTGAAGGAGATCTTATCTCCTATTGAGGTTGACATTGAAGCTTGGGAGAGATCTTATCTTCTGTTGAGGTTGAAGGAGATCTTATCTCCTATTGACGTTGAAGTTGAAGCTCGAGAAGATCTTATCTCTATCGAGATTGAAGGAGATCTTATCTCCTATTGACGTTGAAGTTGAAGCTCGGAGAAGATCTTATCTCCAACCGAGGTTGAAGGAGATCTTATCTCCTGTTGACGTTGACGTTGAAGTTGAAGCTCAGGAGGAGATCTTATCTCCAACCGAGTTGAAGGAGATCTATCTCCTATTGATGTTGAAGTTGAAGCTCAGAGGAAATCTTATCTACAGCCGAGGTTGAAGAAGATCTTATCTCCTATTGAGGTTGACGTTGAAGCTTGAGGGAGATCTTATCTTCAGTCGAGATTGAAGGAGATCTTATCTTCTGTTGATATTGATGTTGAAGTTGAAAATTCAGAGAGATCTTATCTTCAACCGAGGTTGAAGGAGATCTTATCTTCTATTGACGTTGACGTTGAAGCTCGGAGAGATCTTATCTCCAGTCGAGATTGAAGAAGATCTTATCTCCTGTTGACGTTGACGTTGAAGTTGAAGCTCGAAAAAGATCTTATCTCCAGCCGAGATTGAAGGAGATCTTATCTTCTGTTGAGGTTGACATTGAAGCTCGAAAGAGATCTTATCTCCAGTCGAGTCGGAGCCTCTCTTCTCACCTCATCTAAAATGGAATGAGGCCTTCATTTGCTCACATTAGGGCCATTGAGGTTCTCCTCTTATTTTCTAATAACGAGGCCTTCGACTTTGCTCACGTTAGGATAAGGTTCTCCTCCTATTCCTAAGGACTGTGGGGCACATAGGGCGTTGTCAGGGCCTCTCCTCATCTCATCTAAAATGAATGAGGCCTTCGACTTTGCTCACGTTAGGATGAGATTCTCCTTCTATTCCTAACGAACTGTAGGGGCACATTAGGGCCATTGTCAGAACCTCTCTCCTTATCTCGTCTAAAATGAACGAGGCCTTCGACTTTGCTCATGTTAGGATAAGGTTCTCCTCCTATTTCCTAACGGACTGTAGGGGCACATAAGGGCCATTGTCAGGGCCTCTTTCCTCATCTCGTCTAAAATGAACGAGGCCTTCAACATTGCTCACATTAGGACAAGATTCTCCTCCTGATCCTAACGGACTGTAGGAGCACATAAAGGCCATTGTTAGGATCTCTATTCTCATCTCATCTAAAATGAATGAGGCTTTCGACTTTGCTCACGTTAGGACGAGATTCTCCTCCTATTCCTAACGGACTATAGGGGCACATAAGGACCATTGTCAGGGCCTCTTTTCTTATCTCATCTAAAATGAACGAGACCTTCGACTTGCTCATGTTAGGATGAGGTTCTCCTTCTGTTCCTAATATGGCAACTATTGATTACTTCTTTTCTATCATCACATACTTTTTGCATCAAGAAACCATAATATTGAAATGGAGGAAGTTTTATTGAAGAGAAATTATTGGTAGTACATCCTCAGATTTTCTGAATTTTAAGGTCGTGGAAGTGTTGTTCCTCTGAGCTCCTTCAGAAGATAAGTTTCGGATCGGACGATCTCCTCTATTTCATACGGGCCTTCCTAATTCGGGATAAGCTTCTCCTGGCTTTGAGGCTGAGAGATGGTGGCTTGCCAAAGCACTAGATCCCCCAAAGATAATATTGATGATGTCGAGAGGCGGTCGATCTTCTTGTTGTTCCTTCTTTCTTGGTGGTTCTGACTGCGACAGTATCCTCGATCGATCTTCTCTTGCTTCAGACCGGCATCTGTGAAGCATTAAGGAGGGCATAGTTGTGAAACCTTCTAGAGGGAGAACTTCGTCGTGCCTTTCTATCGGGGCTTCTTTGATGATGAGTTCGAGGAGGAGTTCGGGCTCACTTGCACTCGAGAAGAGTTCATGAGTGTGGCCGAACTTCATTCGGTCCTCCATCAGTTGTGAATTTATTAGACTCGCTCGTCTGCCTCTCTCTTATGGCTTCCTCATCTTTCAACTTAAAGGCTTCTTCTGCTCTAGCATATCCTTCAGCTCGAGCTAGCAAATCAACAAAGTCCCTCACGTACTTCTTCTTCCAGAAGAATAGTAAATCATTCTTTTAAAGGCCGCTCTTTGAGTATGGTCATTGCAACAGATTGACCCAGGTTTTGGACCTCTAATGCAGCAGCATTAAATCAGGTGACATAAGTCTGGATAGATTTCTCCTCCTTCTGCTTGATATTCATCATGAAATTCGAACCTTGGTGGAGACGTCGACTGCTAACGAAGTGAGCTGCAAACTGATGGCTCATCTTATCAAAGAAGAAGATCGTACCCAACTTCAATATCGATTATCAGTTTCTTGCTGCTCCCTTTATGGTAGATGAGAAAGCTCAGCATAAGATGGCGTCTGGTGCACCATGGAGTAGCATCATAGTCTAGAAGGCCTTCGATGATCGATCGAATCAGAGGTTCCATCACAGCTTTCAAATTGGGAAAGCTTGAAGTTCAATAGAATGGACTCTTGTATAATTCGGGAAGAGAAAGGAGGATTGGTGCAGACATCGTCATGGTGAGCCGAGGTGATGGGGTGGAGTTCCTCAATCCATCGATCCATCTTCCATAATTTTCAATCGAGGACGTCATCTCGATCGCAGATCTTGAAAGGCTTCCGACTGTAGATGAAAAAGATTTCTTTCAGAGAAGAATTATGTTCCGAACAAGGATCTTCTGCTCTCTATTTTTTCTTTCTAGGGGCAATGGATATTCTAGCCTAAGTGCTCTTTCTTGGGATCGATTTCTAACATCTCGATGGTGGATTTTATGATGGAATCGCCGTTGGGGGCTGTCGCATAGCTTGAACCATCTCGATGAGGTCCCGAATCCATTGCATCAGTAGGTTAAACTGCTCCAGATCTATCATGGCCGTCAGTGCAGGAGGAGGTTGAAGCATCGATGCTGGAGTAGGAACGGACGGGTTTGGCTCGAATCTGATAGTAGAAGCAGTAGATCTCTGAATAGTCACCTTTTTTGGAGGTATTTCTAGGGATTAAGGAAGATGATAGACATGAACCTTGGAGAAGAAGATCTACAGGATCGGCTGAGCACTTCTTTAAGAATAAGGGTACCTCAGGAATAGAGGGCCCTCCTTCTAACACCAATCATATTGGTGCAAAATCTGGTTGACATTGGATCGAGCTGGAGCTGAGGAAGAGGTCGCCGTCGGTGATCTGCAAAATAAAGTCTCATTCAAAGTCAATGGTGGTGGCTCCGATAGAACCCTCCAACGATCAAGTCAGCTCTTCTAGCCAATAAAAATGGAGTGCTCAGAAAAGAGTTCTGCAGAATTTCGAGAAGTAGAAGATAGCTTAAAGAAAACGTATCTAAAGGATTCCTTTTTATGGATGGAACCTATTGTGGATTGATAGTGACAGTCATACCGTCCGATAGCGGGCTGTTCGAGGTCACATGGGATTTGGTATGGAGAGGGAGAGGTGTTGCCTATAGCAGACTGATAGTGACAGCCATAATCGTTCGATAGTGGGCCACTCAAAATCGCATAAGGTTTGCTATGGAGAGAGAGAGGTGTCGCCTGACTGATGTGCCCGTTCGTCAAGATTTAATGATCGAAGTTCGGAGGAAGCAGACGTTGATTGGTGAAGAACTTTGATATATATCAATTTCAAAGGAGTTCGGACTCCTAAAAGAAATACGGCTATAGAAAATCATCCTAGAGGAATGCTGAAGGAAAATTCTGATTTCTCAGATCAGGTTCATTCAGATCTGATCGGATCAAGAGATATATTTCAAAACTTCTCTTTTTGATCTGAATTAGATTTGAGATATTTCAGATCTAACTTTTATTATTCTAATAATTAAAATAAAATATAGATAAATTAAATTAGATTTAATTTATCTTGATGTAGGATAATTCTATTATCCGTTGATAATCCTGTAAGCAGTGAAAGGTTCTGGATCTAGCCACATAAGTGCCTAGCCTCTACCAGTATCCACTCAGACTGGATCTGAAGATTCTCTTCTTCTCTATCACATCTCCAAAAATTAGATCTGAATCTGATTTGGAGGATCTTCAAAATAGCCTTTGAAGATCAGCAGTTGTTCTTTGCAGCAGTGTAGCCTTCTAGCTTTCTGTCGTCTTTCTCTCGTCTGGATTGCACCAACTGAGATCCCAAACTTCTTTGGACGTGGAGAGGAGAGAGAGAAGATGAACTTGGCATGGAGGAGGAAGAGAGAGGCAGCCTTGGGGCGTAGAAAATTGCATTTTCTTCATTCTTCTTTGAGTTGGGTGCAGGGTCTTATTTATAGACTATACGTGATCCAACTCCTCTTCTTCCCAACCAATCACAACCCTTTGTGAAATCAGATCTAAATCTGATTGGTAGGAATAGAGTCCCTTGGATTCCTCCTTAGATGGTGCCTAAGACCAGTCAAAGTTGGTTCTTAGGAGGAACTCTAATTGGAAATCCAAAAAGGAGATGGAGTCCCTTGTCCAACAGAAGGACTCCTGGGCGCCTCCAACTTGGGCACACGCCATCCTTGGCGTGCGCCCTCCTCCTTGCCAGGTTTCTGGCAGGGGACAAGGCCCCCACCAGCTCTCCAATAGGTGCATGACACATGGACAGAAAGTCAAAGTGTCAATGGTCAACATTTGACCAGTCAAAGGTCAACTTTTGACCAAAGTCAAAGGATGAAAAATGGCAGGTGACCAAAAATGGCAGGTATTGTCTTACAAAATAAGACAACCTTTTCTGACTTGGACAAGCTCCAGTCAGACCATAGTGAAGGCCTCTGATTGAGCACAAACTCCTTTGGCTCAGTCAGGACAACTTATTTATGATAGTAAAAGAAGAACGTTAGGTTCAATCGAGTGCTAGCACGATTTTCTTGAACCTAATTGAATCTCATTCAGATCAATTGAACTAGATCAGTTCAATTGATGATCACCAGATTCAAACCCTTGTTTGTGTGACCCAGTTAGGTTCAGTTCTGTATGGTAATGGGATATGTCATGATCTCTATCATCGACATCATCGAAACTCCTTTCGATGGATCAGAACTCTTCTGATTCGAACAGCTAGAATGATCGATCATCTAAATCATTCTAATTGCTCCCAAAATCCACCAGTGACACCTAGCAGTATATGGTGGCAACCCATCAGAGCTGAATGCGAACCTCTTGGTGCAGCTACCTGTGTGATTAAGTTCTTCTATCTTGAGCCCCGATCAGATTAGGGTTAAGGTGAACTCGTCAAACCCTAGTCTCTGTCATATGATGTAATCATTCGATTCAAGTCCAATGTGAAAATCTAAATAGAAACTCTTTCTATTATTTCACTCTGCCATGGCCATGGGCTTCTGGACTTGATTCTCATGATCATCATAGGGCTGCTCCTCTACCACCGAGGTAGATAGATTCCATCTTGATGCAATCCAGTTCCTACAATGAACATGCTATAGCCAACATACACCTCAGGGTTCCATATGGCTAGGAGACCGAGTAATGGTGTAGTCAAACTATAACACCCTCAAGGTGAACTGCCGATGCACCTCAGGTCAAAGAACCAGACACACTACTGCAGCATCGAGTCAGTCATTGACGAGAAGGTAGACTTCCTAATGACTACTCGAGGTGGTCACGCTCAGTGCCCTCGTTCTCTAACGAGTACCTGTACTCTCGCTCCGGTGTCTCCACACCGTAGACTCAAGACTCATCTACTAAAGAGAAGCGATTGTACACCAACCTTCCGGATCAATCACCATCCTCGTGATGATCCTATGGTCGGGAGCATTTTATGAGTTAATAATGATTATTCATGTCTTAAATTTTCAACTCTTGAAAATATGAATTATCATTACCATTAACTCAAAGGATGTATCACAGACACTAAATACACATATGTGATAGAAAATAACCCATTTTATTGATTATAGTCAAAATTATAATTTTGCCCCTAGAAGTGTATTACAAGTGTCAGCCAATTCTGGCTTCTAGGGCACATATATCTAACAATCTCCCACTTGTCCTAAAGCCAATTGGCTACAAGTCTAAGTCCCATCTTCTCAAGGTGGGCTTCGATCTTCTGCTGGCCCAACGGCTTTGTAAGTGGGTCTGCCACATTATCTGCGGAGTTGACTCTCTTGACCTCGACGTAACCCTTCTCGAGGTAATCGCGGATGAGGTGGTATCGCCGCTCAATGTGCTTGGATTTCTGGTGAGACCTCGGCTCCTTAGCAAGGGCTATGGCGCCATTGTTGTCGCAGTATAGAGGAATGGCATCTGATGGCATTACTCCGAATTTCTGCAGCAAACTTCTTGTACCAGAATGCTTCCTTCGCAGCCTCTGATGCAGCGATATATTCTGCTTCCATGGTGGAATCTGCTATCACGGTTTGCTTGGAACTCTTCCAGCTGACAGCACCACCATTGCACACAAACAGACTCCCAGATGTCGACTTTCGATCATCTATATCGGACATGAAATCCGAGTCTGTGTATCCCTGGACTTGGAGTTCTCCATTACCAAAGACCAACATCATATCCTTAGTTCTTCTCAAGTACTTAAGGATACATTTCACAGAAGTCCAGTGTTCTTCACCTGGATTTGACTGATATCTGCTTGTGACACTCACAGCATGGGCTATATCAGGTCGTGTACATAGCATGGCATACATGAGGCTCCCTATTGCAGAAGCATAAGGGATCTTGCTCATGCGTTCTATTTCCTCAGGTGTGCTAGGGCACATCTTCTTGGAAAGATGAATACCATGTCTGAAGGGTATTAATCCCCTCTTAGAGTTTTCCATACTAAACCTCTTTAGTACTTCCTCTATGTACATCTTCTGTGAAAGTCCTAGCATCCTATTCGGTCTATCCCTATAGACCTTAATTCCTAGAATAAAGGATGCTTCACCTAGGTCTTTCATGGAGAATTCCTTGGACAACCACATTTTGACTGATGTCAACATGGGAATATCATTCCCAATAAGGAGGATGTCATCCACGTACAATACGAGGAAGACAACAGCGCTCCCACTGACCCTTTTTGAAAACACATGGTTCCTCTTCATTTTTGATGAAACCAAACTTTTTGATCACATCATTGAAATGAGTGTTCCAGCTCCGAGATGCTTGCTTAAGTCCATATATGGACCTTTGCAGCTTGCAAACCTTGTGATCAGTATCACTGGATGTGAAACCTAGCGGCTGTTCCATATAGATATCTTCCTCAAGATATCCATTTAAGAATGCCGTTTTCACGTCCATTTGCCATATTTCATAATCGAAATAGGCTGCAACAGCAAGCAATGTGCGGATGGATTTTAGCATAGCCACTGGGGAAAAGGTATCCTGATAGTCAATGCCTTCACGTTGACTATAACCTTTTGCCACTAGTCTAGCCTTGAATGTCTCCACATTCCCATCTGCACCAATCTTTCTCTTGAAGATCCATTTACACCCAATAGGTACTATACCTTCTGGTGGATCTACCAAGGTCCAGACTTGGTTTGAGTGCATCGAGTCAATTTCTGACTGCATTGCCTCTAGCCATTTCTCGGAGTCGATATCTGATATCGCCTCGTTGTAGGTTTTGGGATCATCACCATGAGCACCATTACCTATGAGGAACATTTTCCTCTACTTCCTCTGAAATAATACCTAAGTATCTTTCAGGGGGACGGAAAAACTCTTTCCGATCTACGAGGTGGAGGAGGTAGTGTTCTTATTGGCTCAACCTGATTTGGTTCCAATTGGTCCTTAGCTCGTTGTACTTGTGAGACTTTCTCATCAAGCTTAATCTGCTTTTCCAATGCCGCTATCTTGAATAAACTATTTTTCAAGAAAGATGGCATGTCGACTCACAATCACATTGTGGTCTTCTGGAATGTAGAAATAGTATCCTAATGACTCTTTAGGATATCCTATGAATCGAGCTCTGAAAGGACCTAAACTCTAACTTGTCCGCTTGTTGTCTTTTGACATGAGCCGGACAACCCCAAATTCTGAGATGACTCAGACTTGGTTTCTTACCGTGCCATATCTCATACGGTGTGGTAGGAACGGTTTTAGAGGAAACCCTATTCAGTAGATAAATTGAAGTTAACAATGAAGTGTCCCCAAAGAAAATCAGGAAGGTCTGTGAAGCTCATCATGGATCGAACCATATCCAATAGAGTCCGATTTCTCCATTCTGAAACCCCGTTGAGTTGAGGTGTTCCTGGTGGAGTCCATTGAGAGACTATGCCATTTTTCTTGAGATAGTCTAGGAATTTTTGGCTAAGGTATTCACCTCCTCGATCTGATCGAAGAACCTTAATGGATTTTTCAGTTTATTTTTCTACTTCATGTCTGAATTCTTTGAACTTTTCAAAAGCTTCAGACTTGTGTCTCATAAGATACACATACCCATACCTAGACAGATCATCGATAAAGGTAATGAAGTAGACAAAATTGCCTCTAGCCGGCACATCAAATGGGCCGCACACATCAGTATGTACTAGGGCAAGGAGATCTGTGGCCCTTTCTCCCATGTCCTACAAAAGGAAGTTTAGTCATTTTGCCTTGAAGACAAGATTCACAAGTTGGATATGACTCGAAAGTCAATGGACTCAATAGCCCATTTTTCTCCAATTTGTTGATCCTATCTTCTGCTATATGACCTAATCTCAGGTGCCATAGATACCTGTCATTTGGACTATCCCTAGGTCGTTTGGCATTCACGTTTTGCTCGATAGTTAGAACAGATACATCAATATGTAGCTGATAAAGACCATTAATAAGAAAACCATTTGCAATTTTATTTCTTTCATAAAGAATGTTACAATGGTCCTTAAAGAAGGTAATCACATAGCCTTCTAGTGCTAAGCATGAAATAGAAATCAAATTCCTGCTAGCTGCAGGCACATAATAACAGTCTTTCAAAACTAAGTCTAAACCAGATGGTAATCGAAGAGGGTATATTTTCCACCATCACTGCAGCAACTCTTGCTCCATTTTTTATGCGTAGGATCATGTCTCCATCCCTCAGCCTCCTGCTATCCTCAAGATCCCTGCATGAAAGTGCACAGATGAGCACTAGAACCAGAGTCAAGCACCCAACTGGATGCAGAAGAAATCGTAAGGTTAGACTCAATAACGAGCATACCTCCAGAAGGACCTTCCTTCTTGTTCTTCAGGGTGGCCAGGTAAGTAGGGCAGTTTTGCTTTCCAATGGCCGTCGCTGTTGCAATGAAAATACTTTTCTTTGTTAGCGGCCTTCTTCTTCAGCTCTACCTTCTTCTTCTTTTCTTCTTCCACCTTCTGCTTTTTCGCAGACTTCTTTTTCTTTCCAAAAGACTTTCTTTTGGAAGAAGTCCGTTCCATAGCAAGAACTGAGCCTTTAGAATCTTTCATAGAAAGCTCAGCGGTGACCAGCATGTTCATTAATTCAGGCCAAGGAATTTTGAAGTTTATGCATGTGGTAATTCATGATGAATTGCCCATATGCATCAGTCAAGGATTGCAGAATAATATCATTCTGCAGATCCAAGTCTAACTTCACACCGAGCTTCTCAAGCTCTTCCAAGTTCCTTGATCATCATCAGATAGTGATCTTGGACTGACTGCCCATCACGCATCTTAGCCTTAAAAAGTCATTTCATGACTTGATACTTGGCTGTGCGACCTCTGTTCACCAAACATCTCCTTTGCAGGTGAGCCAACATTTGGCGAGCAGTCCCAATATCTTCATGTTGGTGCTAGGAGCTCATCAGACATCGAGTCCCAACATGTAATATCTGGCCTTATTATCTTCGTCTATCCATTTTTTCAGAGACACTCTCTATTTAGTGGATGGACGGACTGGTAAGGTGGGAAGGGTCCTGGTCCAATACATGGGTTAACTTCTCGAAATCCAAAATGATTTTATAGTTTCTGAGCCAATCTTTATAATTAGGATCCGATCAGTCTATGTGTATCCAGGATACGTGCTAATGGGTTGGACGCAGACATTTTTCTATAGAGAGTCAAAAATTCTAGTTAGATACTATAATTATGATTTGACCAATTTATTTAGAAATTTTATTTTTAAATAAATTAGCTTTCACTATTTTCTCAGATCCCTACACTCCTTCTGTAGAGATGCAAAAATCTTCAGGATTAATGATTTCTAGTGGGTGGTGCGATCTCACCAACTGACTCATCACCTCACCTAACAGTTATTGGTGATGGATTAGCCAATGAGTGAACAACTCTTGTTCAATGATTCTCTAATCATGGTGCACCCAAACTTGATCTCTAATTCATGAATCTCACCGTATCCGGAAATATTGATCCACTCCTTAGTTAAGTCAGACCCACCATTTGCACAGACTGGATTCCTAATTGAGTCTCTCACCGTATCCAAAATATTGAGCCTAACTCATCCTCCAGTCCCATAGCATCCAATGCCTAATAGACATGGTTGCATCTTTTCGGTGCAACTGAGCCACTGTATCCAGCCGAGAACAATCAACCCCGGAAAGGGCCCGCACATCTACAATGGTGGAAGACCTCAGACTTAATCTTTTCTTAGGGAGAATTGATTCAGGTCTCATTAAACTAGACTTATCATAGTCATAACAATTATGACTAACCTAGTGGCATGGGTTAGCTCGAATTATTGACCATCTCAAATCAGAACTGAGTCAACAGATATGGTCAGATAAGTAAGATCGATGAAAGGGATATACCATTAACTCGTACAAGAACGCATTAAGATTGAGTAGCTCCCAATTAAAAATCAGTCGATCGTATCTGCTAAACTTATCTTAGACACCAAATTGTTGAGCCAAAATCAATTAGGTTAGCCTACAATCCAGACTCTAACCTCTGAGTCTAATTAGATCTTGCTTGATCGTGACTCGATCTTGACCCAGACTTAATCCTATTAGACTGGTCAATTTAAGCATTATTGATCTCATCTAACCAACTCTTGATTCGGTTTGATCAACCGCTTAGACCTAATTGAGCAACCCAAGCCCGAACTCAATATTATGAATATGTCTTAGATGTGAAATTCTTAATTTTAGACCTAATTAATATTTCATAATTTTAATTCTTAATTAAGTAGAATTCATAAACAAAATATGTACAATAAAACCTAAGATTTCAGAATCTAGGATTTTACAGAAAGTAAGTTTTGGATTTCTGATTAAGGATGAACGTGCAGCACCCCTACACATTATAAGAACACCCCATCGAATGAAAAGAGAGGGCCTTTACATCTTTTTTCGTTCTTGTTGGGGATAAATCCCGCTCCAATCGAAGTCTAGCTCGATGCCCAGCCTAATGCAACCAGTAGCCGCAGAAGAGCTTCGGCAGACGGGCTTCAGCTGAACTCCCAGCACCCAAGCTTCTTCCAGCCGGCCGAACTACTTAGCGGTCGAGCTCCTGAAACCCCCCAGCATCCGAGCTCCTTCAAACCCGTTCAGCTGGCCGAACTGCTTAGCGACCGAGCTCCTTGGACTCCAAGCGGTCGAGCTTTAATGGGATCCCCCAGCGCCCGAATTCCTCAACGGTCGCCCCCTCGGTCGAACTCCTCAAGCAGTCGTCGCTCGGCCAAACTCCTCAGCGGTCGCCCCCTCGACCGAACTCCTCAAGCAGTCATCGCTCGGCCGAACTCCTCAGCAGTCGTCCCCTCGGCCGAACTCTTCAGCGGTCGCCCCCTCGATCGAACTCCTCAAGCAGTCGTCGCCCGACCGAACTTCTCAGCGGTCCTCCTCGCCGAACTTTGATCGATCGAGCTCCTACCGAAAGCTGCATACCTCCAGCCAGACGCCTATGGGAGCCGAACTCCCTCCCATCTTCCTCTTCAGGAGCCCGAACTCCTTCGAAATGGGCACACGATGAAGGCCTTCAATCATTCATTCGGCTAGCTCTGCAGCCATCACCATCAGTCCACCGCAGGCGATAGCGACCCACTGTCAGGCGACGATAGCTATCACCATCAATCCGCCGCACACGGCACCATCCCGTGAGACTGACTCTACCGAACCTCGAGCGACCCATCAGCACGCGGCTACAGTTATCACCATCAAGCTCCGCTATAAAAAGGACCCCTCCAGATACACCAAGGCTAAGCTCTCTGATCCTTGAGCTCTCCTCCTCATCCCTAAGCTCCGGAACTCATCCTGAGCACTCCATTCCTGTTGGCCGAAAACTGACTTGATCGTCGGAGGGTCCTGATGGAGCCACCCCCCATCGGCTCTGGATGGGACTTCATTTTGCAGGTCCCCGGCGGCGACCTCGGCAGTCCCCACTCTGGCAACCTCCGGCGACGATCAGTTTCTGCACCAACAGATTGGCGCTAGAGAAAGGGCCTAAACCTTCGAGATTTCCTTATTCTTGAAGGAGTGCTCGGTGATGATTTCCTTCTTCCCGCTCCGGATCCTTCCTCTTCCCCTTCAGGATTCCCCTCCCAAAAAAAAAATGCCCCACAGGAGAGCCTCAACCCGACGATCGGCGGCCTCCGCAATCCGATCCCGCTCGGGTCCGTCTGCCCCCGCTCCAGCCCCGACGACCCGGGCTCGCTCTGTAGCCGCAGTGGATGCGAAGCAGTTCAGCCTGCTTGCCCAGCAGGTCCGTGATCTTATGCAGGCGGTACAGGCCATGCAGTCGTGGGCTCCGACACCAGCTCGACCGACGCGGGATTCTCCGAAGTCCTAGGATCCGGTCTAGGGGCGACCAGTGTGGACTACCCGACCTTCAGTCCCTAGAAGGGGAAGGCAACCGGGGGAGAGCCCCTGCTCGGACCGCGGCTCGATCCAGGGAGAAGCTTCGCGCCCGTTCTGCGAGAAGACCTTGGAGATCAAAGATCGTGAAGATCTTCTGGATCAAAGGCTCTTGGAAATGAGCCGACGCATAGAAGAACTTCGTCATACTCCCTCCTCCCGTGGTAATGATATTTGCGCAGACCCTCCTTTCTTGCAGAGAATTATGCTGGAACAGGTCCCGCCGAACTTCAAGCTCCCGCACTTCGAGAGCTATGATGGGACCACCGACCCGGTCGACCACTTGAAAGTCTTCAGGACGACAATGTTGCTCCATGGCGTGCCAGACACCATCTTGTGCTAGGCTTTCTCCTCTACCCTCAAGGAAGCTGTCAGAAATTGGTACTCGGCGCTTAAGCAGAGCACCATCCAATCGTTTGACCAAATGAGTTAGCAGTTCGTGGCCCATTTCGTTAGTAGCAGGCGGCCACGTCGAGGCTCGGATTTCTTGATGGCCATCAGGCAGAAGGAGGGAGAATCCATCTGGACTTATGTCACCCGGTTTAATGCGGCTGCACTGAAAGTTTGGAACTTGGACCAATCAGTCGCCATGGCCGTCCTCAAAGGCGGCCTTCAGAAGAATGACCTGCTGTTCTCCCTGGAAAAGAAATACCCCAAGGATTTCGCTGACATGCTAGCTCGGGCCGAAAGTTACGCCCGGGCAGAGGAGGCTTTCAAAGCCAAGGACAATGAAGCTCGCGACAAGCGACGAATCAGCGGGCCAAGAAGGCCCGTCGAAGAAAGGAAGCGGACCGAGACACGGCCGCACTCCCGGACTCCCCCTAGTTGCGGGCGAGCCCGAACTCCCCCTCAGGCTCGGAGGCAGGGAACCCCCGGCGGAAGGGCACACCGAGGTTCCCCTCCGCGCCGAAGTCCTCCCCGACGATGATTTCATAGCTATGCCCCCCTCAACGCTCCGAAGGCCCAAGTGCTGATGGAGATCAAGGAGTGACTTCCGAGGCCGGAGAGAATGCGTTCCCATCCCAGCAGATGCAACCCCAACAAGTTCTGCCTCTACCACTGCGACCACGGTCACGACACTGAGGAGTGCATCCAGCTCCAGGACGAGATCGAGGAGCTCGTCAGGCGAGGCAGACTTGGCCGATTCCTACAAAGATGACCTGAAGAGCGAGAAGATCGGCTGAGGGCGTTGCCGCCAAGTGGGGGAGACCAACAAGAGGATCGGCCGCCTCTCGACATCATCAACACTGTCTCGGGGGGGCTTCAACAGGAAGAGGCCAGCGGATCCGAGGGACCGGCAAAGAGGCGGAGAACTATAGAGCCCGTGACCTTCACCGAGGCGGACAGCTAGAGGATCCAGTTCCCGCATAACGATGCGGTTGTAATCTCTTTGAACATCGCTGATTATGATGTGCGCTGCATTTTGGTGGGTAATGGAAGCTCGGCAGACATATTGTTCTACGATGCGTTCTCAAAAATGTCTCTGCCTGATGACCGCTTAGGGCCTGTGAATTCCTCCTGGTAGGATTCGCTGGCGGCGCCATTCCGGTCGAAGGCGTAATGACTTTGGCTGTGACGGCAGGCCGACACCCAAAATTGGCCAAGGTGTAGGTCGACTTTTTAGTCGTGAGAACCCCGTCCGCCTATAATGCAATCGTCGGACGGCCCGGTCTAAACGCACTCCGAGCGGTAGTGTCAACCTACTACTTGAAGATGAAATTTTCGATGAGTCACGGAGTCGGCGAGGTCAGAGGAGACCAAGCTCTGGCGAAGTATTGCTACTCGATCACCCTGCGCAGGGGGAACCAGCCCGACCCTTACCTTGTTGATGGACTGGACGTCCGCGACGACCTCACCGAGGAGTGGGGCGAGCCTACGGAAGACCTCATCGCCGTGCCCTTGCAAGACGGAAACTCAGGACATGCGGTGCAGATCGGCTCCAACTTGGCGGCCGAGGTTAGGGAGCAGCTCGTCGCTTTCCTCAGAAGAAATGCGGACGTCTTCGCATGGACCCCAGCGGATGTACCGGGGATCGACGCCGAGGTCATGGAATATTGGCTGGCCGTCGACCTGAGGCACCGACCTATCGAGAAAAGCTGCGCCACCATGCCCCGGAGAGACAGAAGGCGATCGCCGAAGAAGTAGACAAGCTCCTCGAAGCCGGACTCATCCGGGAAGTCACCTATCCGACGTGGGTCTCGAACGTGGTTCTCGTCAAGAAGGCGAACAACAAGTGGAGGATGTGCATCGACTTCAAAAAGCTGAACAAGGCCTGCCCGAAGGACAGCTACCCCCTGCCCAGGATCGACCAGCTGGTGGACGCAACCTCGGGCCACGAGCTTCTCACCTTCATGGATGCCTTTTTTGGTTACAACCAGATACGCATGGCGCCCGAGGATGAAGAAAAGACCACCTTCATTACTGACCGAGGTCTCTACTGTTACAGGGTTATGCCTTTCGGACTCAAGAATGCAGGGGCGACATACCAGCGCTTGGTCAACAAGGTCTTCAAGGGATAGATCGACCGCAACATGGAGGTGTACGTGAACGACATGCTCGTCAAAAGCCGAGCCTCAACAGACCACCTGGCCGACCTTGAAGAGACCTTCGGCACGCTCAGGAGGCACAAGATGAAGCTGAACCCGACCAAATGCGCCTTCGACGTGACCTCTGAAAAATTCCTCGGGTTCATGGTGTCAAGACGCAGAATCGAGGCAAATCCTGAGAAAATTTGGGCCATCCGAGAAATGACTGCTTCGAAGATGATCAAGGAAGTTCAGCGCCTGGCCGAAAAGGTGGCATCCCTAAGTCGCTTCGTCTCAAGGTCGGCTGAGCGGTGCATGCCCTTCTTCCAAGTTCTTAGGCGACCGAAGGACTTCTGCTGGACGACGGAGTGTGGACAAGCATTCGAGGAGCTCAAAAACTACCTCGGCATGCCCCCACTACTGGCAAAGCCCGAACCTGGAGAAGAATTGCTCCTGTATCTAGCCGTCTCTCCGGTGGCCCTGGCGGCGGTCCTGGTCAGGAAAGATGCAGAGGTGCAACGATCGATCTACTACGTGAGCCGAGCCTTAAGGAACGCAGAGACCAGGTACTCCAGATTAGAAAAATTAACTTACTATCTTCTAATTGCTGCCAGGAGGCTCCGACCTTACTTTCAGGAGCACACCATAACGGTCCTCACAGGCCAACCAATAAGAGCGGTCCTCCACCGAGCAGATGCTTCTGGGAGAATCGCAAAATGGGCGATCGAGCTCACAGAGTTCGACATCAACTACCGGCCCAGGCAGGGTTCTGCACGTGGATGGCTCATCCAACTCCGTCGGAGCTGGTGCGGGGCTGGTCTTGGTCAGCCCCGAGGGGATCGTCGCCGAGTATGCGCTACGCTTCGAGTTCTCCGCGACCAATAATGAGGCCGAATATGAAGCACTGATCGTCGGACTACGGATAGCAAGAGAATTGAAAGTAGATCGGCTTCAGGTCTATAGCGATTCCCAGCTGGTGGTCGATCAGGTCGGCGGCGGCTACAAGGCACAGGAGGAAAGCATGGTGAGGTACCTCAGAAAAGTGAGAAACTTGATTCCGACCTTCGACAGCTTCGGCATTCGGCACATCTCGAGGATGGAAAATGCAAAAGCCGACCTTCTCTCCAAGTTGGCCACTTTCGCCCCGACCGAACTGCCCAGAGAAGTATTTTTAGAAACTCTGAAGTGCCCGACCATGGAAGAATCTCAGGCCATCCTGCAGACGGACTTCGAGCCTAGCTGGATCGACCCGTTGGTCGCCTACCTTAAAGAAGGGGTTCTTCCTCACGATCGAAAAGAAGCTTAGAAGCTCAGGAATCAGGCCTCCCGCTATGTCTTATACGAGGGCAGGTTATATAAAAGGTCGTACTCCCTTCCATTGCTGAGATGTCTTCGACCTTCAGAGGTCGACTTCGCACTACGGGACATGCACGAGGGACTCTATGGAAGTCACGCAGGAGCCAGGTCTCTATCACAAAAACTACTTCGGCAGGGGTACTACTGGCCGACCCTATTTCACGACTCCGTGGAATATGTGAAGAGGTGCGATCGCTGCCAGAAGAACGCCAGCGTGCAAAGGCAGCCAGCATCCGAGCTTACTCCGCTCAATGCACCCTGGCCCTTCGCGCAATGGGGGATGGACATACTTGGCCCCTTCCCAATGGCGTCCGGACAGCGGAAGTTTCTTCTGGTCATGATTGACTACTTCACCAAGTGGGTCGAAGCGGAACCACTAGCGAAGATCACCGAGGCCAAGGTGCAGAACTTCGTCTGGAAGTCGCTAGTCTGCTGGTTTGGCCTACCCTGGACCCTCATAACCGACAACGGACGGTAGTTCGCTGGGGCACGGTTTGCCGAGTTCTGCGAAGGGCTAAACGTCTCCCATCACTTCACATCGGTGGCTCACCCGCAGGCCAATGGGGAAGCGGAGGTGACCAACCGGACCCTGCTGTAAGGTATCAAAGCGAGGCTCGATAAGGCAAAGGGGGCCTGGGTGGACGAACTCTACCACGTCCTCTGGACATACCGAACTACGCAAAGGATGCCGATCGGTGAGACACCCTTCGCCTTGGCCTTTGGTACCGAGGCAGTTATCCTGATTGAGCTCAAACTCCCATCTGCACGAGTCGTGGGTTTCAACGAGCGGCACAACCCCCAGGACCTTAGAGTCAATCTCAACCTTTTAGAAGAAAAAAGGGAGGAAGCCCGTATCCGGATGGCTGCCTACCGACGGAAGGTGGCTCAATATTATAACTCCAGAGTCAGAAGCAAGGCGTTCAAAGTGGGAGACTTAGTGCTTCGACGAGCAGCCATCTCTCAGTCTCAGAGCCAAGGGAAGCTCGTCCCAAATTGGGAAGGTCCGTATGAAGTGATAGAGATCATCCGACCCGAAACCTATCACCTGAAGGAGCTCGGAGGAATGGTGCTTCCCCGACCTTGGAACTCAGAAAATCTGAGAATGTATCACCAGTAGACTTTCCTTAATAAAACTCCTTCGCTCGACATTATTGTCTCAGGACTGCACGACGAAAGGGAAGACGCAAGCAAAAATAGCCGGTTAGGAACAGGAGGAGAACCTCATCCTAACGCGAGCAAGGTCGAAGGCCTCGTTCACCTAAGACGAGATGGGGGGAGAGGCGAGGACGACGGTCCCCATGTGCCCCCACAGTCGGTTAGGAACAGGAGAAAAACCTCGTCCTAGCGTGAGCAAGGTCGGAGGCCCCATTCGCAAAGGACAGGATGGGGGGAGAGGCGAGGACGACGGTCCCCATGTGCCCCCATAGTCGATTAGGAACAGGAGGAGAACCTCATCCTAGCGTGAGCAAGGTCGGAGGCCCCGTTCGGAAAGGATGGGATGGGGGGAGAGGCGAGGACGACGGTCCCCATGTGCCCCCATAGTCGGTTAGGAACAGGAGGAGAACCTCATCCTAGCGTGAGCAAGGTCGGAGGCCCCGTTCGCAAAGGACGAGATGGGGGGAGAGGCGAGGACGACGGTCCCCATGTGCCCCCACAATCGATTAGGAACAGGAGGAGAACCTCGTCCTAGCATGAGCAAGGTCGGAGGCTCCATTCGCAAAGGACGAGATGGGGGGAGAGGCTCTGACAGCGGCCCTTATGTGCCCCCACAGTCCATTAGGAACAGGAGGAGAACCTCATCCTAACGCGAGCAACAACCTCGACTAGAAATAAGATCTCTCCCGAGCGACCGTAGCCAACCTCGGCTAGAGATAAGATCCCTCCCGAGCGACCGTAGCCAACCTCGGCCAGAGATCAGATCTCCCTCGAGTGACCGGGCCAACTTCGGCAGTAGGAGATGAGATCTCCCCCGAGCGCCCGCATCAACCTCGGCCAGAGCGCCTGAGTAACCTCCAACAGAGGTAAAGCCTGTGACGACCTCAACCAGAGCACCCGCATCAACTTTGGCTAGGGATAAGGTCCGCGAGAACCTCGGCTAGAGTGCCTGAGTAACCTCGGATAGACGTAAGGCCCGTAACGACCTCAGCCAGAGAGCTTCAACATCGACCTTGGCTGGATAAAGCAACTGTATCAACTTCAAGTTGAAGATGGGATCTCCCTCGAGCTTCGACCCAGAGCAGCACAGAGCTCAGAGGAAGACTTCGGCAGTCATCTTTCCTGCACTCCCTTCGATTTTCGAACTCGGGAGTGGAGGGGCTAATGTTGGGGATAAATCCCACTCCAGTCGAAGTTTAGCTCGATGCCCAGCCTAATGCAACCAGTAGCCGCAGAAGAGCTTCGGCAGACGGGCTTCAGCCGAACTCCCAGCACCCGAGCTTCTTCCAGCCGACCGAACTACTTAGCGGCCGAGCTCCTGGAACCCCCCAGCATCCGAGCTCCTTCGAACCTATTCAGCTGGCCGAACTGCTTAGCGACCGAGCTCCTTGGACTCCAAGCGGCCGAGCTTTAACGGGATCCCGCAGCGCCCGAACTCCTCAGCGATCGCCCCCTCGGTCGAACTCCTCAAGCAGTCGTCGCTCGACTGAACTCCTCAGCGGTCGCCCCCTCGACCGAACTCCTCAGCGGTCGCCCCCTCGGTCGAACTCCTCAAGCAGTCGTCACCCGGCCGAACTCCTTAGCGGTCGCCCTCGCCGAACTTCGACCGACCGAGCTCCTACCGAAAGCTGCATACCTCCAACCAGACGCCTATGGGAGCCGAACTCCCTCCCATCTTCCTCTTCAGGAGCCCGAACTCCTTCAAAATGGGCACACGACGAAGGCCTTCAATCCTTCATTCGGCTAGCTCTACAGCCATCACCATCAGTCCACCGTAGGCGATAGCGACCCACTGTCAGGCGGCGATAGCTATCACCATCAATCCACCGCACACGGCACCATCCCATGAGATTGACTCCGCCGAATCTCGAGCGGTCCGCCAGCACGCGGCTGCAGTTGTCATCATCAAACTCCGCTATAAAAAGGACCCCTCCAGATACACCAAGGCTAAGCTCTCTGATCCCTAAGCTCTCCTCCTCATCCCTAAGCTTCGGAACTCATCCCGAGCACTCCATTCCTGTTGGCCGAAAATTGACTTGACCGTCGGAGGGTCCTGATGGAGCCACCCCCCACCAGCTCCGGACGGGACTTCGTTTTGCAGGTCCCCGATGGCGACCTCAACGGCCCCCACTCCGGCAACCTCCGATGATGATCAGTTTCTGCACCAACAGTTCTTATGATCGGACGGCTAAGAGGAATGCCTTAATCAGGAACATGTAATACTACAAAATAGTTTTAGATCTATATCATATATCTCATATACAAATTAGATCTAATCATGGCATATTTTGCATACATCTCATGTATCGAATCATGCATATTTTTAGATCTAAATTATCTCATAATAATCTAAAAAATTATATTTAAATTGATCTTATCAAAATAAACTCTAATCTAGATAACTATGTAGAATTATTCTATAACTAGTCTCGACATGCATCAATCATATCTCATATGATGTTAAAATTAAATAATTTTTATTTGATATTTTTTAGATATTATAATAATAATTATTATATCAAAAAATAGTAAATAAATAAATTTAAAATATAATTTAATTAAATTAAATTATAAACATACAAGACTATTTTATAGAACTATTCTATTTTAGAACTAGTCATGCATATTTTCTAATCTTAGATCTAAATTATTTAATTTTAATTTTTCTAATTTTAGATCTGATCACATCTCATGTGATATCTAAAATTACTTATTTTTTAATTAAAATAAATTTAAAATTAAATCTAAATACTTTAGAATCTTGGCTCTGATATCAGTTGAAGGAAAATTCTGATTTTTCAGACCGAATTCGTTCAGATCTGATCGGATCAAGAGATATATTTTAAAACTTTTCTCTTTAATCTAAATTAGATCTAAAATATTTTAAATCTAATTTTTATTATTCTAATAATTAAAATAATATATATATAAATTAAATTAAATTAAATTTATCTTGATGTAGGATAATCCTATTATCCATTGATGATCCTATAAGCAGTGGAAGGTTCTGGATCTAGCCATGCAAGTGCCTGGCCTCTACTGATATCTACTCAGGTTGGATCTAGAGATCCTCTTCTTCTCTATCACGTCTCTAAAAATTAGATTTGAATCTGATTTGGAGGATCTTCAAAATAGCCTTTGAAGATCAGCAGTTATCCTTTGCAGCAGCGCAGCCTTCTAGCTTTCTATTGCCTTTCTCTTGCCTAGATTGCACCAACTGAGATCCCAAACTTCTTTAGGCGTGGAGAGAAAAGAAAGAAAATGAACTTGGCATGGAGGAGGAAGAGAGAGGCAGCCTTGGGGCGTAGGGAATTGTATTTTCTTCATTCTTCTTTGAGTTGGGCGTAGGGTCATTTTTATAGACTATGCGTGATCCAACTCCTCTTCATCCCAATTAATCACAATCCTTTGTGAAATCAGATCTAAATCTGATTGATGAAAATAGAGTCCCTTGGATTCATCCTTAGATGGTGCCTAAGACCAGTCAAAGTTTGTTCTTAGGAGGAGTCTAATCGAAATCCAATAAGGAGATGGAGTTCCTGTCCAATAGGGACTCCTGGGCGCCTCAAACTTGGACGCACGCCACCCTTGGCGTGCGCCCTCCTCCTTGCCAGTTTCTGGCAGAAGGACAAGCCCCCACCAGCTCTCCAATAGGTGCGTGACATATGGACAGAAGTTAAAGTATCAATAGTCAACATTTGATCAGTCAAAGGTCAACTTTTGACCAAAGTCAAAGGATGAAAAATGGCAGGTGACCAAAAATGGTAGGTATTATCTTACAAAATAAGATAATCCTTTTCTGATCTAGATAGGCTTCAGTCAGATCAAGTGAAGACCTCTGATCGAGCTCAAACTCTTTTGACTCAATCAGGACAACTATTTATGATAGTAAAAGAAAAACGTTAGATTCAATCGAGTGCTAGCATGATTTTTTTGAACCTAATTGAATCTTATTCAGATCAATTAAACTAGATCAGTTCAATTGATGATCACCAGATTTAAATTCTTATTTGTGTGATCCAGTTAGATTTAATTCTGTATGGTAATGAAATATGTCATGATCTCTATCATCGATATCATTGAAACTTCTTTTGATAGATCAGAACTCTTCTGATTCGAACAGCTAGAGTGATCGATCATCTAAATCATTCTAATTGCTCCCAAAATCTATCAGTGACACCTAGCAGTATATGGTGGCAATCCATCAGAGCTGAATGCGAACCTCTTGGTGCAGCTATCTGTGTGATTAAGTTCTTCTATCTTGAGCCCCGATCAGATTAGGGTTAAGGTGAACTCGTCAAACCCTAGTTTCTATCATATTATGTAATCATTCGATTCAAGTCCGATGTAAAAATTTAAATAGAATCTCTTTCTGTTATTTCACTCTGCCATGGCCATGGACTTCTGGACTTGATTCTCATGATCATCATAGGGCTGCTCCTCTACCATCGAGGTAGATAGATTCCATCTTGATGTAATCCAGTTCCTACAATGAACATGCTATAGCCAATATATACCTCAAGATTTCAAATGACTAGAAGACCGAGTTATGGTGTAGTCAAACTATAACATTCTTAAGATGAACTGTCGATGCACTTCAGATCAAAGAATCAGACACACCACTACAGCATCGAGTCAATCATTGATGAGAAGATAGACTTTCTAATGACTACTCGAGGTGGTCACACTCAGTGCCCTCATTCTCTAATGAGTACCTATACTCTCGCTCCGGTGTCTCCACACTATAGACTCAAGATTCATCTACTAAAGAGAAGTAATTATACACCAACCTTCTGAATCAATCATCATCCTCGTAATGATCCTATGGTTGGGAGCATTTTATGAGTTAATAATGATTATTCATCTCTTAAATTTTTAACTCTTGAAAATATGAATTATCATTACCATTAACTCAAAGGATGTATCACAGACACTAAATACATATATGTGATAGAAAATAATTTATTTTATTGATTATAATCAAAATTTTAATTTTGCTTCTAGAAGTGTATTACAAGTGTTAGCCAATTCTGGCTTCTAGGGCACATATATCTAACAAATGCTAGCTAAAATCTAGAAATAATCCACTAAAAAAATTCGATTGAAGGAGAAGTTTGGAAGAAGTTCAGTTTCTAAAGGTATCCGACTGAAGGAGAAGTTCCGAAAGAGTTCAGCTCCCAAAGGTATCTGACTGAAGGAGAAGTCCGAAAGGAGTTCAGCTCCCGAAGAAATTTGATTGAAGAAGAAGTCCAAAAGAAGTTTGGCTCCTGGAGGAATCCAATAGAAGAAGAAGTCCAAAATCTGACTGAAGAAAAAGTTCGGAAGAAGTTTGACTCCTGAAGAAATCTGACTGAAGAAGAAGTCTGGAAGGAGTTTGGCTCCTGAAGGTATTCGATTGAAGGAAAAGTTCGATGGAAGAATCCGACTAAAGGAGAAGTTCGAAAGGAGTTCGGCTCTTAGAGGTATCCGACTGAAAAAGTTTGAAAGAAGTTTGGCTCCTGAAGAAATTTGACTAAAGGAGAAGTCCGGTGGAGAAATCCAACTGAAGAAGAAGTTCGAAAGAAGTTTGGCTCCTAGAGGAATCCGATTGAAGAAGAAGTGCAATGGAGAAATTCGACTAAAGGAGAAGTCCGAACGGAGTTCGGATCTTGGAGGTATCCGATTGAAGGAGAAGTTCGGAAGAAGTTTGGCTCTTGAAGAAGTTCATCCGCTGAAGGAGTTCGGCCACTAGAGAAGTTCGATTGGGGTTCGACCACTGAATGAAGAATTTTCGATCGAAGCTCTTCTATGATTATCGATTGTATTAGGCTAAGCATCATATTGGACTTTGACGGAAGCGGGATTTATCTCCAACAGTACCATTTCATTATAAAAATAAGTTCATTACAAGCAAAACACAGGTCGACAAGATCAATTACACAAAAAAATAGAAACACGAAATCCTAAGTGTCGGATTCCTCAGACTTCGGACTGGTGGCTATTACCAAAGATTCCTTTAGACGATCAACCTCCTCCTCGAGCTCTCTCCATCTCATCATGTTATCGCGGAACATCCTATTGACTCGGCGGTAGTTCTCCTCTAACTCTCCCAGCCTCCCCCTTAGGACCTTGAACTCGACCTCCTTATCCTTGGTGGTCTGATGCTTACAAGTCAGCTCGAGCTTCAGTCGCTACATCTCAATCTTTTTTGCACCGACCGACTGCAAGAGTTTGCCAACGGTCCTCTTCAAGGAGGCGATCTCCTCGGCCTCCCTGCTTGTACTAACTCAGAAGCCATCATCAAGTCGCCACTAGAGCCGGGCTACTTCATTGTTGGAGGCACGAAGCTTTTGTTCTAGCTTGGATATTCTATCACTTCTGTCCAATCGGTAAGTCTCATATATGAGCTCAGCATCATGCAACTATTTTTGGAGTACGGAGAATCTAGTCGACCAGTCCCACTTGAATCGCGCCTTGTCGGAGGACCACGATGAGCTTTCCTCCAAAAGTTGAATCTTCTCCTTCACCATCTTGAGTTGAATTTTGAGGGAGTTGATCTTCACCATCAGCGCTCGGGATTTATCATTGTGTTCTTCTGAAGTTCTACCAGCTCTCTCTCGAAGCTTCCCTTTCGAATGCTAAAACTCACGGAGTCCTTCATGTGCAAGTTTTGGAGGTGAGTGACCTCTTTGGTCGCCTCTGAAGTATTCTTTCATGAAGCTTGAAGATCGTTCTCCATCCTCTTTAACTTCTTCTTCAGATGATGGACTTTCTTCCTCAAACTTTTTATTAAAGATTTCAGGGGAACCCCCTGAGGCAGTGGATCAACCTTGATGGAAGACTACATTTAAAGTATGAAAAATGATCAAAGGTATAGACAAAAAAGAAATTCATTTCTATTTAATAAAAAAATTTGAGTATAAAGTAAAAAAAGTAAAGAAAAATGTACAACTACTCGAGAATTTCAATCTCGAGAGGAATGACGGCAGATGAAGCCAGAGCACTCTCGACTACCTCGGGTTCCTGAACTGGCTCAGGCGCCTCCATGGTAGGTTCGGATGGATCAGAAGTAGGCTTGATGGAGGAAGGATCGACTGCAGCATCAGACGGTTCCGCTTCTGCATCGTCCTCCTCCAAAAATTTGAGGTCGAGCTCGGGAAACCTTCGGGCCATCCTGTCTTCGCAGAGCTCGAAGCTCTTGATGAACGCCAGCTGGTCAAAGGCGATGTTTAGGTCCTTCATTTTGGAGGAGGCCTTGAACTCCTCCATGGCCTAGGCTGCTGCCTTTGAGATCGACTTCGACATTTGGGCCTCCAGACTAGCAACCCTCCCCTCAGCTTCTTGCCTCCTCTCCTCCTCCAGAGCCAGTGCCGCCTTGAGTCCAGTCGAGACAAACTCCTCCTTTCGAAGTGCGCTGTGCAGGCTCTCACTTTCCACCATCTTCTTTCCCATGAGGCGCTCAACCTCGACAACCACCATCTAAAGGTGATTGATCTCCACCTGAAGGCCTTCCTGGAGATTCAGCATCTCCACCTCAAGGCGATTTGCCCTCTTCAGGTGGGCAAGCATGTGGTGGCCCAACTGCCATGAACAGATCATTGTAAGGTGAAGGAAGAAAGGATGAAAAAATTTTTTAAAAAAAGAGGATATGGAAAGATGATTATCCTAAGGACAATTCTAAGAGACTCTCAGACGAACTACCTCTGATCAAGGTCGGCCAAGCGGTCCTCTTCCTCTGGCAGGGTAAACTTGTCTGTCACGTTCTGAATAATATCCGGATTATTGAAGGGGTCCGTCCCCT
This sequence comes from Cocos nucifera, assembly GCA_006176705.1. NCBI lineage: Eukaryota > Viridiplantae > Streptophyta > Magnoliopsida > Arecales > Arecaceae > Cocos > Cocos nucifera. The sequence goes on from QRFJ01000424.1 coordinate 897,868, forward strand.
GGTCATTGCCGCTGCTCTGGCTGGGCTCATCCTGATGCATCTTGCGGGCCTTTTTCGCAATGACTGTTTTTTCCTTCCTCCTCTCTTTTCCTTCATCAGCGGAGGGATCGGACGCACAATCCTCGATGGGGAGATTTGTGGGCTCGGGGCGAAGAGATTTTCCTTTTACGATGTTGGCATATGTGGTCAAAACGACCTCATTTTTGAGGCGGACCTCAGGAGCGACATTGGCGGTAGCAGGAGCTACAGGGTCGGAGGTGCCGACCTTCATCCACTTCAAGCCTTCGCCTGGAGCCTTCCCCTTTCTCTTCTTCTGGGCATACAGGCCCTTGATGAGTCTCGCTACGACATTGGTATCCATTTCTGCAATAAAGAAAAATATATAGTCAATTGAGGTACATACGAAACTTCATAAGTATTCATATGAAAGTATACATGCATGACTAATACCGGCAGGGTCAAGAAGACTTAAATCGAAGTCGAACAAAGTTTGCTCCCTCAAAAGGTCTGGAAGAGGAGGAGCTCGGTATGCCTTGAGTCGATTAGAAGATTCAAGATTGGGTCCATCTAAACTAGGGGCTCGGCAGACAGATTTTCTAAGAAAGCCCCAAGGAGGAAGGTCAAGCAACAAGATGGGGCATCGGACAAAGAAGTACTTCTTCTTTCAATTATGAACAGAAGAAGGAGTGCCTTTCAGCAACTCCTTACCAAACTGGGAGAGAAGTACCACCAATCCTTTGCAGAAAGGTGGCATTTGAAGGTGTAAAAATTTTGAAATAACGAGATGGTAGATCGAACTTTGGTCAGATGGCAGAGAAAAAAAATCTATGATGAACCGAAAGAAGTTCGGTACGATGGAGGCGAAGAAGATGTTCAAAAATCAAAAGAGGACAACTACAAAGGGGGCATTGGAAGTCAAAGCCCGACATGCAAGGTCTCTAAGTACAAACAAAATTGATCAACTGGAGGAAAATTGGCTTGGTCATCTGAACTAGAGAGTTTGAGGTCGTATTTTGGAAGGATCCCATATTGAATATGGATCAAAGAAAGATTATTCGAAGTACGAATAGATGGGATGGTGTCTAGAATAAAGGACGAGTGAGACATGTTCCTAGGTTTGACCTCGATCAGGGGTGTAGGATCTAGAAAGGTCGGTCCAGGATAGCCCCAAGAATCGATGGAATGGAAGGTTTCGAAAGACATTCAGATTAAAGTAAGACTCCAAAAAAACCTCCGAAAAATAAGAAAAAAATATAAAGCAAATACTACTACAGAAAAATCAAAAGAGAAAGAAGCTAAAAAAGCATGAATACTTAAAGAGAAGAATTGAAAAACTGATCTAAGCTGTTTGGAAAGGACGAAAAGATGATGGGTGCAATGAAAACCAGTCAAAAGGGTGCCCAAAATCTGAGAAGACGAGGGAGGAAGCTAAAATCCTTGGGTGGAAGAAGAACAAGGACCAGAGGAAGAAGAAGACTCAGGCAAGAGTGACTTTCGGATGAAAGGAGAAGGCCTTAAATAGTTGAAAAGAGGCTCGAGGCGATTATGATTGCGAGTTGCTTTCGATCGATCTATGTGCGCCGTGTGTCCCACTCATCCTGGCCGGGGAGTGGCAATGGGCAAATCTTTAATTACGCCGTACCTAGGGTAGTGTTGCGGCTGAAAATTTGAAGGACCGTCTTCTTGAAATCATTTCAAATTTAAAGAGTTTTGATGCTAGTGCGGTAAACATCAAAACATTTCGTCCTGATGAGCGTGGAAAGCCAAAAGAACTTCGGCAGCTGCATCTACACTCCCTTCCTTCGAATTTCAAACTTGGGAGTGGGGGGACTATTATTAGGGGTGAACCCACTCCTACCGAAGTTCTGTCGAACATCAGATTGCTGAATGATCCCATCCGATAGTGATGACCAAGATTGACCCTCGATCGAATTCGCAAGATCCCTGCGGACCTCACCCAGATGAGCTTGAATGATGGGGATGGCCGAGTTCCTCCACCCTAGGTAGTCAGCTCTCTCTGATCGCAAGTCTTTCGAACTTCTCCTTCGACCGACCTTCTCCATCCCAGGCAGGCTCCTTTCAACATTCCTCCAGCCGATCTTTTTCGATCGCGAGTCTTTTGAACTTCTCCTTTGGCTGAATTTCTCCATCTCAAGCAAGCTTCTTTCGATGTTCCTCCAATCGTCCTTCCCCGATCATGAGTCTTCCGAACTTTTTTCAGTCGGACTCCTCCATCAGTCAGACTCCTTTTGGACTTCATTCTCAATCGAACTTCTTCGTCAGTCGAACTCCTTTCGAATCCTTCCAACAAACCTCCTTCCGGATTCCTCCAGCGAACTTTCTTCGGGATTTCTTCAGTAGACTTTCGAACTCCTTCCAATCGAACTCCATGCAGTTGTCTGGAAGGGCCTTCATGCCCACGCGGATCTAGCAATCTGCACAGCATGAACCCATTTACACACAGACGATCTTGAAGGAGTCCGAACTCCTCTGAAATTGATGAAACTTGAAGCTTTTCGCTGCCAGCATCTACCTCCTTCGAACTTCAACTATTAAATTCCAACGGACTGGCACGTCATGACAACAGATACCATCCTCCGTAACAAACTCCACGTAGCTTTGAATGATCCACTATCGGATAGTTACAGATGTCACTATCGGTTTGTTACAGACTCCACATATATAAGAGATCCTCCAGATATGCTTTCTTTTCGGAGCTCTAAGCTCTTCTTTTCTTCTTAAAATTCTGCTAAAAATCTCTATGAGTACTCTATTTCTATTGGTCGAAAGAGCTGACTTGATCGTTGGAGGATCTTGCTGGAGCCACCACCTCCGACTTTAGTCGAGACTTGTTTTGCAGGAATCTGGCGATGACCTCCTCCTCTACGACTCCAGTGCAGATTTTGGCATCAACTTTAACACATAGTTAGGATCCAAATTGAATAAATTTGAAAGTTGAATAATCTGGTTGTATTAAATTAAAATTTAGGATAAAATTAATTTTTTATAAGAGCAATGGAAAAATAAGAATATTTGGTTTGGTTATTAATAATAGGAATTGATAGGTTCAGAATTTTTTTAATGATTAAACTTATCATTTAATATTTCAATATATCCTAAGAAGATAAAGAGCACGCTAAACTTTCTCAAGGCACATGATTTCTATCGACCTCCAACACTAATTACGCTCCACCTGTCATTCATCAAATTAGGCAGGATAAGAAAACTTAGTATCCAAGATTTTCCTCTAATAATGGAAATCACCATAGAATTCTCGAGGGATCCACAATTTCCTTCCATCCTTTCAATCATGTTTCTAGCTCGGCAAGACCCCTATATTAAAAGACTCCATAGTCAATTCCCGCGGTTACCAATTCCATCCAAGCATCCAAAGCCTCCGCCAATTTTTCTAAACCATGCCGAATCGGATGATATAACAACTATTTGATTGAAGCAAACTTAGGTCGGCCTAAAGGATTAGTCTTGTGGGGTCAAGCCAAAGACAAAACAAGGGGAGAAAAAACGAACGGGCATTGGGATATATGTGGTCACGACACGAGAAAATTTTACAGTAAACGTGACACCTAAGCTAAAGGTAAAGTCCATTGGAAACACAAAAAGAAAGGGGAAATCTGTGGCCTAAATCTAGGGAGGCTCTAGACTTGTCCTTTCTTAGGATTTAGCCGAAGAGCTTGACCTTGACGCCCACCATAAGACCAGCTATCGATGAATTGGATGGCCGACACGGCACTTTCTTCTCACTTTACATCCAACGCATGATCCCCGACTCTTTTCATCCTCTCCACTTATAAATCCTTCTCCAGACACCCATCTTAAGACTTGCTAAAGAAGAAGATCGAATGCAGAATTTTCTCCATTGAGTTCTAATTTGCATGACCCAGCAAGGGTGACGTTGGGGGATGAGATCATACAATACGTGGTGATTCATCCCTTCCTCACTTTATTTTCCTTACAGATTCCCCTCAAAGCCCAGGAAGAATCCAAAGTTTTCTTCTATATAAAGGACCTCATTGAATCCTCCCATCTTTCTCCATTCAAAAAGAAAAAGGGAATCCTCCCATCCCATCTCTTGTTCATACGTTGCCTTCCATTTACAACGCACAGTTTTTCTTTTTTTTCTTTTTTTGGCATCTTTCATGGAGTCGGCGTGGATCGATCGCTCCTCCCTGAGTCTCGACCTCAGTGTCGGACCTCTCTCGTTCCCCGACCAAGCTCCGGTGAGCAAATAACAACAACAGCCTTGATTTTCTATGATCCACTTTAGAAATTTCATTTTATTGATGACCTGATCACCATCAGATTGGAAAGAGGGCGCTTCATACCAATCCGATGCACGTCCAAGGGAGCGCTTTGACAAAAGATGAGGTAGGTTCTTTGCTTCCTGTTTGGCTGATTACAAGTAACAGATGTTACTGCTCTCTCTCCCAAGCACGTTTAATCGTGGAGTTCTGATGTCTTGTGATATGTTGGACAAAAAAAAAAAAAAAACAGACCCAAGATTTGGAAGCCAAACTGAGTCGGATGACTGAGGAGAACAAGAAGTTGAGCGAGTTGCTGAGTGCCATGTATACCAACTACAGCACCCTCCGGAGCCAGTTTTTTGATTTCATGAGCACATCTCCTAAAGAGAGAGGGTCGATTTCGCCATCGAGAAAGAGGAAGAGCGAGAGCCTCGAAACGGTCGGTTTCACTGACAAGACTTACGAGAGGACCGATAGCTTCAGCAATCGTGTCGAGAGTCCATCCAGCGAAGATTCGTGCAAGAGATTGCGAGAAGATCCCAAGCCCAGGAGCATGAAGGTTTATGTGAAGACCGACCCATCCGATTCCAGTCTGGTGAGTCCTGTAATTAAATAAAACAGCAAGGAACATAAATTTTGAGGGGGAAAAAGATTAAATAGCAACATATAATTGAATTGCTCCAAATGAACAAAATTTTTGATTTCCTATTCATTATTTGTTGCTCTTAGGTGGTGAAGGATGGATTTCAATGGAGGAAGTATGGTCAGAAGGTCACTAGAGACAATCCTTCTCCTAGAGCTTACTTCCGATGCTCCTTTGCTCCTTCCTGTACTGTTAAGAAGAAGGTATATGCCTCGGGAAAAAGAAGAACTTAATTAAGCTGCCAATCCACTTATTTCCTGACACCATCATCCATCAATGAAATAATTCACTGATCTATATATTTTGGTCATGATCTGCTTCCATTAGGTTCAAAGGAGTGCTGAAGATAGATCAGTGTTGGTAGCAACATATGAAGGCGAGCACAACCATGGCCACCCTTCGCAGAATGAAGTAGCTCATGGCTCTTGCCGCAATGGATCGGTACCATGCTCGGTCTCCATCAACTCTTCAGGTCCAACGATCACCCTTGACCTCACAAAACAAGGACTGGCTTCCAGGGATATGGAGTCGCCAGAATTCCAAAGACTTTTGGTGGAGCAGATGGCCTCATCATTGACAAAAGATCCGAATTTTACAGCCGCACTTGTGACCGCAATCTCGGGAAGAATTCTTCAACATCCACCAGCTTAGAATGAAGCAAATCTACACTTGTTCCCTGCCTTCGTTGCGTTCTTCATGCTGATGTAGAGTTCTGCGTTTTTGTGTGCACATATAGAATGCTTCAGCATTAAATATCAAATGTCATTGGTGGTTCGGTTTGATGACCATGTTAATTAGTACTATGATGGACAGCTTCTGTTCATTAGTAAGAATCCAATAGAACCACAGGAGAAATTGATTTTTCGAGTTGCTAATATCTATCCTTGCGCTGAACTGTGTTATTATGAAATTTTCCTGAAACATAGTGACTGCTGGATTTTGATTCATTCTCGGAATTGGATGACTATTTGGTGCTGGTTTGCTTGGAATTCTGATCACAGATGTGATCTCTAAGGTGGCAGCTTTCATTGCATTCCTCAATCTTTTTTTCTTGCTTCAAAAAGAAATGCTTGACATTTTTTCGTGATGATTATGGGTGCACCAGAGCATGCAAAGAAGCTGCACCCTGGAGATAAAAGTGGAATTTTACCATGCAGGGGGGACGGTGAGCTGTAGAAAGAGCTCAACCGAAGTCACTATGTTTCACCACCCAAAAACAAAAAAAAAGCGCCCTTATGAAGAACAATTGAAAATAGTTTATTGAGCTAATCTCAAATACCGTTCAATCTACAGTACTATTGTGGTTATAGGATTTTTTTTTTTTTTTTAATTTCTTTAATTCAGTATAAATTTCAAGGGATGTCGATCTACAAAAGACTTTTGTGATTTGTCATTGAAAAGAAGAAAGAATAAGTAGAGGAAGACGACCATGATGACAACAAGAAAGGAAAAGAAAAAAAAAAGATGATCAAGAAAAAGAACAAGATGTTGAAGATGAAGAAATTATTCTTCTTTCCAGGCTCATCTTAAGCAATTGTCTGCTAAGCAAATTGTTTTCCCATCTCAATTATCTAGTTGGTGGCTGAAAGCAAGTGCCACATGGATTAGATGCAATAAAGCTAAAGTGAGACTGACATAACCCTTATATATAGAACTGGAAAGAGTTTGACCATAATAAATTTTACTAAGCATGAAAGTATACCCAAAAAAGAAGATTTCGAACAAAAGAAGGCCAATTAGTGGTGATCAAGCCCATACATGGAAGTAGATTGAAGTGATTGAAATGGTTTTGGGGATAGTTTCAAAAGCAAAACTAAGTTTTACGCTGAAAAGTCATCATTATCGGCCTAATAGTTCCACGGCAACAATGCTATGGAACGTACATATTGGAAGATAACCGATAATATTTGCTAAAACCACCGAGAGTGGATGACAGATATAGAGCAACTATCAGCATGCACTGCTATTATTAATTGGTATAAATAAGTGAAAATTGTATCTTATAAAGAGACCCCTTAACAATGGATCAAATATATCAAATGCATGTTTTTATGTTGGCTTTACTGATAGCTTTTATTCTGGGAGTATACATTACTTAGATCTCCATCATAGTACTCTTAGCATAGCTCAATGCTATACTCTTACCTAACTTAGTATTGTGCCCTTATTGTAGCCTAATGCTAGAACTTTTATCCATGTTCAAATGTCCGGTGATAGTGAAAGTCCTCGACGCTTAGATCCACACTACTTTCTATCCTCCTTTTGATCTACAACAATATCTTTGCAGCTAATTAAACACTGATGACACATCCTCGTATGCTTGCCAGCCATCCGAGTTTTTCGAGACCCCAAATTTCCTAGCATTCACCTGGATGAAATAGAAAAGGTGCTAACATAGATCAAAGTTAGAGAGAGAGAGAGAGAGAGATTACAATATGAATTGAGTCTAATTTTTACAAATTAATTCAGATGGTAAATCTGATTTTTTAGCAAGAACCTTAGAAAAAAATTGTATGGGTTGCGGCACAATAGCTACATCCTACATTTTTCACTCTATTAACTTCGTAACCTAAAAGACGAAGACTAAGGAGACTTGCGCAAGCATATTTATAAGTTTCACATCAGCTATGACACTGAGTAGATCTTGGATATTTATATAGGACCAAAAAACTTAAATAATATTTTTTAATTAATCTTTTGGATGATGTTCCAAGTTGTTATAAGTAGTATTATAGTTGATCCAATATATAGCTTATATAAATTAGGGGATACTAGAATATAAGCCTATTGGATTGACCACAAACTGATTATGGTATTTATGATTGGATCTATACTTAATTATAAATATACTTGGATCTTTAGCATGATGAGGATGTTGAGGCTTAAATAAAAGGAAGTATATCAGGATTTGTGCATGTGTTTAGCTCCATATCAATCGTGCCCTTGATAAGTTTTCAATATTTATATAAGACTAAGAAATCTAAATGATATCTTTCGACTAATCTATCGATCGAGATCCTAAATTATTATAGAGACGAATATAAGTTATAAAGTTAATATTTCTTTTCTGAAATCTTCTGATTCTATATGAATTATCGACAACTTTGTAAGTATTCATCTCAATTGTTATCAAGCTTGATCACAATTGTCTATTTTTGACTTGGATGTCTTTTCATCCAAGGGAGAGGTCAAGCTACATACAAATTCACATGGTTTAGAATTGTTAATTGGAAATGCTCTCTTAACAATACAGATGGAATAAATTTCCAGGTTGATACATACAGCCAACTGGAATAATGTTTTGACTTGTGAATGTGATTTGCCCGAAAGCATGAGCAGGTTGTCTTTGCCAACAAAAGACGGTATAGGATCATTACCGGCTGCGGCATAAATTTACATCTAAGTCATCATCCTCCTCAAACTATATAAACAAACAGGAACCACCATATGTTAAGACTTCTTAAACAACTTAAACAAATCAGGTTCAGCCCAGATGTCGCCTTGTTTTAGATTAATCGAGATGATCCAAAACTAAAACATAACAATATGAGGCACAAGTTAGGCCGGTTTGGATATAACATCACCACCTTCAACCAAAAGAGGAAGTGAAATTGCCGGACCAGCTTCATATATCCTGCAGATCCAAATTTGTTGGGAGGGGAAGATATCTAGACTGCTTTGATTTTTCAATTCCTTTTCTTTCGACAAACTTTGCTTCAATTTTTTATTTTTCAATCATCAATAAATGAATTACATTGGTCATTAATGCACGTGAAAGCCATAAGAAAAGGTTACATATGGTAGGCATATCAAGCACTCGACCACTAGCCGTAGGAAAAGTATTAGTTGCAGGCATGTCCAGCAGGATATGGGTCGCATCTTTCATGCAAAAAAGTCATCGCCTTGCTCTGCACGGATCCACCATCGGATTGTACAATGGTTGCTCTGAGATCTACGCAGGTGGATAAATTGAGGAGCGCGGACGCTTTGAGATCCGTGCAGGTTATGATCTAGTGGTCGATATCGTGAGAGAACATCAGCCAGGTACAACCATCCTGTCAAGTAGATTCCACTACAAATTCCGTCCGAGTCTACATTCCACTAATGCGGGTCGAGAACGAGTTGTCGTTACAAGAAGATTTGGGCCGGCGGGGCCCAAACCTCGGGAGCATGGACTCGCGCACCGTAGCACAAATCAATTGGATACGACAAAATCGGGTTCGTAAATGGACCAACCATTTGACCGTTGAATGTCCGACGCAATCTTCTCAAAAAAGTATGTCTGGTGCAATGAATCATTCCCCGGGCAGTGGAGGTCTCCACACGGCAAACAATGACGACGAATGCAAACAAAAATCTCAATTACCATCCGCTCTGACCAGGGGTGACCATCAGATCGAACCAGGATAGAAATAAATCAGATCATTTTACCAAACAGATAATCCAATCTAATTTACGACCGATAAAATCAAGTCAAATAGTTAAGCGTTGCCACCTCTGCACTGAACTGGATATGATAATGATCCTCGTCGGATGGCTGGTTCGTTGTACAAATTACCCGAGGTATTCTCATAAACTTGCGGTAGAGTAGGACTGCAGTAGTGCCCGTTTGGCTAACCATTTGATGGAGAAGGAGCACCAATTGTCTTGCGTGCACTGCATCTACCTTCATTTGCGTGCAAATATGAATCTCGAGGTGACAGCCTGCGAACTAAACCTCCACATATTACGATTGCAGGTCAGCTTTATCTTTGAAGTGAGACTGTGTTTTGACTTTTGCACCGACTGCAATGCTATAGGCTTTAGGTACTCGTGCCGGAGCATGATTCATTTCTCCATTCGACCACCAGAAGATGTCGATGGTTTGGCTGAGTGAGCTCCCTCTTGTTTAATTACCTCCCATTCCAAAGTGAGACTAACCATTACGCATGAAATTATAAAAATACAAAATTGGACCGTTCTACCGTGATCCAATGGCCAACCTTAGTGAACCACCCAATTTTATGGTGCATGCCGACAACTTGTGCAATTTTTGAAAATTGATGAGTTATTTAGTTTTCTTTTTTTTCCCTTGACCAAGTGATTCCATGAGCGATTCATAATAAACAAATTTATCAAGCACAAATACAAATTTTATGATTGTTCGGAGCTTAACACAATATACACCGGTATATATGGTTTTTTGATCACATCATTTTAGCAAATTTATATTTTTCTTATTTTTGTTATTTTTTCAACTTTTAGTGAGAGATTTTTTTTTTTTTTTTGGACGTTGGTGAATTGTCCGAGCTTAGTCTATGTTCCTAATATTTGCATTCGGCCAAATAGTTATGTGATGCTTAACTTGAGCTTGGGCAATCTATCAGCTCATTCGTATAGGCCGAACATTTAGGAGATCACTATTAATTCTCTTGCTGCTATACAACACCACAAATAAATTAGGTCAGCTGTGATCCAAACAAGATTTAGTGAGACCAAGCTTGATATGCTCTTAGGCAGAGCAACATAACTAACCAGGTTATTAGAATAATGGACCTAACGCAGCCATCTAGGTAACTTAGTTATAGGTTATTATGGTCAAGATCGAATATTAGAATATGGAGAAGAGGACCGAAGCATTCGAAAAATCTTTGCTGATATATAAGAATCAATATATCAAAATATTAACCAATTCAGTAAATCAAAAATCAATAAGTGCCATTCTAAGCATTAATTTAAATAATAGAAATATTCAAAATTACAAAAAAAAATTGATTAAAAAAAACTCAGCTAATGTATAAATACCATAGCACCTAGTATTTTAAAACCTATTGGCTTATTTCAACTGATTTAACGAGGTTGGAGGATGAAGATTAGTGTGTTGTTGACCAATATGCATTTTGCCATCTTTGCCAAGCCAAGATGAAAACATTGAACATGGCCTGCCCGACCCAAACCAGCCAAAATAGATTACGTGACTGACCCACAAAGCCGACCCTGCACGGTTGTATGTTGGGCGAGTGGCCCCACCACTTTAGTTCAAGTCCAAACACGTGTGGGTCGGGTGGCTTAGTCTCTTCAACGGTCAATTTTTGGCCTGCCGTAAGTGGACCAGCTTCCTCGTTTTTCCGCTTCAAGGAGTGGTTGACCGCCGCATTCCGAAGACTTTCTCGATCCCACGGACCGACGAAATGGTATCTTTTTCCCCCTACCGACTTCACCAATAATAATAATAATAATAATAAATAAATAAATAAAAATAAAAAATTTAATAATTCTTAGATTAATCTAAAATTATTTTTTAGATAAAATAAAATTTTACTGAATTATTAAGAAATTATTTTTTAATTTCTATCATTTATTTAAGCCATCCATTGCCCATAAAATAACATAACTGTTCTTTGATGGGCAGCAACCATGGTGGCCATGGGGGATGCACAGCAGCATCAGAGGGGAGGCGGTCGGGAGGCGCGGAGGGGAGGAGAGCACGATCGAGGGGCGGTGCCAGCGATGCGATGGGCGGAGGCTTGGGGGGGTGACAATGGTGCGACAGGCGGGAGGCTGCTGGAGGAGAGAAGGCGGGGGGCCATGAGGGAGAGGAGTGCAAAACAATGGCGCTGGCAAGGCGGGGAGATGGATGCGATTGGGGGCGCACGGAGGGGAGGTGTTGCTGGGGGGCGGTGCCAGACATGCGACAAGCGGGGGACCATAGGGGGAGGAGAGGCGGGGGCCGTCGGGGAGGGGAGCGCCGAGCAGCGATGCCGTCGGGGGGATGCGGTCGGACATGCAATGGGCAGGGGGCCATGGGGGGAAGAGAGGTGGGCGGCGGTGCCGATCGCGCGACGGGGGTGGGGGGTTGTGGCCTGCAAGGGAAGGAGGAAGGAGAAAAAAGAAAAAAAAAGAGAAAAAATTGATGAAAAGTAAAAAAATAAAAATAAAAAATAAAAAATATTAAAAATAATATAGCATTTTTTTGATTTTTTATAATACTAATAATAATAATAATAATAGCAGTTGAATCAAACATTTTCATAAAAATAAAAATTTAAAATAAAAATAATTATTATTATTAAATAATAAAAAATATTTTTTTATATTCATAATAATAATAATGGTCACCGCATCATCAATTTTGATAAAAATAAAAAAATAAAATAATAAAATAATAATAAATATATATGTATAATAAAAATAATAAAAAATATTAATAAGTATTGAATAATAATAATAACTAATAATAGCCATCGAATCATCAATTTTGATAATAAATAATTTTTATTATTAAAAATAAATAAATAATTTAATAAATTAAATAAATAATTAAAAATTTAAAACTAAGTAACCAAATCAAACGATAACGTAACTAGAGAACCATCTTATATAACCTAAAAATAAATCTACATAATTTGAGTACAAGTCTGTATAATCTGAATATAAACCTATGTAACCAATTGTTAAAATTATGTAACCAGAGAATTTGGTTACCTAATTTTAAAAATTAATTATATAAATTTATATTCAGATTACACGGATTTATACTTAAATTATATGGGTTTATATTCAGATTACACAAAATGATTCTCTAATTATGTAATCATTTAAATTAGTTATCTAGTTTTATTTTTTTAAACTATTTATTTAATTTTTTTAATAATAAAAATATTTATTATCAAAATTGATGATTTGATGGCTATTATTATTAGTTATTATATTTAATACTTATTAATCATTTTTATTATTTTTATTATATAGATATATATATATTTTATTATTATTTAATAACTATTATTTTTTATTATTTTTATTATTTTATATTTTTATTAAAATTGATGATGTGGTGGCTATTATTATTATTATGAAAAAAATTAAATTTTAATAATAATAATAATTAAATAATAAAAAATTAGATTTTTTATAATAATAATAGCCATTACATCATCAATTTTAATAAAATAATTATTATTATTAAATAATAATAATATATCTATATAATAAAAAAATATTAATAATTATTAAATAATAATACTAATTAATAATAATAGCCATCAAATCATTAATTTTGATAATAAATAATTTTTATTATTAAAAAAATTAAATAAATAATTTTTAAAAATAAATAAATAGTTTTTAAAAAAAATTAGATAACTAATTCAAACGATTGTATAACTAGAGAACCATCTTATGTAAGCTAAATATAAATCTATATAACTTGAGTACAAGTCTGTATAACTTGAATATAAATCTGTATAATCAATTTTCAAAATTAGATAACTAAATTCTCTGGTTACATAATTTTGATAACTGATTATATAGATTTATATTCATGTTACATAAATTTGTATTCAAGTTATATAGATTTATATTCAGGTTGCACAAGATGGTTCTCTGATTATGCAATCATTTGATTTGATTATTCAATTTTAAAATTTTTAAATTTTTTATTAAATTTATTAAATTATTTATTTTTTTAATGATAAAAATTATTTATTATCAAAATTGATGATTTAATGGCTATTATTTTTATTAGTTATTATTATTTAATATTTATTAATATTTATTTATTATTTTTATTATACATACATATTTTTTATTATTATTTTATTACTTTTATTTTTGTTTTTTATTTTTTTATCAAAATTGATGATGCATTGATTATTATTATTATGAATATGAAAAAAAATATTTTTTATTATTTAATAATTATTATTTTATTATTATTATTATTTATTTTTTTATCAAAATAATTGATTCAATAGCTATTATTATTATTATTGTAAAAAAATCATAAAAAACTATATTATTTTTTAATATTTTTTATTTTTTATTTTTATTTTTTACTTTTTTTCTATTTTTTTATTTTTTAATTTTTTCTCTTTTTTTCCTTCCTCCTTCCCTCACAGGCCACAAACCCCCCCCACCCCAGTTGCGTCGGCACCGCCCCCCATCTCCCTTCCCCCCACGGTCCCCCGCCTGTCGCGCATCCAACTGCATCCCTCCGACGGCACCGTTGCTCGATGCTCCCCTCCCCCGCGGCCCCTCGCCTCCTCTCCCTCCACGGTCTTCTGCTCGTCGCACGTCCGGCACCATCCCTACCCTCCGCTTGTCCTCGATCGTGTCCGCCCCCCACCATGTCGATGCCGCTGCTCCGTGCTCCCCTCTCCCGTGGCCCTCCGCCTTGCCTCCCCCCCATAGCTCCTTACTTGTCGCACCGCTGGCACCACCCCCGACCGCGTTCCCCTCCCCTTCGCGGCCCCAATCGCCTCCCCTCCGGTGCCACTACGCATCCCCTACGGCCACCATGCTGTTGTCTATCAAAGGACAATTTTATCATTTTGTGGATAGTGAATGACTTAAATAGATGATGCGGACTGAAAAATAATTTCTTAATACTCCAGAAAGATTTTATTTCATCTAAAAAAATTGAGAACTAAAAAATAATTTTGAATTAATTTAAAGATTATTAGATAATTTTTCTAAAAAAAATGAATTAGACTCCACAACTACTGGAAGATAGATATTTCTTTCTTGAGTTTTTCTGAACTCTCAAGAGTTTAGAAACTAATCTTCCAACCATCAAGTGGACTGGCGGTGGATAGCTTTCAACTTGGATGAAATTTTTCCCATGCAAATAATGCTCTAAGTCCACTTCAGAAAGTTTTGGGACCTTACTTTTGTTCAAAAAGAAAAAACACAACCATAAAAAGATTAGGTAAAAGCTGCTAGGACCATATGATGAAGTATGTAAGGGCAAAAAGGAGTAACTAACCACGTCAAATGTGATTGCATATAGAAGACTTTATTAGTATGCAATGTCAAGCCATTATCCTTTTTTTTTCGATTAGTTATGTTGGTGCAGAAATTGATCGTCGCCAGATCTAATTGGAGTGAAGGTGGACGAGATCGCCATCGGAGACCTGCAAAATAAAATCCCGCTTGGAGCCGGTGGAAGGTGGCTCCAGTAGGATCTTTCGGCGATCAAGTCAGCTCTGACCAATAGGAATGGAATGCTCAGGGATGAGTTCCGCAGAGCTAAGAGAAGGAAAGGAGAGCTTAGAGCCTAGAGTTAGCGTATCTAGAGGGTCCTTTTTATAGGCGGAGCTTGATGGTGATAGCTATAGCCGCATGATGGTAGGCCGCTCGAGGTCCGACGGAGTCAGTCTCGGAGGAGGTGCCGTCTGCAGTGCCACGTGCAACGGATTGATGGTGACAGCCATCGCCGTCTGATAGCAGATCGCTGTCGCCTGCAGTGGACTGATGGTGATGGCTGTAGCTGTCTTGATACTGAGCCGTTCGGGGCCGAATGAAGGGTTGAAGAGCTTTGACGTGTACCCATTTTGGAGGAGTTCGAACTTTCGAAGGAAACATGGCTGGAGAGGGTCGCTCGGGAGGAACAATAGCTGAAGGAGCCCGGAAGGAGTTCGACTTCCGTAGGGGTTCGTCTGAATGAGGGATCTAAGAATCCGATCGAAGGAGGTGTCTGGGAGGAGTCCAGCTCTTGGAGAAGTCCGATCGAGGGGATATTTGGAGGAAGTTCAGTTCTCGTGGGAGTCAGACTGAAGCTTGACCGAAGGAGGAACTCGGAGGGATGAAGGAGTTTGGCTCAGGCCCGACCGCGAAGAGTCCAACTGAAACTCGACTGTTGAGAAGTTTGGTCGGATGAAGAAGTTTGGCTCAGGCCCGACCGCGTAGAGTCCGACTGAAGCTCGACCACTGAGGGGCTCAACTGCTGAGGAGCTTAGCCAGGATGCAACCGCTGAGGAGTTCGACCAGGGTGCAACCACTGAGGAGCTCGGCGAGGGCGTAACTGTTGAGGAATTCGGCCAAAGGGGGAGCTCAGAGGGAGTTCAGCTCAGGCCCGACCGCGGAGAGTCCGAAGGAGCTCGACCGCTGAGGCTCTTCCGTGGCTATCGATTGCGTTAGGCTGAGCATCAAACTGGACTTCGGTGGGAGCGGGGTTTATCCCCAATAATAGTCCCCCCATTTCCAAGTTCAAAACTCGAAGGAAGGGAGTGCAGAAAAGACGACTGCCAAAATTCTCTTCTGGGCTCCGTGCTGGTTGAGGTTGAAGCTCGGGGGAGGTCTCATCTCCCGTTGAGGTCGATGCAGGCGCTTGGAGAAGATCTTGTCTCCTACGATCGAGGTCGGCTCGATCGTTTGGGAGAGATTTTATCTCTGGCTGAGATTGTCTCGGGCACTCTGTCCGAGGTCATCTCTAATCTTATCTCTGGCCGAGATTATCGCCGTCGCTCGGGAGAGGTCTTATCTCCTGCAACCGAGGTTGATGCAGGCGCTTGGAGGAGATTTTGTCTCCTACAGCCGAGGTCGGCTCGATCGCTTGGAAGAGATCTTATCTCTTGCAGACTTCGGAGCTCGGACTTGGACTTCGCTCGTGTTAGGATGAAGTTTTCCTCCTATTTCTAACAGGCTGTGGGGGCACATTGGGACCGTCGTCCGTGCCTCTCCCTCCATCTCATTTACGGTGAACGAGGCCTTCGACTTTGCTCACTTTAGAACGAGATTCTCCTCCTATTCCTAACGGATTGTGGGGGCACATTGGGACCATCGTCCGTGCTTCTCCCCCCATCTCATCTATGGTGAACGAGGTCTTCGACTTTGCTCGCGTTAGGACGAGGTTCTCTTCCTGTTCCTAATGGGCTGTGGGGGCACATTGGGACTGTCATCTAAACTTCTCTCCCTCATCTCGTCTAAGGTGAACGAGGACTTCGACTTTGCTCGCATTAGGACGAGGTTCTTCTCCTGTTCGTAATGGACTATGGGGGCACATTGGGACTGTCGTCCGTGCTTCTCCCCCTATCTCGTCTAAGGTGAACGAGGCCTTTGACTTTGTTCGCGTTAGGATGAGGTTCTCCTCCTGTTCCTAATAGGCTGTGGGGGCACATTCGGACCGTCGTCCATGCTTCTCCCTCCATCTCGTCTATGGTGAACGAGGCCTTCGACTTTGCTTGCATTAGGATGAGGTTCTCCTCCTATTTCTAATGGACTGTGGGGGCACATTGGGACCATCGTCCGAGCTTCTCCTTCCATCTCGTCTAAGGTGAACGAGGCCTTCGACTTTGCTTGCATTAGGACGAGGTTCTCTTCCTATTCCTAACGGACTGTGGGGGCACATTAGGACCATTGTCCGTGCTTCTCCTCCCATCTCGTCTAAGGTGAACGAGGCCTTCGACTTTGCTCGCATTAGGATGAGGTTCTCCTTCTGTTCCTAATGGGCTATAGGGGCACATTCGGACCGTCGTCCGTCTCCCCCTATCTCGTCTAAGGTGAACGAGGCCTTCGACTTTGCTCGCGTTAGGATGAAATTCTCCTCCTATTCCTAACGGGCCACTTTCACTTATTTTTTTTCTGTCATCACATAGTTTATGCGTGCAGGAACAATATTATTGAAGGAAAAGAATTTTACCAAGGAAAAGTTACTCGCAGTACATCCCCATTTTAGGGTCGTGAGGGCATTGTTCCCCCAGATTCTCTCGGGCAGCTAGTTCCGGGTTGGACGACCTCCTCTATCTCATGCTGGCCTTCACGACCTCCTCTATCTCATGCTAGCCTTCTCAATTTGGAGCAAGCTTCTCTTGGCTTTGACGCTGGGAGATGATGAATCATCGAAGTACCAAGCTCCTCCTAGGGGTAACGTTGATTGTCGTGAGGCGGCCGACCTCTTTGTCAGGCCGATCTTCTCCTGCTTCAGGTTGGCGTCGAAGGAATTTACCCAACCGCCCCTTCCTGATGAGTTTCTCAATTTTATCTCGGAGCTGAATGCATTCCTCAGTGTCGTGGCCGTGATCACGATGGTAGAGGTAGTACTTGCTTCAATCACGCCTGTTTGGGGGAGATCGTACTCCTTCTAGTCTTGATAGCTGGTTCTTAACTTCCATGAGAGTTTGAGATCGAGAAGCGTTGCAGGAGGCATAGTCGTAAAATCATCGTCGGGGAGATCTTCGACGCTGGGGAGAACTTCGGCATGCCCTTTCGTTGGGGCTTCCTTGGTGGCGAGCTCGAGAAGTTCGGGCCTTGCTTGCGCTGGAAGGTCGTAAGCACGACCGAACTTCATTTCGTCCTCTTGTGAAATCTGTGGGAGAACTTCATGCCCCTTCGTCAGCATGAGCAAGGCCGAACCGCCCCCTGTGACACCTTCTATGTGAGGCCTGCGGGAGAACTTCATGCCCCTTTGAGGGAGAGTTCGGCCTCGCTTGCGTTGGGATGTCGTGAACGTGGCCGAACTTTATTTCTCATCCTGTGAAACCTTCTTCGGTGATTGCTTTTTGCCTCTCCAGGGCGTGGTGGTGCATCTTTTATTTTATCGACCGATGCCTCGGATCGACGCCATGACCTCGGCATCAATCCACGGCATGTCCGTAGGGTTTAGGTGAAGACATCCACGTTTCCCTTGAGGAAGGCGACAAGCTGCTCCTGAACCTCGTCTGCCAAGTTAGAGCCGATCTGCACTGCGTGCTCTGAGTTTTCGTCATTTAAGGGCATGAAGATGAGGTCCTCCATAAGCTCGCCCCACTCCTCAATGAGGTTGTCGCAGACACCTAGTCCGTCAATAAAATAAGGGTCAGACCTTTCTCCCTTATGCAGGGCGGTTGAGTAGCAGTGCCTCGCCAGAGCCTAGTCTTTCCTGACCTCTTCGATCCCACGACTCGTCGGAAACTTCATCTTCAAATAATAGGTTGACACCACCGGCCGAAGTGCATTTAGACTAGGTCGGCCGAGAATCGCATTATAGGCGGATGGAGTCCTCGTGACTAGGAAATCGACCTACACTTTGGCCAATTTCGGGTGTCGCCCTACCATCACAGCCAAAGTTATTATGCCTTCGACTGGTACGGCGCTGTCAATGAATCCCACCAGCGGAGAATTTATAGGCCCCAAGCGGTCATCGGGTAGGGACATTCTTAAGAAGGCATCGTAAAACAATACGTCAATTGAGCTTCCATTATCCACCAAAATGCGGCGTACATCGTAGTCAGCAATGTTCAAAGAAATTACAACCGCATCATTGTGCGAAAATTGGATCCCCTGGTCGTCCGCCTCAGTAAAGGTCATGGGATCCATGGTCATCCGCCTCTTCACCGGTCCCCCTACTGAAGTCCCCCCAAAATGGTATTGATGGCACCAAGAGGTGGCCGATCTTCTTGCTGGTTTCTTCCACTCGGCAATAACGCCCTCAATCGATCTTCCCATTCTTCAGGTAGTCTCCACAGAAATCGGCCAAGTCTACCTCGCCTGACGAGCTCTTCGATCTCATCCCGGAGTTGGATGCACTCCTCAGTGTCGTAACCGTGGTCACGATACTAAAGGCAGAACTTATTGGGGTTGTGCTTGCTGGGACGAAAATGCATTCTCTTCGGTCTCGAAAGTCGTTCCTTGATCTCCATCAGCACTTGGGCTTTCGGGGCGTTAAGGAGGGCGTAGTCATGGAATCATCGTCGGAGAGAACTTCGATGTTGGGGAGAACTTCGGCATGCCCTTCCGTTGGGGCTTTCCCACCTCCGAGCTCGAGGGGGAGTTTGGCCTCGCTCACGATCAGGAGGAGTCCGGGAATGTGGCTGAGCTTCATTCCGCTTTTCTTCTTCGGTGGACCTGCCTGGCCCGTCGATTCGCCGCTTGCCGCTAGCTTCATTATCTCTGGCCTCGAAGGGCTCCTTCGTCTGAGCATAACTTTCAGTTTGAGCTAGCATGTCAGCAAAATCCCTCTGATACTTCTTTTTCAGGGAGAATAGCAAATCATTCTTTTGAAGGCCGTCCTTGAGGGCGGCCATGGCGACTGACTGATCCAGGTTCCGGACCTCCAATGCGGCAGTATTAAATCAGGTGACATAAGCCCGGATGGGTTCCCCCTTCCTCTGCCTAATGGCCATTAAGAAATCCGAACCTCGGCGCGGATGCCGACTATTGATGAAGTGGGCCACGAACTGTTGGCTCATCTGGTCAAACGATAAGATGGTACTCAACTTAAGTGCCGAGTACCAATTCCTGGCAGCTTCCTTAAGGATAGAGGGGAAAGTCCAGCACAAGATGGCGTCTAACGCACCGTGGAGCAGCATCGTTGTTCGGAAGACTTTCAGATGGTCGATCGGATCGGTGGTTCCATCATAACTCTCGAGCTGTGGGAGCTTGAAGTTCGGCGGGATCGATTTCTACATAATTTTCTACAAGAAGGGAGGGTCGGTACAAATGTCACTACCACATGAGGAGGGAGTGTGACGAAGTTCCTCAATTCGTCGGCTCATATCTAAGAGCCTTTGATCTAAGAGATCTTCACGGTCTTCGATCTCCAAGGTTTTCTGGTAGAGCGAGTGTGAAGCTTCCCCCTAGGTCGAGCCATGGTCCGAGTAGGGGCTCTCCCTCCTTTGCCTTCTTCTTCTGGGGATCGAGGGTCGGGTAACCCAAGTTGGCCATTCCTGGACTGAACCACATGGCTCTGGGGAGTCCCACATTGGTTGAGCTGGTGCTGGGGCCTGTCGGTGCATGGCCTGCATCGCCTCCGTGAGGCGACGAACCTACTGAACGAGCAGGTTCAACTGCTCCGCATCCACCACAGCCATGGATGGAACCTGGGCCGCCAGGGCTGGAGCGGGAGCGGACGGATCTGAATGGGATCGAACTGTGGAGGCCGTCGATCGTCAAGTCAAAGCTCTCCTGAGGGGCATTCTCTTTTCAGAAAAGAACTCTAGAGAGGAAGAAGAGAGATCTTTGAAGAGGGGAGAGAGAAATCATCACCGAGCACTCCTTTAAGAATAAGGGGACCTCGCAGGTTCAAGCCCTTTCTCTAGTGCCAATCTATTGGTGCAGAAACTGATCGTTGCCGGATCCAACTGGAGTGGAGGTGGATGAGATCGCCGTCGGAGATCTGCAAAATAAAATTTCGCTCAGAGTCGATCGGGGGTGGCTCCGGTAGGACCCTCCGACGATCAAGTCAGCTCTGGCCAACAGAAATGGAGTGCTCAGGTATGAGTTCCGCAGAGCTAAGAGAAGGAGAGGAGAGCTTAGAGCCTAAAGTTAGCATATCTAGAGGATCTTTTTTATAGGCGGAGCTTGATGGTGACAGCTATAGCCGCATGGTGGTGGGCCGCTCGAGGTCCGACGGAGTCAATCCTGGGGGAGGCATCGTCCGTAGCACCGCGTGCAACGAGTTGATGGTAACAGCCATTGTCGCCTGATAGCGGATCGTTATCGCCTGCAGCGGACTGATGGTGATGGCTGCAATTGTCTTAATATCGAGCCACTCAGAGCCGAATGAAGGATTGAAGAGCTTTGACGTGTACCCATTTCGGAGGAGTTCGGACTCCCGAAGAAAATATGGCTGGAGAGGGTTGCCCGAAAGGAATAATAGCTGAAGGAGCTCGGAAGGAGTTCGGCTTTCGTAGGATTTCATCTGAATGAGGGATCCAGGAATCCGGCCGAAGGAGGTGTCTGGGAGGAGTCTGGCTCTTGGATAAGTTCGGTCGAGGGGATATTTGGAGGCAGTTCAGCTCTTGCGGGAGTGAGACTGAAGCTCAACTGCTGAGGAGTTCGATCGGATGAAGGAGTTCGACTCAGGCTCGACCGTGAAGAGTCCGACTGGAGCTTAG
The DNA here is from genome assembly GCA_006176705.1 of Cocos nucifera. Classification (NCBI taxonomy): domain Eukaryota; kingdom Viridiplantae; phylum Streptophyta; class Magnoliopsida; order Arecales; family Arecaceae; genus Cocos; species Cocos nucifera. The sequence continues at coordinate 919,347 of QRFJ01000424.1, forward strand.
CTACTGAGGAGTTCGGCCGAATGAAAGAGTTTGGCTCAGGCCTGGCCATGGGAGTCCGACTGGAGCTCGACCGCTGAGAGGCTCGGCTGCTGAGAAGCTCGGTCAGAGCACAACCACTGAGGAGCTCGGCCAGGGCGCAACCGTTGAAGAGTTCGGTGAAGGGGGAGCTCGGAGGGAGTTCGACTCAGGCCCGACCATGGAGAGTTTGAAGGAGCTCGGCCGCTGAGGCTCTTCCGTGACTATCGGTTGCGTTAGACTGAGCATCAAACTGAACTTTGATGGAAGCAGAGTTTATCCCAACAAGTTGGATGAACTAAATTAGATGAGTATAAATATATTCATAAGAATCAAAAAAAAATATTCTAAAATTAAGATAGAAGATATATTGAAGAATCCCAAAGTGTATGTCAAGCCATTATCTTAGCTCAACAAGCATCGATCACTTGGACGCATGCATGATTACTCTACTATGGCACATGGGTTTTCAAATAGAGGATGAAAATAAAATTTGGTGTGCTTACAATTAATTCAAGGATAGAACTTGCATATTCGAGCTATTATTACAATGGTACGCTCTTTCCTTTTTTTTTCATATAGTAATTAATTTTTTTTACTAAAAAAAAATTAACTACGCAACAAAAGCGTAGCTAAATAGCAAAAATGCATCGTAGAATATCTCTATCGATATAAAATGTGCAGACAAAAATTTATTGGCAAAAGTGCCATCATTAATTCATTTTACCAATATTTAAAATTTTTCATTGATAAAAAGATATTTTATCGATATTAAGTAAAGCGTCGGTGATTAGTTTTAGCTATGCTAAATTAAGCATCGGCAAAAAAATATTTAATGATGTAAACTAAACATTGAAAATAAAAATTTTACATATGCTATCAAAATGTCGGCAAAAATAATTTTATCGATGCAAAACTTACGTCATAAAAAGAAAATTTACTTTTATTAACTAAGCATCAGAAAATAAGATTGTAAATTAGTGACATAAGCAAATCGTTGCAAATTTTTTTTTACGATGTTTAATTAACATCACTAAATTATTAGCGATGATATGGTTACGTCACCAATATCTTGATTTACGTATGTTTAATTTGCATTGCTAATGTTGGCAACGCAACATAAGCATAGGTAAATATGTTTTGTGACATCTATTTACATTGGTAATTTCAGAAGTATGGCTAAAGCTGGCACATCTTTGACAATGATACTTTGGATTTGTTGATGCTAATTAATATCGCTAGAACTATTATCGATGCTTATTTTTACATTATTAATTATTTTTAACAAAAAAAAAATTGATATCAATTTTTTAAAACCTATAGATAAATAAATATATAATATCTACCTTCTTTATTTACACATGCCAAAATCAAATTCATTTCATTTTAAAACATCCATATAGTAATCCATGAAACATGGAAAGGTCAAAAAAATAAAATATACCCCCATTATCACGACACTGAATTCGTAGAACCCTTTATAGTCAAATGTTTAAAGCATTATGTTCAAAATTTGTATTAAAGTAACAGCAATAAGTTCATTTTTCTAGCTGACACGGATGAAAACAAGCCGTTTTTATTCAAATGTAGTTCACGAGAGTAAAAGGGCTCTAGAAGTACATGAATGGAAGACTCTTTGACTCATATTTCGTGCTATATTATGTTTATGATCTGAAACTTGGACCACACGAATTCCATAGACCCCGAAATAGGAACGGTCAAGTCGTGCAGATCAAACAAGAGATTTATGCTGGGTAAAATAGAAGCCCATCTAAAATCATTTCACTATAGCAAGCAGTCTTATACTTATCAACCAGGCATTTTAGCGTCGCAGATCATGTCAAAATTCTAATACGTGGATGAGATCTAATAACTTTGTTCATGTCATTCATCTCAGGAAAGAAAGCCTGCAGTAAAATATATGTAGAAATTGTTATATGTCTTGCAAGAATATTAATAAGAAGTATCAACTACATCTACGAGTGTTATATGTACCAAAACTTAACCAAATACTCTGCAACTGTTGCAAAACTATTTCATCTCCCTTTGTATGTCTTAGGTTCAACGAAGTGCAGATGATATAGCAGTTCTGGTGGCAACATATCAAGGAGAACAAAACCACCCCCAGCCCGGAGAGCTCGTCGGCACGAGCTCATTACCAAATGCATCCAGCACTGGATTGATGTCTCTGGCGACCCATCTCGGCCGCCGGTCAACCTTGATCTTGTTATATGTGGGAGCAACCATGAGGGATTAAGGCCCACAAAGACTTTCATAAACGACGACGGCAACGGCAACGATGACAACAGTATCATGCAAGAGTGCATCAAACGTTTGAATGGAGATCCTAACTTTAGAGTAGCCTTAGCGGCTACAGTTGCACGCTCTACTCTCTCTAATCATCCATCAAGTGGCGGAACCTCAATGCTAACATATAAGTCTCTGCACCATTTTGTTAAAACAATTGAAGGTGAAAGCTACTTTATAAACTGATGGATAGACCCCACATATGTTTTTCAAAGAACTAGGATAAATGTGGAAGCCCGGTCTAATTAGCTCAGCACCTCTTCTTGTGGCATTCCCACCATATTCCTCTAAATTATAAATTATAAAGAAAAAATATGCACTCATCTTCTCTTTCACGTATGAAACTATTTAATATTGCAAAAAGGTTCGGTGTCTCTCTTTTTTTTCTTCTTCTTCTTTTTTTTAAGGAAGAGCATGCATTTCTTTTTCATGTTTCATGTATATCTTATATATGTTGGGCCTTAAATATTTAGAATGCTATGGCAAACCCTGTGGTTTCGGTTAATTCCATGATAATTTGGTGGATAAATATTTTTATGTACCTAACAAATCTCTTAGAAGGTATATCCAGCACTCATCATATGATTGGGTTGATCCTTTAGATCATTGTCCCTCACTTTTTCTGCACAACCTCTAACAATGCAATTCATTCGATCAAATAAGTAGCATCATACCATTTTTTTTGCCCAAAAAAGGCTTATAGGAGGCATTATCGTACCATAACCTTTTCCATGGAAAGCAACGGACATAAACTCTTCCATTCCATTCTTTCTATATGCACCAACAATCTGTTTCGGCATCTACTCACCTTCGAATGGGAAGGATATGCCTCTTAGCACCTGCATCGAACGGAGGGATCTTGATGGTTAAGGATAGCTATGCGGAGTGGGATTAGTTCCCAAAGTTTCTCTTTCTTTTTTTCTGACCAAAAAAAGCAAACCGTTGAAGTCAAGCAGTCCAGGGCGAAGTGAGAAGGTCAAGTCCAGGGCGACGACCTACGGAAGACCCACGAGGCCTTAATGGTCGGAGGGAGCGATCAAGTGTTGGAGCAGTTTTTAACCGTAACAGTACTCTGAAAGCTCCACTACCATCATATATATATATATATATATATATATATATATATATATGGAGTCTGTATTACTGCTTTGAGATAGTTTCTCGATGATGGTGGGCAGTTCATCGAATTGTGTACATGATACTACTAAGCAAAATAAACAGCAAGGTAAACTAAAGAACGACCAAATCGTAAGTTTGTGGCAGACCTTTTCCGGAAGAGTTGTAGGATGTGTTTCACCTGCAACTATTTATATGACTTTATGCATAGACCCTGAATTTTATATATTTCATGCGCTCGTAGAATCCCAAAATATTTCATATTTCATTTTTTTTATGCCTATCAAAAGATTGCGAGGGATAAAAACCTTATTTCTGGATGAAATTAGGGAAAGCTTTAAGTGTTGTCAGCAATAAATCATAAAAAGAAACTCGACAAATGATATGAAACCAAATCACGGATATTTAAGCAAAGCTTGATGGTTATGGTGAAAATATGAGGATGGTCGAGAGACGTGCTTCAGCATTAAGATCATGCTAGGAAGTCGTATAGGAAATAGACGTCATTTAAAATTAACACATTTTTAATGATACGAAATATTAATGACCTTTTCCCTTAAATGTATTTTATTCTTATTGACCTCCCCACCACGCGCGCACACACAAAAATAAAAAATAAAAAATAAAATCCCTCGTTCTAGTTTCAAATTAAAAATAGCTCTTCAATTAAATTTTAAATAAAAATAGCTATCCATTTCAAATATAAATTAAAAGCAGCTCCCTATTTGATATAAAATGATCGAATTGCCTCTATAGTTATAAACCAATGCTAAAACAATACTGCTTTATTATAAAATAGATACTGTCTTATTATAATATAATATTGCCTTGTTATAAAATAATATTATCTTATTGTAAAGAAATATTGCTTTATTATAATGTAATATTGTCTTATTGAAAAGTAATACTGTCTTATTATAAAATGGTACTATCTTATTATAATATAATACTATCTTATTGTAAAAGAATACTGCCTTATTATAATGTAATACTGCCTTATTGAAAAGTAATATTGTCTTATTATAAAATAGTACTGCTTTATTGTAATGTAATTAATACTATCTTATTGTAAAGTATTACTACTTTATTATAAAACAGTACTACCTTATTGTAATGTAATACTGTCTTATTGTAAAAAAATACTATCTTATTGTAATGTAATATTATCTTATTGAAAAGTTATATTACCTTGTCCAAAAACACTGTCTTATTGTAAAAAAATAATGCATTATTGTAATGTAATATTGTTTTATTGAAAAGTAATACTGCCTTATTATTAAATTGTACTATCTTGTTTTAGTATAGCTTTATAACTACAGGGATAATTCGATCATTTCATGACATGAGGAAATTTATTTTTAATTTATGTTTAGATTGGAAAGCTACTTTTATTGGAAACTTAAATGGAAGCTGCTTTTAAGTTAAAATACAAAGAAAAAGTTTTCACTAGTTTATCCAATAAAAAATAAAAACAAAACTTCTTGACATATTTTTCAAAGCAATATCAACATAATTTATTCTCAAAAAAAATGTCAACCTAGGCGATGCACTTCTTGTTTGGCTGAGGTTGACGCAAATTGGGGAAGAGTGAGGAGCACAAAATGTAATGCAAAACTTTGCTACAAACATTAGAAGAGTTTGATCGATCGGTAACTAAAAGATAAAAAAAATAAAAATGAAAGAAAGGATTTTCTTTAATGCCTTATAAATAGTAAATAATAGTAATTTATTATTCATGAATAAATTATGGGTCCTAGAATTTTTTATATATTTTGAACGATAGAATTTTTCAATGGAAAATAAGGAGATAATGGCTTGGTAGACAATGGATGAGAACTTTGAGAACACATTGAATCCCAACTTGCAGCAATTGCATTCCCTTTTGCCTGCATTTGTTCATGGATCTATGTTGGAGTTCCAATTCTTCTAACTAGAATGCCAATAATCCATGTAAAATAGTACTATCTTACCGTAATGTAATACTATGTTATTGTAAAGAAATACTACTTTATTATAAAATAGTACTATCTTATCTTATTGTAAAGTAATACTGTCTTATTGTAAAAAAATATTATTTTATTATAAAGTAATACTGCTTTATTATAAAATAGTACTATCTTATTGTAATATAATATTATCTTATTGTAAAGAAATATTGTCTTATTGTAATATAATACTGTCTTATTGAAAAATTATATTGCCTTATCGAAAAATAGTACTATCTTATTATAATATAATACTCTCTTATTGTAATATAATACTATTTTATTGGAAAGTAATACTGTTTTATTATTAAATGGTACTATCTTGTTTTAGTATAGCTTTATAACTATAGGGATAATTCGGTCATTTCATGATATAAGAAAAGTTATTTTTAATTTATGTTTAGAATGAAAAGCTACTTTTACTTGAAACTTAAATGGAGGCTTTTAAGTTAAAATTCAAAGAAAAAATTTTCACTAGTTTACCCAACAAAAAATAAAAACAAAACTTTCAGACACATTTTTCAAAGCAGTATCAACCTAATTTATTCTTGAAAATAATGTCAACCTAGGCGGTGCACTTCTTGTTTGGGTGAGGTTGACACAAATTGGGGAAGAGGGGGGAGCACAAAATGTAATGCAAAACTTTACTACAAACATTAGAAGAGTTTGATCGACCAGTAACTAAAAGATAAAAAAAAATAAAAATGAAAGAAAGGATTTTCTTTAATGCCTCATAAATAGTAAATAACAGTAACCAATTCTTCCAACTAGAATACCAATAATCCATGTAAAACAATACTATCTTATTATAATATAATACTATTTTATTATAAAAAAATATTATTTTATTATAAAACAGTACTATCTTATTGTAATGTAATACTATCTTATTGTAAAGAAATACTGCTTTATTGTAAAGTAATACTGCTTTATTGTAAAATAGTACTACCTTATTGTAATGTAATACTGTCTTATTGTAAAAAAATACTGCTTTATTGTAAAACAGTACTACCTTATTGTAATGTAATACTATCTTATTGTAAAAAAATACTATCTTATTATAATGTAATGCTGTTTTATTGAAAAATTATATTACCTTATCGAAAAATAGTACTATCTTATTATAATGTAATACTATTTTATTATAATATAATATTATTTTATTAAAAAATAATACTGTCTTGTTATTAAATGATACTATCTTATTTTAATGTAGTCTTATAACTACAGGGATAATTCAATGACATGAGAAAAATTATTTTTAATTTATGTTTAGAATGGAAAGCTATTTTTACTTGAAACTTAAATAAAAAATTATTTTTAAGTTAAAATTTTAAAAAAAAATTCACTAATTTACCCAACAAAAAACAAAAGCAAAACTACCTGACACATTTTTCAAAGCAATATCAACCTAATTTATTCTTAAAAAGACGTCAACCTAGCGATGCACTTCTTGTTTGGCTGAGGTTGACGCAAATTGGGGAAGAGGGGGGAGCACAAAATGTAATGCAAAACTTTGCTACAAACATTAGAAGAGTTTGTTCGATCAGTAACCAAAAGATAATAAAAGTGAAAATGAAAAAAAAGATTTTCTTTAATGCCCCATAAATAGTAAATAACAGTAATTTATTATTCATGAATAAATTATGGTCTTGAATTTTTAATATATTTTGAACGACAGAATTTTTCAACGGCGATAATGGCTTGGTAGATATTGGATGAGAACTTTGAGAACACATTGAATCCCAGCTTGCAGCAATTGCATTCCCTTTTGCCTGAATCTGTTCACGGATCTATGTTGGAGTTCCAATTCTTCCAACTAGAATGCCAATAATCCATGTAAATCTCAAACTTCAATGCTGGTTCTACCTTGCGTAATAATTTAATTCGCTGATGAAAGACAACCCTTAAAGGACATCGGTTGAACTGCTGGAGCTTTAGGTCATGGAGACAAACAAAGAATGACCGCTCTCTAGTTTACATTTAGTCCAACTACTGTACATCATCAGGAAAAAAAAAAAAAAAAAAAACACAAAAGATACATATGGGAAAAAAATTCAGGTTAAACAAACATATAGAGCTATACTTTGCAATAGCTTACAGTGAATAGATTCCAGTTAATATACATGTTACAAGATGGGGATTCCTCTGAACCATCCATCCCCTTTTATCAGACAAGCTGCATGCAAAAAATTGGACAGCATGATTGAATTAATATGATCCAATAAAAGTATAAACAACTACACATTGCGAAAATTGTGGTAATAACACTTACCTCTACACTGGACAATATTATGTCCGACCAAGCTTATTCATCTCCGATTTTTAACTTCCTCTATTCCAATCATGTTGTTGGCGCCCGGTCACGGAGCAGGAGTTATTTTTTTTTCTACAGAATGGAATAATTATTCAGTTGTTAGTTGGATAGGCTTTTTGATTATTGAGTCTCTCCACTTCTAATTGGAGGCCGCAATGCATTTTCTGTTTCCCTCTTTTGAGAAGCCAGCTTCAATTTTTCGTTATCTGCCTCCTTCTGAGCTTTCTTCTTCTCCAGCTCTAGCTGCTTGCAGTTCTCCTCGTGGGCACGTCCAAACATTTTCGTGAAGTTGAGAAGCGTGGAGACCACTGCAAAAGATATTAAAAACAAGTAATAAAAATCAATTAGGAATGAACTTATATTATACAGACCCGCCAAGAAGATTCCAAATGACCAGCTGGCACAAGATAATCATATAGATGCTGTGAAAGACCAGACCAGAAGCAATGCCAAAAATGCTGATAAATTAATTGAAAAAAAGACCAGTATGAAAACATTCACAAGTGGACATCCAAGAGTTGTAGGTGCTAAATTATCCTTTGATAATCTTACAAGGTTTTTGCAGTCCAAAAATTTCCTGAGCTGTAAAGTGTGTTTGACCAAAGGAAAGATTGCCATTCACACAAACAGGTGAACACAGAAACACAATTAATCCTATCACAGACATAATCCTTGGAATATAAAATTTACCTGGCATAATAAAACTTAGAAGCATACCTCTACTTGTTCTCTTAATTTTTTTTACCACACACATTCTATCCTTCGAGCCTTGGATGAAACCCATTTTATATAAAAGGTAACCAAATTGACTTGATATATTCTTAACTCATGGCAGTAACTCTGACAAGCTCTCCAATATATTTAAACAAGTTTTAACATCCTAAAACCCACACAAAATCTTGCCGGGAAATAACTGCTATATAATTGCAACTGCCAGATCTGCTCCCCGTTGGCATATGCCTTGTTAACTGTACCAAACACAAGTCTTTTCTTGTCTTACCCGCACATTGTCAACAGACTGAGCACAACTCGTTCTTCGGGAGATTTTTGATTGCACCCAGTACCAAAACTGCCGTGATATCAGGTTCTCCTTGAGTATTCCTGCTCCCCTATCGCTTGTTTCTTGTTTGTTGCAGTAAGCAATAAAAAAACTCCTATTTTTAATCCATTCTCCAATGCTTGTTATTGATGATATTCCAAACAAGAGGAATTTCCCTGCCTCGATTGACCCACTTTATCAAGATGAAAGAGAGCCATGCCAACAAGCAACAAGGCAATGCAAACGTGTCGGAAAATAAATAGTAAAATCTCCTTTAAAATGGGGAAGTAAAAAGATGTCAGACTAGAACTTCAAAAGCAAAACATCTAGAAAAAGGACCAGAATGGCTTTTATGAACAGCTGTACATACAACATACAATAGAGTTTTTCAATGCTACAAACAGTGAAAACAGCCTATAACACCTAACTTTTTTTTCCCTAGAACTTTCACCTTAACTTTCTATCTATTTTCCAACTGAGATGAACAATTACAAGTTTACAACTAAATGCTAAATCTGAGTGGATCGATAGAAAATTAACATAATGCTATAAATAACAAATGGTTCTGAGTACTAGTGTCAACATTTCATCGAATCCAATTTGATTTAGGTTGGAGTCATACAACCTTTCTCAGCTTGGGATTGAGTCAGGGAGCCTGCACCGAGTTTCTAAACAATCCAATCCACAACTTCAGATCAGTAGAATGAGTGGTTGAGCCAAGTCTGGTCAAATAATGCTGAATTAAATCTCATGCCGGAGAGGCCCCAACAATTAAATATATTTTATTGATCATGCTCAGGGTACCCTTTTTGCATAATGGCATTTTAAACTTCTCTATTTTGCATTGGCACTGATGGAGGAAAAATTTTGTCAAAAGCAAAAGCATTACACTTTTGTATATGGTTTTGTATTATATCTAGTCCTGCAACTAACTATATAGCCATTTAGTGTGACAATATTGTCTTGCTCAGCTAGATTTTTATATTTACTCCCCTAATAGCCATATCCTGAATATCTTTTTTCCCACCAACTAAATTGTTGAGAAGGACAGATGGGGTAAAGCAAGCCCATAAAGTCTTACAGGTGACAGAATGGTGTGTATAAGCTGGACACTCTGGCCAACTAGAGGGTCGGGTCAGGTTGGAGATAAGCCTAACTAGCCAACACAGGAGGCTACCTCAAAACCAAATGACCAGACTTTAGTAGTTCTATGAAACAAAACTGTTGTTTCACTTTTATGATCCCATTCATCAATTACAATGATAAATTGGAACCTTATTTTTCTCAATTCATGATCCTAGTCAGTAACACTTGAAATACATGGACACAAATTAACATGGTCCTGAAAGAACAACAAAGATGAAGTTTGACACACAAGGGCAAGATAAAACTCAAGGTTGCCTTGCAGTACTCTTTCCCATTTCCCCTACTATTTGGAAGCATGGAATCCAGCCCTTTGCCACCCAAGGTTGCAGAGGTGTGCTGTGAGCAACCATATTCCTTACTGCCGCTACCACTATCTTTTGCAGTTCTCTGAGCTATTTAATTATGGTTTAAGCACAATTTTGAAGGATTGCTGGATAAACATAATAGAGATAATACAGTGTCCACCACATTCTCAATAATCAGACCTGTAAAGTTTAGGAACTACCTGTTTCCATAACCAACAATCACAAAAATTAACACTCAAGAAAGAATAAAGGTCAGAAACCAAAGTTTCCATCTCATTATTAAAAATCTTATATGACAATTATATGCTTGTTTTTTAGTTCAAAGAATGCCATCTATTTTTTTCATCAAAATTTCTCCACATCTTATTTTTGCAAATAAGATAGAAAGCAAATGGTTTCTCAAAAAAGATTCAGTGGCATGTATATTACATCCAGCCATGTTGCAAGTCCTAATTTTTTAGGTTTAGAGTAACCAAAACCAATATGAACATCAGACATGGTGTGATTCATTTTAATTCTAGAGAACCAAAAAAGCTCAACATGTGAATATTTCTAAGCATCATATTTTCTGTCCTTATTAGGTTTAAAGAACGGAAATTAAAAGTTCTTGTTGTCACATGAACCAAGATTCTGCATGTATGAACTAAAAGTACTATTCTACACCGTGGCATGCCACTGTTAGTACCCAAGTACCTAGTACATTCAATGCATGTTCAGATATGTAGGAAGGGGTATTTAATTGACAGTTGCATCCTGTCATCTTATAAAAGGTCTGGCAGAAAACTTGTAACCTTGAAATATTTTCGTTCATATGAGTCAATAAATATGCTATTCATCTAGGTCAACACCCCCTCCTCCTCCTCCTCTCTCTCTCTCTCTCTCTCTAACAGTGACAACCAGGAGTGAAATTAATAGAGAATGGGTATATGAAGATGAACCTCAGCACCTCAAACGCAAACATTCAACCATGCTGAGTGTCTCCATTATGTGTCAAAAGATAGATATTATCCGCAGCAAAGTCCTTGATATCCTCCATCATGACATAGTAAAGCTTGGATTGATCATGTGATATTTCATATTTACTGAACATATGCAGTTATCCCAAGGCAGCAAAATCCTGGCTGTCATCTCCATCTCCAACATAATAAAGCTCATGTAAGTTGTAACAATCATAAATTATGGAGATTCATCTCAGCAACCTAATAAAAGCAAGTATACTACTCTAGAGTCTATATTATCATTTGGCACTATTTTTAGGAGCCTCTTTGAGAAAATCATATGCTATTATTTTCTTTTAACCATTTGAAGATAAAACTTCAACTATGCCCTCCAACTTACAACAGCTTTGTTACAGAGCCATACCACAAGCTTTCTATGAACTATTTGCACCATCCATCGATTCCATCCTTTCCTAATAATAGTTAGATCTTCAGCTATTGTAAGCTTTCTTAAATCCTTTCTAAAAAGATCCATCCATGTTATCTTGAGTCTTTCCTCATCCTTTGTTAAACCTTTGACATAAAATCTATGCTTCCCTCTTTACCAGGACCTCTTTAGATTTTTCTTGCAAATTTTTCCCACATCCTACTTGGTGCTTTGTTACCTTATCCTCATCTAGTGCAGGCACTTCCATCATACATTCATGAACTCATCCTTTGATGTGAAGGCACCAATTCGGCCAGATCCCAAGCTAAAGACCAGCTAAATTCTTATTTTATCAGAAGAAAATCATAAAGAATTTGAAGATGAAACTACTCTGGTAAAACAAAGTGTGGAAAGAGTTTCTGAATGTATCCAGAATTACACAGCATGGAAAGGAATTATAGCCGTTTCTCTAAGACGTCTTACTGAAAATACAATGTTCCCACTGTACCTAGGATAAGTGTTGATTTGAGTTGCCATAAAATTTTCATTTTCTGGGTCCAAATAAGAAAGGTTTGCTCTATTCTTAGTCAGGGAGCACTGATAGCTTGTGGTGGGAATTAAGTTACAATAATATGATATACACCTCAGTAAGAGAATTTCTTAATGGTATTGATTTCTCCAACGCTTTCTTGATTAGTACATGACTCCTAGTTCTCCTTGAAGAACAGAGTAAACAAAATCGACCATGTATCCTGTACTCTTTTAGTGATACCTTTAAAGAACTAATGTTGCAAATAATATAATTTCATATTTAAGATTATTATTCTGGATGATGTGATATACATTTCAGTAGGAGAAATTCTTTACAGAAAAATTATGGTATCATCCTTTCTTTCCATGCATCTATGTATCTTGCCCCTCTTCATTTTCCAAGATCAAAAACCCTCACATCTATTTCAAACATTTATTCACTTTTAAATTTTTCCCCTCTACTCTTAAAGATATGTGGTGAACATACAAAATGTGCACCTCCTCAACTCATGTGATATGCTGTACATCCCTGCATCTATTATCATGCATAGAAACAAGAACATGAAAATGATTGCTCTGAGTTACATCTCAGCCATATATATTTAATGGAAATCTTTCATTTCATGATATTCATATAGTTACTGTCTACATGTCAGTATGAAGCTTAATAGAAAAACTGATAACATATATGTAAGATCTAAAATGCTTTTATTACAGCAATGGTAATATATGAATCTGAAGGATGAGATACCTGCTGCAAGAACATCAACGGACATGGCATTTCAATTATATTTTAAGTCTGAGAAACAATTACATGCCTTACCATCAATTACATCTCCCTAATACACATGTAACCTTAATTAAGAAAGAGTAGCAATTATCAAGCATCACAAAAACCTTTTGTTAAAGGACCTCCCAAAATTGAGTGAAAGAACATGTACTAAAAAAAAAAAAAATCAAATACATAAATCAGATTATAAATTAAAAAAAAGCCTAAAAAGTTGAGAAAATGTTATAGAGTTGCTAACGTTACTACGCAAGTTTTTAAAAAAAGAATTCAATCAAAATCACCTTGCTCAAAAGGGCAACGTGCAGGATCTTCTCCAAAATAAAGAGCCAATGCATCTGCATTTCTACCCTGCATGACAACCAGAAATTCATCAACTCCTAAAAACACTTGTTTCTTGTTAAAGTGTTATCACAGATAAGCAGCAATTTCAAAACATACCACCCCGGAATAAAGAGAAGTTAAGGATCTCACTTCAGCTTCAGCAACAACAAGGAACTCCTTCAAAGTCTGAAATTAAATGTTTATTTAGCATCACAGAAAAACTTATAAGAAGAGGAACATATACTTGTAAAGCAATAAAATTTATATACTTTCATAAGAAACATGTGCTTGATCATGTTTTAAGCATGTATCTAATGTTACTAGGCCTATTTGTGATTGATTTTATGCTTTGGCCTTGAACAGTTTGTTATGGATCCAAAATATCATGTTTACATCTATTAGCAAACTGCCCCTGAGCAGAACTGGTATTCTGAACCATTAATAGAAGGTTGATTTATTTTTAAACCACTTCTTCTATCTCCTATGCATCATTTTTCCTTTTATTCCATCCTCTTCAGTTGTCTCTCTGGTGTGCAGCACAAAAGCCCAAAGCTTCATTCCTGGGCTCCATGCTCTAAGCTGAAATTTGAAGGAATAGCCTCTAAGGCTTTCAGATCTGTAAACTGGATCTAGGTACATTCATCTTTATCTGGATCAATATTAGAACAAGATTTCAAAGAATTATCATAAGAGAGATGGTTGCTGCTATTATCATTCCGTACATACCAAGGTCTGATATATGGTATTCAATTTATAATCTCTTTGGTTATATCCTTTATAGTGTGGTATGCAACTAATGCAAGACCAGTACATGTGCTAGTGTTCAGCATGATGTTAGCAGCCTGCCCCTTTATTAACAGATATATGTATTGGTGGTATTTTTATATGTAGAGCATCTGTTTGGGGTTATGTATTCATGTCACCAACACACCTGCATGCCTGCAATATGCACCCAAAAATATATACATGCATGGACATACTACTTGTTGTTTTCTATGAACATATTCCTTCTGATTTACATTTATTATTATCAATTCTAGTCAGAATAAGCATTGACAGTTGCAGATAAATGATGCATGATCAGTTTTATAGCTATGAAGTCCGGCGTGCATATTCAGTCACCAATAGCTGGATGCCCTTTTTTCAAATAAAAGAGTGGTTTCTTTGGCCACAAGAACAGACCAAACACCTATCCTTGCATCATTTCTTTTGGTATACTCTCATCTTTTCAACTTCTTCAGTATCCCCTCCTCCTGGTCTTTTTGAGGGGATATTTTATACATGACAAAAGCCCCAAATCTTCATTCTTAGAGGCTCCTTGCCACTGCTAAAGTATATAACAAGATAGCCTTCAGGGATTTGATACCAGATTCATGCTTGTCTACATTTTAATCCAATTTTTGAAAAGTTCACAGTCCTAGGTGTGTTTACCTTGCTTTATATCCACCAGTTTGCTTCCCTCAATCATAATTACCAAAAATGAGAATTAGGCCAGCAATGCATGCTTTATCTGGTCCCCACATCATATTCAAGAAGATGCATTTTGCCAACAACTTTGGCAGATGATATAGTGTTGAATGATGAGAAGGAAAAGTTCATTACTAAGCTATACTTATATAGAAAAGCAATATGGGCCAAAAATCAATACAACCAAAAGAGCATGTTGAACTCCAAATGAAAATGAAAATCAAATATACCACACTCAAATTGGTGACCAAGAGAAACCAGTGCAGTCATTTCAGTTATCTTGGATCCATAATACATAAAAAGAATGTTGAGAAGATGGAGACTTGCCTAACAGTATTGTGATTGAGTTGAATATAGAGATCCTTTTGGATGTTTGGTGATACATGTATGCCTTGATGACTTGCAACAAAATTTTGTGCAATAATGATAGACACGTAATGATGTATGATTCAAGACTTTGGGCCATAACAAGGCCCAAGCAAAGGTGGACATGGTAGAGATGAGACTGGATTAAGGATATGTGGCAAAGCTAGGAACCAGGAATATTCTAAGAATAAGCATATTAGAAGAGGTGCTGGGGTTGCAATTATTGAGAACAAATGACAGACTAGAGCAAGATGATGTAAGCAAATGAAAAATAAATAAATAAAATAAATAAGACCTTAGTAAATAGTGATCAAAGCTGTGCCATAGGTTTAATTAAGATGAAGAGAAAACCCAAATCAACATTGATGGAATTTGTGAGAAAGAAGTGGAAAAGTTTGCCATCAAACCAGATGCAAACCCTTTCTACTGAAAATAATGGTGAGAGTGCGGCCTCTAGGGGATGAACCCAGAACCTCCACCAAGGGCCGAGGCTGCCTAACAACGATGACCCCCTTTAACGTGATAGCATCCATTGGGTACTTGCATAACCTCCATTGAGTTCCATGCTATAATCCTAAATGACCAGTAAACTCCAAAATATATAACCACGGAACCCGCATCACTCAAAGTCTCTAACCCCATATCCTCCAAAGCCAGCTCTTATGTTGACTCCTCTAAGAAACTAAACTCCAAGAGCTACAGCATCACTTGTCCGTGCTAGTAGAGTTTTGAGAGGAATCTTTGGTGGACTGCAATCCTTCAATTATAATCTATCTAGATGTATATAATTGAGAAAAAAAATCCAAAACCATTAATTTAGAATTGTGGAGTAGGATGGTCATGCTTCCTTATATTCTTCAAAACTCCATCAACAGGGAAAAAGAAACCTGACGAACAAAACATATAAAAGAAATATAGACAGGATATCTCTTCACTAGGAATAAGAAAACTGAATTTCAGATTGCTGAAAATAGTGCAGTATCAAACAAATATGGCGATTTTTCTTCAGTTTTATTTTCTTTCTGTAAATGGCTTTCTATAAATATTCTAATACATCTATTTCAGAAACCATATCTTACAGCCATATCTCCATCAAATTGTTCACAGAAGGAGCAAATGAACAAATTTTCAACCCTCTAAGTTCATGTGGTTGAAATTTGACCAATCGATAGATCAAGTTTGGGCCTACAAATATAAAGAGCAGTGCCTCATGAGATCATTCAAATGTTCAAAACAAAATAAAGTTTATGACTTGCTGACTAGAGAATATTATGATGGATGGGATCTTTGTAAATTGTTTGGACATACAAGAAGAAGGTCACTGACAGAAGTTTACCGGCCAGCCATCTCTTTTTGTTTGTCCTTGCAACCCCACCCCAGCCCCAACACAAAAACACATGCACAAAAAGGCGAACACAGATGCATGCACAAATGCATGCGTACATGCAAACAAGAAGAAAAAAAACAAGCCCAAAAATTCTGGCTCAATTCCTGCACTGATAAAGAGTGGTGCCAACCAGCAGACCAAAGTCCAGTTGGAAAGACCAAACGTAAGCCGTAATAATATGCAAATAAGGTTCACAAGGCCACATCAACATGGTTGGGGAAAGGTTAGATAGTTGTGGTTATTCTTATCAATCTTGTTGGGGATAAATTCCGCTCCCGCCGAAGTCCAGTCTAAAGCTTAGCCTAATGCAGCTGGTAATTACGAAAGAGCTTCAATCGAAAATTCTTTCCCTAGCAGCCGGACTCATTCAGTGGCCGAACTACCCAGCGGCCAAACCCAACCGAACTTCTCAGCAGCCGAGCCCCAGCCGAACCTCTTCAGCCGGCCAAACTTCTCAGCGGTCGAGCCCCAGCCGAACCTCTTCAGCCGGCCGAACTTCTACGAAAGCCGAACTCCTTCCGGACTCCTCCAGCAACCGAGCTTCTACGAAAGCCGAACTTCTTCCGAACTCCTCCAGTAGCCGAGTTTCTATGGAAGCCAAACTCTTTTCGGAATCCTCCAGCAACCGAGCTTCTACGGAAGCCGAACTCCTTCCGGACCAATCTTCTAGCATTCGGATTCCTACAGTCGATCCCACTACTGAACGGTTACAATTATCACGACAATCACGATCGACATTTATCAGGACAATCACGATCGGCATTTATCAGGACGATTACGACGGTCATTTATCAGAACAGTTACAACAAGCTCCGTCTATGAAAAGGGACCTCCGGATACGTTTTTTCTAAGCTTTCTTCTCCTTCCCGAAACTCTGCCGAACTCCTCTCTGAGCACTCTATTTCTGTTGGCCAGAAGAACTAACTTGACCGTCGGAGGGTCCTACCGGAGCCACCACCACCAACTCCGGATGGAACTTTGTTTTGCAGGTCACCGACGGCGACCTCGTCTTCCTCGACTCCAGTTCGATTCGGCGTCAACCAAATTCTGCACTAATAGAATTGGTGCTAGAGGAAGGGCCCTCTATTCTTGAGGTTTCCTTGATCTTAAAGGAGTGCTCAGCAGCGATCTAGAGTTCTTCCCAGAAAAAAATGCCTCGCAGGAAAGCTTCGACCCAACGATCAACGACCTCTGCAGCCAGATCCTGTCCAAATACATCAGTTCCCACTCTAGCTTCGATAACTCAAACTCCACCTGCAGCCATAGTGGATCCGGAGCAGTTTAACCTACTGATGCAGCGGGTTCAGGGCCTCACCGAGATGGTGCAAGCCATACAACAGCCCCCGATGGCGACTCCGCCAAGAAACCCGCCATCAGGTTGTCGAAAATCGATCTCAAGGAAGAGCATTTGGGCTAGCATGCCCGTCGTCGCTGGAAAGAAAAAACAGAGAGAAGAGGATCCAAGTTCGGATCATGGTTCTCCTCTGGAGGAGACCTTCCTCATTTGTAGTCGGAAGCCCTCCAAGGTCTGTGATCGAGACGACGTCCTCAATCACAAACTGTGGAAGATGGACCGACGGATTGAAGAGCTCGGCCACGTCGCCCCAGCTCACCATGACAACATCCGCACCGATCCTCCTTTCTCTCCCCGAATTGTGCAAGAGCATGTTCCACCGAACTTCAAGCTCACTCAACTTGAAAGCTACAATGGAACCTCTGATCCAGTCGATCATTTGGAGGCCTTCCGGACCATAATGCTACTCCACGACGCACCAAACGCCATATTATGCCGAGCTTTCCCATCTACCTTGAGAGGGACAGCAAGAAACTGGTACTCAGCATTAAAACTGAGTACGATCTTCTCTTTTGACCAGATGAGCCATCAGTTCATGGCACACTTCATCAGCAGCCGACGTCCGCGTCGAGGTTTGGATTTCCTGATGAATGTCAAGCAGAAGGAGGGAGAATCCATCCGAGCTTATGTCACCCGATTTACGCTGCGGCATTGGAGGTCCAGGACCTGGATAAGTTTGTTGCAATGGCCGCGCTCAAGGACAGCCTTCAGAAGAATGATTTGTTGTTTTTTCTGGAAAAGAAGTACCCCAGGAACTTTGCCGATCTGCTAGCCCGGGCCGAGAGATATGCCGGTGCGGAAGAAGCCTTCAAATTGAAGGACGAAGAAGTCGCAGGAGAGCGGTGGGCGGATGAGTCTAATAAACCCGCCGCCGATAGAGGGCCGAGTGAAGTTCGACCGCGCTCACAGACTCCCCCCGGACGCAAGCGAGTCCGAACTCCTCGAGCTCGTCATCAAGGAAGTCCCGACAAAAGGGCGTGAAGAAGTCCTCCCAAAAGGTTCCACAACTACGCCCCCCTTAACACTCTTCGAACTCAAGTTCTAATGAAAATCAAGAGTCAGCTACCAAGACCAGAAGAATTACGATCTCCCCCAAACAAGCGTGATCGAAGCAAACACTACCTCTACCATCGTGACCACGGCCACGATACTGAGGAATGCATTCAGCTTCGAGACGAAATCGAGGAGCTCATCAGGAAGGGCCGGTTGGATCAATTCCTCCGATGCCAGCCTGAAGCAGGAGAAGATCGATCAAGAGCGCGACCGTAGCCAGAACCACCCATGATGGGGGAAAAACAAGGAGATTGGCCACCTCCTGACGTCATCAACATTGCCTCTCGGGGGACTCGGTACCTCGGCAAGCTGTCATCTCTCAGCCTCAAAGCCAAGAGAAGTTTGCTCCAAATAGAGAAGACCAGCATGAAATAGAGGAGGTCGTCCGGCCCGGAACTTATCGCCTGAAGAAAGTCAAAGGAACAACGCTCCTACGATCCTGAAACACAAAGAATTCGGAAATATGCTGCCAGTAATTTCTCTTCAATAAAATTTCTCCTTTTCAATATTATTGTTTTTTGGTGCAAAAGCTATGTGATGACACAGAAGAAGCAATCAATAGTGGCCGTGTTAGGAACAGGAGGAGAACCTCGTCCTAACATGAGCAGATCGAAGTTCTTCCACCTCGGCTAGAGATTAGATCTCTTTCGAGCATCCGAGTCAACATCAGCTAGAGATAGGATCTCTCTCGAGCGTCGGAGTCAACCTCGGCTAGAGATAAGATCTCCCCCAAGCTTCTATGCCAATAGGAGATAAGATCTTCTTTAACCTCGGCTAGAGATAGGATCTCTTCCGAGCGTCCGAGTTAACCTCGGCTAGAGACAAGATCTCCTCCGAGCTTCCACTTCAACGTCAACCTTGGTAGGAGAAAATTTTCTACAAGCTTCAACCGCAACGGGTACAGAGGCCCTGACAACGATCCGTATGTGCCCCCACAGTCCGTTAGGAACAGGAGGAGAACCTCGTCCTAACGTGAGCAAAGTCGAAGGCCTCGTTCATTTTAGATGAGATGGGGGGAGAGGCCCTGACAACGACCCTTAAGTGCCCCCATAGCCCGTTAGGAACAAGAGGAGAACCTCGTCCTAATGTGAGCAAAGTCGAAGGTCTCATTCATTTTAGACGAGATGGGGGGAGAGGCTCTGACAACGGTCCTTATGTGCCCCCACAGCCCGTTAGGAACAGGAGGAGAACCTCGTCCTAACGTGAGCAAAGTCGAAGGCCTCATTCATTTTAGACGATAAGAGGGGAGAGGCCCTGACAACGGCCCTTATGTGCCCCCACAGTTCCGTTAGAAACAGAAGAAGAACCTCGTCCTAACATGAGCAAAGTCGAAGGCCTCGTTCATTTTAGACGAGATGGGGGGGAGAGGCCCTGACAACGGTCCTTATGTGCCCCCACAGTCCGTTAGAAACAGGAGGAGAACCTCGTCCTAACGTGAGCAAAGTCGAAGGCCTCGTTCATTTTAGACGAGATGGAGGGAGAGGCCCTGACAACGGCCCTTATGTGCCCCCACAGCCCGTTAGGAACAGAAGGAGAACCTCGTCCTAACGTGAGCAAAGTCGAAGGCCTCATTCATTTTAGACGAGATGGAGGGAGAGGCCCTGACAACGGCCCTTATGTGCCCCCACAGCCCATTAGGAATAGGAGGAGAACCTCATCCTAACGTGAGCAAAGTCGAAGGCCTCGGTCATTTTAGATGGGATGAGAGGAAAGGCCCCAAAGACAGTCCCATTGTGCTCGACAACAATAGGAGACAAGACTCCCCCGAGCTTTAACTACACCTTCAACCTCGGCTGAAGACAAGGTGCAGAGCCTTGAAGAAGACTTCGGCAGTCATCCTTTTCGTACTCTCTTCCTTCGAGTTTCAAACTCGGAAGTGGGGGGACTATTGTTGGGAATAAATTCCGCTCCCGCCGAAGTTCAGTTTATAGCTTAGCCTAATGCAGCTGGTAATTACGGAAGTGCTTCAATCGAAAATTCTCTTCCTAGCAGCCGAGCTCATTCAGTGGTCGAACTATCCAACGGCCAAACCCAACCGAACTTCTCAGCGGCCGAGCCCCAACCGAACCTCTTCAGCCAGTCGAAATTCTTCAGCCGACCGAGCTTCTATGGAAG
The DNA here is from genome assembly GCA_006176705.1 of Cocos nucifera. Lineage (NCBI taxonomy): Eukaryota > Viridiplantae > Streptophyta > Magnoliopsida > Arecales > Arecaceae > Cocos > Cocos nucifera. Next base: position 940,326 of record QRFJ01000424.1, read on the forward strand.
CCAAACTCCTTCCGGACTCCTCCAGTAACCGAACTTCTACGGAAGCCGAACTTCTTCCGGACTCCTCCAGCAGCCGAGCTTCTACGGAAGCCGAACTCCTTTCGGAATCCTCCAGCAACCGAGCTTCTACGAAAGCCGAACTTCTTTCGGACTCCTCTAGCTGTCGGATTCCTATAGGAGCCGAACTCCTTCCAGACCGTTCCTCTAGCAGTCGGATTCTTACAGCCGATCCCACTACTGAACGGTTACAATTATCACGACAATTATGATCAGCATTTATCAGGACAATCACGATCAGCATTTATCAGGATGATTACGATGGTCATTCATCAGAATAGTTACAACAAGCTCCGTCTATAAAAAGGAACCTCCAGATATGTTTTCTCTAAGCTTTCTTCTCCTTTCCGAAACTCTGCCAAACTCCTCTCTGAGCACTCCATTTCTGTTGGCCAGAGAACCAACTTGACCATCGGAGGATCCTACCGGAGCCACCACCACCGACTCCGGACGGAACTTTATTTTGCAGGTCACCGACAGCGACCTCGTCTTCCTCGACTCCAGTTCGATCTGGCGTCAACCAAATTCTGCACCAACAGAATTGGCACTAGAGGAAAGGTCCTCTGTTCTTGAGGTTCCCTTGATCTTAAAGAAGTGCTCAGCGGCGATCTAGAGTTCTTCTCAGAAAAAAAAATGCCTCACAGGAAACCTTCGACCCGGCGATCAACGGCCTCTGCAGCCAGATCCCGTCCGGATACATCAGTTCCCACTCCAGCTCCGATAACTCAAGCTCCACCTACAGCTATAGTGGATCCAGAGCAGTTTAACCTACTAATGCAGCGGATTTAGGGCCTCACCGAGATGGTGCAGGCCATGCGACAGCCCCCGATGGCGACTCCAAGAAATCCACCATTAGGTTGTCGGGAATCGATCCCAAGGAAGAGCATTTGGGCTAGCATGCCTATCGTTGCTGGGAAGGGGAAACAGAGAGCAGAGGATCTAAGTTCGGATCATGGTTCTCCTCTGGAGGAGACCTTTCCCATCTGTAGTCGGAAGTCCTCCAAGGTCTGCGATCGAGACGACGTCCTCAATCACAAACTGTGGGAGATGGACCAACGGATTGAGGAGCTCGGCCACGTCGCCCCAGCTCACCATGACGACGTCCGCACCGATCCTCCTTTTTCTCTCCGAATTGTGCAAGAACCCGTTCCACCGAACTTCAAGCTCACTCAACTTGAAAGCTACGATGGAACCTCTGATCCAGTCGATCATTTGGAGGCCTTTCGAACCATAATGCTACTCCACGGTGCACCAAACGCCATATTATGCCGAGCTTTCCCATCTACCTTGAGGGGGGCAGCAAGAAACTGGTACTCAGCATTAAAACTGAGTACGATCTTCTCTTTTGATCAGATGAGCCATCAGTTCGTGGCTCACTTCATCAGCAGCCGACGTTCACACCGAGGTTCGGATTTTCTGATGAATGTCAAGCAGGAGGGGGAATCCATCCAGGCTTATGTCACCCGATTTAATGCTGCAGCATTGGAGGTCCGGGACCTGGATAAGTCTGTTGCAATGGCCGCGCTCAAGAGCGGCCTTCAGAAGAATGATTTGCTATTTTTTCTGAAAAAAGTACCCTAAGAACTTTGCCGATCTGCTAGCCCGGGCCGAAAAATATGCCCATATGGAAGAAGCCTTCAAATTGAAGGACGAAAAAGTCGCAGAAAAGCAGTGGAGGGCCAAGTGAAGTTCGGCCATGCTCACACTCCCCCCGGGCGCAAACGAGCCCAAACTCCTCGAGCTCATCATCAAGGAAGCCCCGACAAAAGGGCGCGAAAAAATTCTCCCAGAAGGTTCCACAGCTACGCCCCCCTTAATGCTCTTCGAACTCAAGTTCTAATGAAAATCGAGAGTCGGCTACCAAGACCAGAAAAATTACGGTCTCCCCCAAACAAGCGCGATCGAAACAAACACTACCTCTACCATCGTAACCACGGCCACGATACTGAGGAATACATTCAGCTCCGAGACGAAATTGAGGAGCTCATCAGGAGGGGCCAGTTGGATCAATTTCTTCGATGCTAGCCTAAAGTAGGAGAAGATCGATCAAGGACGCGACCGTAGCCAGAACCACCCATGATGGGGGAACAACAAGGAGATTGGCCACCTTCTGGCGTCATCAACACAGCCTCTTAGGGGACTCAGTACCTCGATGAGCTGTCATCTCTCAGCCTCAAAGCTAAGAGAAGTTTGCTCCAAATAGAGAAAACCAGCATGAAATAGAGGAGATCGTCCGGCCCGGAACTTATCGTCTGAAGGAACTCGAAGGAACAACGCTCCTACGATCCTAAAATACAAAGAATTCAGGAATGTATTGTCAGTAATTTCTCTTCAATAAAATTTCTCCTTTTCAATATGATTATTTTTTGGTGCAAAAGCTATGTGATGACACAGAAGAAGCAATCAATAGTGGCCGTATTAGGAACAGGAGGAGAACCTCATCCCAACATGAGCAGGTCGAAGTCCTTCCACCTCGGCTAGAGATTAGATCTCTTCCGAGCGTCCGAGTCAACCTCAGCTAGAGATAGGATCTCTTCCGAGCGTCGAAGTCAACCTCGGCTGGAGATAAGATCTCCCCCGAGCTTCTATGCCAATATGAGATAAGATCTCCCCCGAGCTTCTATGCCAATAGGAGATAAGATCTCCTTCAACCTCGGCTAGAGATAGGATCTCTTCCGAGCGTCCGAGTCAACCTCAGCTAGAGATATGATCTCTTCCGAGTGTCGAAGTCAACCTCGGCTAAAGACAAGATCTCCTTCGAGCTTCCACTTCAACGTCAACCTCGACAAGAGACAAGATTTTCTTCGAGCTTCAACCTCAACGGGTACAGAGGCCCTGACAACGGCCCGTATGTACTCCTACAGTCCGTTAGGAATAGAAGGAGAACCTCGTCCTAACGTGAGCAAAGTCGAAGACCTCGTTCATTTTAGACGAGGGAGAGGCCCTGACAACGACCTTTAAGTGCCCCCACAATCCGTTAGGAACAGAAGGAGAATCTCGTCTTAACGTGAGCAAAGTCGAAGGCCTCGTTCATTTTAGACGAAATGGGAGAGGTCCTGACAACGGTCTTTATGTGCCCCACAGCCCATTAGGAACGGGAGGAGAACCTCATCCTAACGTGAGCAAAGTCGAAAGCCTCGTTCATTTTAAACGATAAGAGGAGAGAGGCCTGACAACGGCCCTTATGTGCCCCCACAGCCCGTTAGGAATAGGAGGAGAACCTCATCCTAACGTGAGCAAAGTCGAAGGCCTCATTCATTTTAGACGAGAAGAAGAGAGAAAGCCCTGACAACAGCCCTTATGTGCCCCCACAGTCCGTTAGGAACAGGAGGAGAACCTCGTCCTAACGTGAGCAAAGTCGAAGGCCTCGTTCATTTTAGACGAGATGGGGGAGAGGCCCTGACAACGGCCCTTATATGCCCCCACAGCCCGTTAGAAACAGGAGGAGAACCTCGTCCTAACGTGAGCAAAGTCGAAGGCCTCGTTCATTTTAAACGAGATGGGGAGAGAGGCTCTGACAACGACCCTTATGTGACTCCACAGCCCGTTGGGAACAGGAGGAGAACCTCATCCTAACGTGAGCAAAGTCGAAGGCCTCGGTCATTTTAGATGGGATGAGAGGAAAGGCCCCAAAGACGACCCCATTGTGCTCGACAATAACTGGAGACAAGATCTCCCCCGAGCTTCAACTACACCTTCAACCTCGGCTGAAGATAAGATGCAGAGCCTTGAAGAGGATATCGGCAGTCGTCCTTTTTGTACTCCCTTTCTTCGAGTTTCAAACTCGAGAGTGGGGGACTATTATTGAGGATAAATTCCGCTTCCACCGAAGTCCAGTCTGAAGCTTAGCCTAATGCAGCTGGTAATTACGGAAAAGCTTCAATCGAAAATTCTCTTCCTACCAGCCGGGCTCATTCAGTGGCCGAACTATCCAACGGCCAACCAATCGAACTTCTCAACGATCGAGCCCCAGCCGAACCTCTTCGTCGGCCGAACTTCTCAGCGGCCGAGCCTCAGCCGAACCTCTTCAGCCGGCCGAGCTTTTACGGAAGCCGAACTCCTTCCGGACTCCTCCAGCAACCGAGCTTCTACGGAAGTCGAATTTCTTCCGAACTCCTTTAGCAACCATGGAAGCCAAACTTCTTCCGAACTCCTCCAGCAGCCGAGCTTCTATGGAAGCCGAACTTCTTTCAGAATCCTCCAGCAACCGAGCTTCTACGAAAGCCGAACTCCTTCCGGACTCCTCTAGCGTCGGATTCCTATAGAAGCCGAACTCCTTCCAGACTGTTCCTCTAGCAGTCAGATTCCTACAGCCGATCCCACTACTGAACAGTTACAATTATCATGATAATTATGATTGTCATTTATCAAGACAATCACGATCGGCATTTATCAGGATGATTACGACGGTCATTTATCAGAACAGTTACAACAAACTCCGTCTATAAAAAGGAACCTCCAGATATGTTTTCTCTGAGCTTTCTTCTCCTTCCCGAAACTCTGCCGAACTTCTCTCTGAGCACTACATTTCTATTGGCCAGAAGAACTAACTTGACCGTCGAAGGATCCTACCGGAGCCACCACCACCGACTCCGGACGGAACTTTGTTTTGCAGGTCACTGACGGCAACCTCATCTTCCTCGACTCCAGTTCGATCCGGCGTCAACCAAATTCTGCACCAACAGAATTGGCGCTAGAGGAAGGATCCTCTGTTCTTGAGGTTCTCTTGATCTTAAAGAAGTGCTCAGCAGCGATTTAGAGTTCTTCCCAGAAAAAAAAATGCCTTGTAGGAAACCTTCGATCCGGCGATCAACGGCCTCTGCAGCCAGATCCCGTCCAGATACATCTTCCCGCTCCAGCTCCGATAACTCAAGCTCCACCTACAGCCATAGTGGATCCGGAGCAGTTTAACCTACTAATGCAGCGAGTTCAGGACCTCACCGAGATGGTGCAGGCCATGCGACAGCCTCCGATGGCGACTCCGCCAAGAAACCTACCATCAGGTTGTCGGAAACTGGTCCCAAAAAAGAGCATTTGGGCTAGCATACCCATCGTCGCTAGAAAGGAAAAATAGAAAGCAGAGGATCCAAGTTCGGATCATGATTCTCCTTTGGAGGAGACCTCCATCTGTAATCGGAAGCCCTCCAAGGTCTGCGATCGAGACGACGTCCTCAATCACAAACTGTGAAAGATGGACCGACGAATTGAGAAGCTCGGCCACGTCGCCCCAGCTCACCATGACGACGTCCGCACCGATCCTCCTTTCTTTCTCCGAATTGTGCAAGAGTCCATTCCACCGAACTTTAAGCTCCCTCAACTTGAAAGCTACGATGGAACCTCTAATCCAGTCGATCATTTGAAGACCTTCCGGACTATGATGCTACTCCACGGTACACCAGACGTCATATTATGCTAAGCTTTTCCATCTATCTTGAGGGGGGCAGTAAGAAACCGGTACTCAACTTTGAAGCCGAGTACAATCTTCTCTTTTGACTAGATGAGCCATCAGTTCGTGGCTCACTTCATCAGCAGCCGACGTCCATGCCGAGATTCGGATCCCCCGATGAATGTCAAGCAGGAGGAGGAATCCATCCGGACTTATGTCATTCGATTTAACGCTATGGCATTGGAGGTCCGAGACCTGGACCAGTCTGTTGCAATGGCCGCGCTCAAGAACGGTCTTCAGAAGAACGATTTGCTGTTTTTCCTGAAAAGAAGTACCCCAGAAACTTTGCCGATCTGCTAGCCCGGGCCCAGAGATATGCCCGTGCGGAAGAAGCCTTCAAATTGAAGGACGAAGAAGTCGCAGGAGAGCGGTGGGCGGACGAGTCTAATAGACCCGCCGCCGATGGAGGACCGAGTGAAGTTCGGCCACGCTCACAGACTCCCCTCGGGCGCAAGCGAGTCCGAACTCCTCGAGCTCGTCATCAAAGAAGCCCAGATAAAAGGGTGCGAAGAAGTCCTCCCAGAAGGTTCCACAACTACGCCCCCCTTAACGCTCCTCGAACTCAAGTTCTAATGAAAATTAAGAGTCAGCTACCAAGATCAGAAGAATTACGATCTCCCCCAAACAAGCGTGATCGAAGCAAACACTGCCTCTACCATCGTGACTATGGCCATGATACTGAGGAATGCATTCAGCTCCGAGACGAAATCGAGGAGCTCATCAGGAGGGGCCGGTTGGGTCAATTCCTCCAACGCCAGCCTGAAGCAGTGAAAGATCGGCCAAGGGCGCGGCCGTAGCCAGAACCACCCATGATGGGAGAACAACAAGGAGGTCGGCCACCTCCCGACGTCATCAACGCTGCCTCTTGGGGGACTCGGTACCTCGACGAGCCGTCATCTCTCAGTCTCAAAGCCAAGAGAAGTTTGCTCCAAATAGAGAAGGCCAGCATGAAATAAAGATCGTCCGGTCCGAAACTTATCGTCTGAAGGAACTCAAAGGAACAACGCTCCTACGATCCTGAAACACAAAAAATTCGAGAATGTGCTGCCAGTAATTTATCTTCAATAAAATTTCTCCTTTTCAATATTATTATTTTTTGGTGCAAAAGCTATGTGATGACATAGAAGAAGCAATTAATAGTGGCTGTGCTAGGAACAGGAGAAGAACCTCGTCCTAACATGAGCAGATCGAAGTCCTTCAACCTCGGCTAGAGATTAGATCTCTTCCGAACGTCCAAGTCAACCTCGGCTAAAGATAGGATCTCTTCCGAGCGTCGGAGTCAACCTCGGCTGGAGATAGGATCTCCCCCGAGCTTCTATGCCAATAGAAGATAAGATCTCCTTCAACCTCGGCTAGAGATAGGATCTCTTCCGAGTGTCCGAGTCAACCTCGGCTGGAGATAAGATCTCCCCCGAGCTTCCACTTCAACGTCAACCTCGGCAGGAGATAAGATTTTCTCCGAGCTTCAACCTCAACGGGTACAGAGGCCCTGACAACGGTCCGTATGCGCCCCCATAGCCCGTTAGGAACAGGAGGAGAACCTCGTCTTAACGTGAGCAAAGTCGAAGGCCTCGTTCATTTTAGACGAGAAGGGGGAGAGGCCCTGACAACGACCCTTATGTGTTCCCACAGTCCGTTAGCAACAGGAGAAGAACCTCGTCTTAACGTGAGCAAAGTCGAAAATCTCGTTCATTTTAGATGAGATGGGGGGAGAGGCTCTGACAACGGCCTTTATGTGCCCCCACGGTCCGTTAGAAATAGGAGAATCTCATCCTAACGTGAACAAAGTCGAAGGCCTCATTCATTTTAGACGAGGAGGGAGAGGCCCTGACAACAGCCCTTATGTGCCCCCACAGTCCGTTAGGAATAGGAGGAGAACCTCATCCTAACGTGAGCAAAGTCGAAAACCTCGTTCATTTTAGATGAGATGGAGGAAGAGGCCCTGACAACGGCCCTTATGTGCCCCACAGCCCATTAGAAACAGGAGGAGACCCTCATCCTAACGTAAGCAAAGTCGAAGGCCTCGATCATTTTAGATGAGATGAGAGGAAAGGCCCCGAAGATGGCCCCACTGTGCTCGACAACAACAGAAGACAAGTCTCCCCCGAGCTTCAAGTACACCTTTAACCTCGGCTGGAGACAAGGTGCAGAGCCTTGAAGAGGACTTCGGTAGTCGCCCTTTTTGTACTCCCTTCGAGTTTCAAACTCGGAAGTGGGGGGACTATTGTTGGAGATAAATCCCGCTTCCGTCGAAGTCCAGTCTGAAGCTTAGCCTAATGCAGCTGGTAATTATGGAAGAGCTTCAATCGAAAATTCTCTCCCTAACAGCTGGGCTCATTCAATGGCCGAACTACCCAGCGGCCAAATCCAACCGAACTTCTCAGCGGCCGAGCCCTAGTCGAACCTCTTCAGCCGGTCGAACTTCTCAGCGACCGAGCCCCAGCCGAACCTCTTCAGCCGGCCAAGCTTCTACAGAAGCCGAACTCCTTTCGGACTCCTCCAGCAACTGAGCTTCTACGAAAGCCGAACGTCTTCCGAACTCCAACAATCATGGAAGCCGAACTTCTTTCGGACTCCTCCAGCAGCCGAGCTTCTATGGAAGCCGAACTCCTTTCGAAATTCTCCAACAACCGAGCTTCTACAGAAGCCGAACTCCTTCCGAACTCCTCTAACTGTCGGATTCCTATAGGAGCCGAACTCCTTCCGGACCGTTCCTCCAGCAGTCGGATTCCTACAGCCGATCCCACTACTGAACGGTTACAATTATCACGATAATTATGATTATCATTTATCAAGACAATCACGATCGACATTTATCAGGACAATCACGATCGATATTTATCAGGACGATTACGACGGTCATTTATCATAACAGTTACAACAAACTCCGCCTATAAAAAGGGACCTCCAGATACGTTTTCTCTAAGCTTTCTTCTCCTTCCCGAAACTCTGCCGAACTCCTCTTTGAGCACTCCATTTCTGTTGGCCAGAAGAACTAACTTAACCATCGGAGGGTCCTACCGGAGCCACCACCACCGACTCCGGATGGGACTTTGTTTTGTAGGTCACCGACAGCGACCCCGTCTTCCTCGACTCTAGTTCGATCCGACGTCAACCAAATTCTGCACCAACAAATCTCATTCTGGATATCTGACTTGTTTGTCAGCAAAATTAGTCTTGTTCTTTATATTCTGTGTTGTTTGCTTCTGAAACAATTGTGTAGTTAATCTTTGTCTATTTTATACATGCATGTTTTATGCACTCATGAATTGTAAAATGTCTCCAAAACGCTCAGAGCCTCCAAGGTAATATGGCAAATAGTGCAATTAATTTACATGAACATCTCTTCCTCATTGAGCTATCATTTGGTCTTCTCACTGATGATCATTCATCATCAAGGTGCTTAAAAAGCCCAACCAAAACATATCCAATCGTGCCTTTCTCATGGTCATACATGCATAACTGCAATTGGCAACATTATCTAATCAAACTTACTTCAATGATATGGTAAACGTTAGTTGGCCTTTTTCCAACAATTGTTTGCAAAATACTGAATAAAGAAAAAAAAATCATAATAGCAATTAAATCTACTCCAAGAGAATGTGTATATGTTCGAGGGGAAAGGAAAATTGATTGATAACAAATGTGGGAATCCATTCCCATAGTATAGATGCAGCAAGGCTTTCCCAGATCCAGGGGTTTTGTTCCTAAGCATAAATGCAGGCATGTACACATATAATGAATGAACAACCAAGGATTTTAAGGAACAACTCCACAGGCTGGTAAGTGGCATACAATACTGACTCAGTGCAATACAGGGGCTTGGTATGCCCCCATGCCAATATACGGTACAAGTGTTGTGACGATTCCAACATGGTACCTTTCATTGGTACAGGTGAGTACTTCACCAAATTGATCGGGCACCATATCAGTTAGGTACTAGTACGAGGCATAATACAGACTTAAAAATCTTGCAACCAGTTACAGATTCAAACTTACAAAACATTTCTGATTGGAAGAGTCCTAATTTCTATTCTTGCATCAGTCTGACAAATTGAGTAAAATAAAAGGGAGATGAGAGGCCTCTTATTTTAAAAAATGACAAATTATTGTATATAGATAACTTAGCGTGGGAGATGTACATTAAAAAGTACATGCTTGGCTTCAGAAATTCAGTTCCTCCTGGGGAATATGGAATGATCTTTTTCCAAGAAACTGCTTTTATCGATAGCTTTACATCCAGAGACTTCATTTAGGAGCATCATTCAGGTAAGAAGAACCATATAAGCATTTTGATAAGACCTTTTTTCAGCAAATAATTATGTAATATCATAGATTGGAAACCCAGCAAGCAAAAGATCAGGAGTTAGGTAAATAGTTGCTATATGCATTTGCACCTTATGAAAAGTAGCAGATACAGGACCATCATTTTCAGATGAAGTCAGTTCTTGTTCAACTTTCTCTAATCCTTTGCTTATTGCTTGCATTTCCTCGGCCAAAATCTTCAGTTGTATCTGTACAAGTCAGTTGCTCTACCCAATCAGTTGCCAAATATAAGTTAGTGATGAACTAAAAATTCCAAGCAAAAACAATAATACCTTTGACGCAGCTTCTAAGCTAACAAGGTCCTTGTCAAAATCAAGAACTTCTGGAAGTTTATCAGCAAGAACCTGCCAGTTGAACAAAAATATGCAGTTCAAGAAAGAACAATAACAGGGTGCTTCCAAAAAATTAAGTTCATAAGTTCTTGTGGAAAATGAAAAGTTAGGTGAACAAATGGTGCATGGTTTGCTATTATATAACAAGCTACAATTGGGGGCAAGCCCAAATCAAGAAAAGCAGACAACCGTATGTCACATGTAGACTTCTCCAGTCTCAGTCTTTGGAGCCCATAGTTGGCGCATTAGGACCTATTAGGGATCCTAGTAATTATAACTTGGAGCTAACTTGCTGCTCCTCAACCTTACTCAACTCCCAGTAACATCTTCTAAACTTAGACATTCAGCAGATCCTCTACTTGGCACCCTCTAGAATTTGCTCAGCCTAGCCCAACAGACACAAGTTTCCCCCATGCCATGCTGAAACAACAATCACAAGGTTCAATTTTAAAAACATGAATTAATTGCAACTGAAGATCATGTCATACACTTCTAAGGTACCACTTCTGATTTTCAGTCTGATGTTCATCGCACCTTGATCTCAAACCTAATATTGCTCGGACAAATACTGGACCCAAGTTGCAACATTCCCTCAACACCACCACCACCAACAGACACAAGTTTCCCCCATGCCATGCTGAAACAACAATCACAAGGTTCAATTTTAGAAACATGAATTAATTGCAACTGAAGATCATGTCATACACTTCTAAGGTACCACTTCTGATTTTCAGTGGGATGTTCATCGCACCTTGATCTCAAACCTAATATTGCTCGGACAAATACAGGACCCAAGTTGCAACATTCCCTCAACACCACCCCCCCCCCCCCCAAACCTTCGCACCCAGGAACACACACAAAAGGAAAACTAAAAGAAAGAATATTTTCATCCAGGTAGCCCAAATAATGCTAGCCTGATCCTCTCCCACAAGGAATTTTCACCTGACAGACTAGCACAACAGCCATCCAATACCAAACTCAGTTCCCCAACATAGTTTATGAATCGTCAAATTAATTTGCATATTTTATGGCCACCTAGTTAACAGATTTGCGCTTTGCCTTTTCACCCAGCACTTCACAGCCCTCACTCCCTATAAGGCTACCAAAACCAGATCCTACACCATAGCGTTTCACATGAAATAGCCTTTTAGCACACATATATCCACCTATTCATTGATTTACCCATATCAGTATACATGATGATATTCTGCTCCGCATCTATGACTATACCCACCAAGGTTCTCAATTCTGATACCGGTGGCCATTCCGGTCGGCCGACGGTACAGTCCGGTATGGTTCCGTACCCGATCAAACCGGCATGAACCGACAGGAGGAGAAAAAGAGAGGAAAAAGAGAAAGAGAGAGGGGATCCCCCGGAGAGGCCGCCGGAAGGTCTCTAGCTGGCTGCCATGGCCGTCGAGCAGCATTTACGCCGCCTGCAGCTTGAAACAAGGGCAATCGCCCCTATTTCACGGGCTTTTTTAAAAAGGCCCGATCACAGTGAAGCTTGTTTCACTTGTTTTTTTAAAAAAAAAAAAAAAAAAAGTGAAGCTAGCAATTGGTTTGTCGGCTTCACTTAAGTAAAACCGGCAAATTAATTGCCGCCTTCACTATTCATCAAGCTTTTTAAAAAATTTGACAAAAGAACAGGAGCGGTCGCCCCTATTCCATGGCTGTGGCTCCACCAATGCAATCTCTGCCGCCTAGTGGCCGCAGAGGGCCATTGCCGACTTCCGGTAGCCTCTTCCTATCCTTCTCTCTTTCTCTACCTCTATTTCCCTCTCTTCCCTGGCATCGACATGTGCCATTTTCTCCGCCCGAACCATCCCAGTTCGGCACGCCCCGAACCATCCATTTCGGGATGGTTCTGAGAACGCTGATACCCACCATGCTCCACATATACCTTCACTTCTTTTTTTTTTTAATCACTCTCGATGCCTTCTTGCCGCTGACTGCAAGACTTTTTTCCCTCCATATGTTGGGTATCGGTTGAACTGATTGTACTCTTTAGAACCTGATAAGATATCAATAGGAATTTCAGAAGTCCTTCACTCTTCTTTTCAAAGTGGAAGAAGAATCTCATAACAGAATGGCTAGGAGAAAAATATCTATAACAAGCAAATCTACTAGAAAAGTAGGAAGTTCCCTTCTCTAGAGCTAGGAATGTTATCTTTTGCTCTGGTAGCAGAAAGGCCCCTAGCTCAGATGGTTTCCCCATGGCTTTCCACCAATGAGATTGGGAGCCATTCGAAGGTGATTTTATTTGGTTTTGTGAGGAACCGTCCTCAGGGACTATCAAACTTAACTACTTGTACATCACTCTAACCCCAAAGAAGCATGTCGAACCCATTCATTAATGAATGGCATTCATAAAATTGTCTCGAAGGTATTAGCCTCACAGATTTAGCCTCTTATGGGCCAGCCTGTTGGGCAGTCTCAACAGCCTTCATATAGGGAAGACTTATCCATAAGAGCTTTCTAACTGTGCAAGAGGTGCATAACCACTACAAATGCATGGATAAACTGGGGTATTCTGTAAACCAGACTTCGACAAGGCATATGATCAGGCTAACCTGAACTATTGGAGGTGAGGGGTTTTGGCATGAAGTGGCCATGGTGGGTTGAACTTTCATTAGCAGGGGCCAATACTGTTATTCTTATTGGCCGGGAGATCAGAAAGTAGATTCAATGTTCCCCTGGCCTTAAGCAAGGGAATCCATTATCCCCTCATCTCTGTCTTAGTTTCTTAAGTGTTGGCAAGATTTCTAGAGACTGCCAGATCCGACTTTCTTAACAAAGTTTTCAGGGCCTTCGAATACTCTATCTGAGATTAGGAGTTCACAGTATGCAGATAATTTTATCATGATGAAAAGGTTACGTGCTTGAAGATAATCTTTTATTGTTTTAAAGAAGTCTCTGGAGTACTAATCAACTTTGTGTGTGGTGTTCATAGGGAATGATGTTCACCAAGCTCTTCGTTGCCTGCTTGGCTCAGCTACATCACCTGCCCAGATTCGCTATCTCATTACTGGGTTGACTAGCGAGTTTGAGGGGCAAGTGGAGCACATAGAAAGGGATGGGATGCATTGGGGGTATCACTTTGTTGGTGTCTTTGGCTGGAGTGCAATGGCAGGATCTTCTCTGGCCAAGCCAAGCACCCTGAGGATGCCTTCTTTCAAACTGCATCTCATCAAGGATGGGTCTTGAGTTGCTTCATAAATGGTGCTCTAGTAGTTGAGCTTTCCTTTGTTGAAACTATAGTTTTGTTTCTGATGATCTGACAGCCATAGTTGGGAACTGGTGTTTGTTGCATTTGTGTTCTGGGGTACTTATCCATGCCCCTGGTTCTTTCTCCCTCCTTTAAGAGGCTATACACTTCATTTCCCTAATGAATCTTCTTTGGGCCTTGGCCCATGTCCTCCCAAAAAAAAAAAAAGTTCTTTTTTATAACGCAAACCATCAAACCAAGCTTTTAGGAGATCACAATGCATAATAATGCTATCTTCCAATCCAAGCACATTATGACATGTTATACTCTTGTGTTAGATATATGCCCTAGAAGCCAGATTGGCTGACATATATACACTTCTAGGAGCATAATTTTATAATTGAAATTTTAAAAATTAATAAAATTTTAGATTATTTTTCATACATGTTATGCATATTTAAATTGTGTCCATAAATCGTTCGAGTTGACCTGACAATGACACGTATTCTCAAGAGTTGAGAATTTGAGACGTGTCATTTGGGGTCAATTCCTAAATGCTCCCGATCATTAGATCCTCATGGGGATGGTGACTGATCCAGATAGATCGGTTCACGAATCGCTTTCCTTCATAGGTAGATAAGTCTCGAGTCTACAGTATAGGAACACTGGAGCGAGAGTGCAGATATTTGATAGAGATTAAAAATATTGAGCATGATCAATATGAGAAGTTACTTGGATGGCTGTCCACTCGTCAGTAACTTTCTCGATATTGTAGTTGTATACATAGTTCTTTAACCCGCTTTGACTGTTCATAGTGAGGTTGCTGTAGTTTGACTATACCAACACTTGGTTACCTAGCCATTCAGTACTGTTGGTGCAAAATCTGGTTGACGCTGGGATGAGCTGGAGTGGAGGACGAGGTCATCACTGATGACCTACAAAACAAAGTTCCGTCTAGAGCCGGTGGTGGTGGCTCCAGCAGGATCCTCCAACGATCAAATCAGCTCTTCTAGCTAACAGAAATGGAGTGCTCAAGCAAGGGTACGGCAGAGTTTAGGGAAGAAGAAGAGAGCTTAGAGCAAACGTATCTAGAGAGTCCATTTTTATAGACAGCTTGATTGATGGTGACAGCTGCAGCCGTCTGGCAGCGGGCCGCTCGAGGCCTGATGGAGTTCGGTACGTAGAGGAAGGTGTCGTCAGACTGATAGTAACAGCCATACCGTCCAATAACGGGCCGCTCGAGGTCTGGTGGAGTCTGTCACTGGGGGGCGCCGCCTGTAGCGTCGTCTGTAGCAGACTAATGGCGACCGTTCTTCGAGATTTAATGGCCGTAGTTCGGAGGAAGCAGACGTTGGTTGGTGAAAAACTCCGACATATATCAATTCCAGAGGAGTTCGAACTTCCAAAAAAAATACGGCTAGAGGGGATCATCCAGGAGAAATGCTAGCTGAAGGAGAGATCCGGAAGGAGTTCGGCTCTTGGATGACTTCGGCCGAAAGAGAAGTCCGAAAGAAGTTTGGCTCCTATAGAAATCCGACTGAAGGAGAGATCCGGAAGGAGTTTGGCTACCGGAGGAGTTCGGCCGAAGGAGAATTCTGGAAGAAATTCGACTCCTATAGAAGCTTGACTGAAGGAGTTCGGCTCCTATAGGAGTCCGACTGAAGGAGGGATCCGAAAGAAGTTCAGCTCCCATAGAAGTCCGATTAAAGGAGAAATCTGAAAGAAGTTCGGCTTCCGTAGGAGTCCGACTGAAGGAAAAATCTGGGAGGAGTTCGGCTCCCATAGAAGTCCGACTGAAGAAGAAATTCGAGAGGAGTTCGGCTCCCATAGAAGTTCGGCTTAAGGAGGGATCCGGAAGAAATTTGGCCCCCATAGGAGTCCAATCGAAGGAGAGATCCGGGAGGAGTTCGAGAGGAGTTCGGCCGCTGGGGGAGTTTGGCTGGGGCTCGACCGCTGAGGAGTTCGACTGGAGTTCGATCGTTGGAGAAGTTCGGTTGGGTTTGGCCGCTGGAGAGAGAATTTCCGATTGAAACTCTTCCGTAATTACCAGCTGCATTAGGCTAAGCACCAAGCTGGACTTCGGCAGGAGCGAAATTTATCCCCAACAATAGTCCCTCCACTCGCGAGTTCGAAACTCGAAAAAAGTACAAAAAGGGCGACTGCCGAAGTCCTCTTCAGGGCTCTGCACCAGTTCAGGTTGAAGCTCAAAGATCTTATCTCCAACCAAGGTTAACATTGAAGTTGAAACTCGGGGGATCTTATCTCCAGCCGAGATTGACGTTGAAGTTAAGGCTTAGGAGGATCCCGTCTCCAGCCAAGGTCCAGGAAGATCTTGATTTTCGTTGACGTTGCGGTTGAAGCTTGTGAGAGATCTTATCTCCAGCTGAGGTTGAAGGAGATCTTATCTTCTATTGATGTAGACTTTGAAACTCGAGGGAGATCTTATCTCTAGTCGAGATTGAAGTTGTAGTTGAAGTTCGGGGGAGATCTTATCTCCAGCCGAGGTTGACGTTGAAGTTGAAGCTTAGGAGAGATCTTATCTCCAGCCGAGGTTGAAGAAGATCTTCTCTTCTGTTGACGTAAACATTGAAGCTCGAGGGAGATCTTATCTCCAACAGTCGAGGTTGAAGGAGATCTTATCTCCTATTGACGCAGACGTTGAAGCTCGGAGGAGATCCTATCTCCAGCCGAGATTGAAGGAGATCTTATCTCCTATTGACGTGGACTCTGAAGCTCGGAAGAGATCTTATCTCTAGCCGAGGTTGAAAGAGATCTTATCTCCTGTTGACGTCGACTCTGAAGCTCGAAAGAAATCTTATCTCTAGCCGAGGTTGAAGGAGATCTCATCTTCTGTTGACGTAGACTCTGAAGCTTGGGAGAGATCTTATCTCTAACCAAGGTTGAAGAAAATCTTATCTCCTGTTGATGTAGACTCTGAAGCTCGGGAGAGATCTTGTCTCTAGCCGAGGTTGAAGTTGAAATTGAGGCTCGGAGGAGATCTAATCTCCAACCGAGGTTGAAGGAGATCTCATCTCCTGTTGATGCAGACGTTGAAGCTCGGAAGAGATCCTATCTTCCACCGAGGTTGAAAAAGATCTTATCTCTTGTTGATGTAGACTCTGAAGCTCGGAAGAGATCTTATCTCTAGCCGAGGTTGAAAAAGATCTTATCTCCTGTTGACGTAAAAGCTCGAAAGAGATCTTATCTCTAGCCGAAGTTAAAGGAGATCTTATCTCCTGTTGACATAGACTCTGAAGCTTGGAAGAGATCTTATCTCTAGCTGAGGTTGAAGGAGATCTTATCTCCTGTTGACGTAGACTCTGAAGCTCGGGAGAGATCTTATCTCTAGCCGAGATTGAAGCTGAAGTTGAGGATCGGAGGAGATCTCATCTCAAGCCGAGGTTGAAGGAGATCTCATCTCCTGTTGATGCAGACGTTGAAGCTCGGGGAAGATCCTATCTTCAGCCGAAATTGAAGGAGATCTTATTTCCTATTGATGTAGACTCTAAAGCTCGGAAGAGATCTTATCTCTAGCCGAGGTTGAAGGAGATCTTATTTTCTATTGACGTAGAAGCTCGGATGAGATCTTATCTCTAGCCGAGATTGAAGGAGATCTTATCTTTTTATTGACGTAGACTCTGAAGCTCGAAAGAGATCTTATCTCTAGCCGAGATTGAAGAAGATCTTATCTCCTGTTGACGTCAACTCTGAAGCTCGGAGAGATCTTATCTCTAGCCGAAGTTGAAGGAGATCTTATCTCCTGTTGACGTAAACGTGGAAGTTCGAAAGAGATCTTATCTCTAGCCGAGGTTGAAGGAGATCTTATCTCCTATTGATGTAGACTCTGAAGCTCGGGAGGGATCTTATCTCTAGCCGAGGTTGAAGGTGAAGCTCGGGGAAAATCTTATCTCCAGCAGCCGAGATTGAAAGAGATATTATCTCCTGTTGATGTAGAAACTCGGAAAAGATCTTATCTCCAACAGCCGAGGTTGAAGGAGATCTTATCTCCTGTTGTTGTCGGGCATAATGGAGCCATTGTCGGAGCATTTCCTCTCATCCCGTCTAAAATGAACGGGGCCTTTGCCTTTCCTCGCATTAGGACGAGGTTCTCCTCCTATTCCTAATGGGCTGTGGGGGCACATAAGGACCGTTGTTAGGATCCTCTCCCTCCATCTCATCTAAAATGAACGAGGCCTTCGACTTTGCTCGCATTAGGACGAGGTTCTCCTCCTGTTCCTAATGGACTGTGGGGGCACATAAGAACCGTTGTCAGGGCCTCTCCCTCCATCTCGTCTAAAATGAACGAGGCCTTCGACTTTGCTCGCATTAGGACGAGGTTCTCCTCCTATTCCTAACGAACTATGAGGACACATAAGGGCCGTTGTCAGGGCCTCTCCCCCATCTCATCTAAAATGAACGAGGCCTTCAACTTGCTCATGTTAAGACGAGGTTCTCCTCCTGTTTCTAACATGGCCACTATTGATTGCTTTTTTCCGACAGTACATTCTCAGATTCTCCGAGTCTCAAGTTCGTGGGGACGTTCCTCCGAGCTTCTTCATGCGGTAAGTCTCGAACCGGACGACCTCCTCTATTTCATATGGGCCTTTCCAATTCGGAGCAAGCTTCCCCTGACTCTGAGACTGAGAGATGGCGACTCGTCGAAGTACTCGACCCCCCAGAGATAGCGTCGATGATGCCGAGAGGCGGCCGATCTCGTTATTCCTCTCTCATTGGTGGTTCTAGCTGCGGTAGCACCATTGGCTTGCTTCAGGCCGACGTCTGTGGAGCATTGAGGGAGGCACAGTTGTGAAACCTTTTGGGGGAAACTTCTTCATGCCCTTCCATCAGGGCTTCCTTGACGATGAGCTCGAGGAGTTTGACCTCGCTTGCGCTCGAGAGGGTTCGTGAGCATGGCCAAGCTTCATTCGGCCCTCCTGTGAAACCTCCTGGGAGAACTTCGTGTTCTTTTGTCAGAGCTTCTTTGATGACGAGCTCGAAAGGGAGTTCGGCCTCATTTGCACTAGGGGAAAGTCCGTGAGCACGGTCGAACTTCATTCGGCCCTCCATCAACCATGGGTTTGCTAGACTCACCCGCCTGCCACTCTCCTACGGCTTCCTCATCCTTCAACTTGAAGGCTTCTTCCGCACGGACATATCCCTCGACCCGAGCTAGCAGATCGGTAAAGTCTCTGGGGTACTTTTTCAAGGAGAACAGCAAATCGTTCTTCCAAAGGCCGCCCTTGAGTGCGGCCATCGTAACTGACTGGTCCAAGTTCCGAACCTCCAACACAACAGCATTAAACCAGGTGACATAAGTACGGATGGATTCTTCCTCCTACTTGATGTTCATCAGGAAATTCGAACCTCGGCGTGGACGTCGGCTACTGACGAAGTAAACCGCAAACTGATGACTCATCTGATTAAAAGAGAAGATCGTATCTAGCTTCAATGTCGAGTACAAGTTTCTTGCTGCTCCCTTTAAGGTAGATGAAAAAGCTCGACATAATATGGCGTCTGATGCGCCATGGAGCAGCATCATAGTCCGAAAGACTTTCAGATGATCGACCGGATCAGAGATTCCATCGTAGCTTTCAAATCGGGGGAGCTTGAAGTTCGACAGAACAAGCTCTTGCATAATTCAAAGAGAGAAAGGAGGATCGGTGCGGACGTCGTCATTGTGAGCTGGGGCGATGTGGTCGAGCTCCTCAATCTACCGATCCATCCTTCGTAGTTTCTAATCAAGATCGTCGTCTCGGTCGTAGATCTTGGATGGCTTCCGACTACAGATGAGGAGGATCTCCTCCAGAGAAGAAGCATGATCCAAATACGGATCCTCTGCTCTCTCTATTTTTCCTTCTCAAGGGCAATGGGTATGCTAGCCCAAGTGTTCTTCCTTGGGACCGATTTTCGACATCCTGATGGCAGATTTTCTGATGGAGTCGCCGTCGGAAGCTGCCACATGGCCTGCACCATCTCGATGAGGCCCTGAACCCGCTGCATCAGCAGGTTAAACTGCTCTGAATCTACCATGGCTGCCAATAGAGGTGGAGGTTGAAGTGCCGGTGATGGAGCAGGAATGGATGGATTCTGCTCAAATCTGACGGCAGCAGTAGATCTCCGGGTAGTCGCCTTCTTTTGAGGCATTTCTTGAGATTGAGGAAGAAGGAGATGAACCTTAGAGAAGAAGGTCGGCAGGATCAACTGAGCACTCCTTTAAGAACAAAGATATCGCAGAGACAGAGGCCCTTCCTCGAGCGCCAATTCTGTTGGTGCAGAATCTGGTTGACGCCGGAACGAGCTGGACTGGAGGAAGATGAGGTCGTCATCGATGACCTGCAAAATAAAGTCCCATCCGAAGCCGGTGGTGGTGGCTCCGACAGTACCCTCCGACGATCAAGTTTGCTCTTCTAACCAACAGAAATGGAGTGCTCAGGCAAGGATTCGACAGAGTTTCGAAAAAGAGAAGAGAGCTTAGAGCAAACGTATCTGGAGGGTTCCTTTTTATAGACAAAGCTTGATTGATGGTGACAGCTGCAGCCATCTGGCAGCGGACTGCTCGAGGCCTGGTAAAATTCGGTACAGAGAGGAAGGTGTCGTCAGGCTGATAGTGACAGCCATACCATCCAGTAGCGGACCGCTCGAGGCCTGATGGAGTCTATCATGGAGAGGGGGCGCCTGTAGCGTCGTCTGTAGCAGACTGATGGCGACCGTTCATCGAGATTTAATGACCGTAGTTCGGAGGAAGCAGACGTTGGTTGGTGAAGAACTCCGACATATATCAATTCCAAAGAAGTTCGGACTTCCAAAGAAAATACGGCTAGAGGAGATCATCCGGAAGGAACGCTAGCTGAAGGAGAGATCTAGAAGGAGTTCGGCTCCTGGATGAGTTCGGCCGAAAGAGAATTCTAAAAGAAGTTCGGCTCCTGTAGAAGCTTGACTGAATGAGTCCGAAAGGAATTCGACTCTTGTAGGAGTCCGACTGAAGGAGGAATCCGAAAAAAGTTTGGCTCCCATAGAAGCCCGACTGAAGGAGAAATCCGGAAAGAGTTCGGCTCCCATAAAAGTCCGACTGAAGGAGGAATCCGGAAGGAGTTCGGCTCCCGTAGAAGTCCGACTGAAGGAAAAATTCGGCAAGAGTTCGACTTCCATAGAAGTTCGACTGAAGGAGGGATCCGAAAGAAGTTCGACTCCCGTAGGAGTCCGATCGAAGGAGAGATCCGGAAGGAGTTCGACCGCTAGGAAAGTTCGGCTGGAGCTCGATCGCTGAGGAGTTCGGCTGGGGTTCGGTCGTTGGAGGAGTTCGGTTGGGTTCGACCGTTGGGGAGAGAATTTTCGATTAAAGCTCTTCCATGATTACCAGCTACATTAGGCTAAGCACCAAGCTAGACTTCGGCGAGAGCGGGGTTTATCCCCAACAGGTATCTTGCGGTGTATGTTAGTTATAGTAGGTCTATTGTAAAAATAGGGTGTGCATCAAAATGGAATCCATCGACCCTGACAGATAGAGAGAGGTCCTATGTAGTTCATGATATTGAGTCCTAAAATCCATGACCATAATGGATAAATGATGGAAGAGTTTCCATAAGATTTCACATAGATTCAAGTTGATTGAATCTAGCATATGACAGACGAATGGGTTTGACGAGTTATCCTTGACCTGCATCTTATCGGGACTCATGACAGAGGAACCAAACTACACGATAACTGCACCTTAAGGTTCTTTTTCAGTTATGATGGTTTGCGACTACATATTACTAGATGTCACTGGTGGATAGTGGGACCCACGAGCATCATTCTGGATCAATGATCCTTCTTGGGTCTGAGTTGGAATTATTCCAACTCATTGAAAGGAGTTTCAATGATATTATGATGGAGATCATGGTATATCTCATTATCTGACAGAATTGAACCTATGGAGTCACACATTAAAAGATTTAATCTTGGATTGACCAATTGAGCTTATCCCAATTGGATTAGGATTTAGTGAAATCCTATTGGATTTAGATGCAGCATGCTAGCACGTGGTTAAATCCAATTTCTTTTTTGAACTTAAATCTTTATTAGATAAGGATTAGATCAAGTCAATTGCCTTAATCCTTAACTAATCCATTTAGGTTTTGTGGAAACCTAATTGAGCGCCCAAAAGGATTGGATCAAGTCAAGAGTTGACTTAATCTTTTCTCCCTTGAATCTCCAACTTGGCATTATTTTATAAGAAAAGGATTAAGGAGGGCACATGCCACCTCTAAATGAGAACCAAAGAGGCACACGCCTCCTCTCTTTTTGGCAACTCCATGGGTGCATACCACATGAGATGGTGTGGAAAGCGTAAGAGAGCACACACCTTTCCATACGAAAAGTATGAGGGTTGGCAAAGGTTAACACCTCTTCTGGTTTCTTTTTTGGATTTGATCTTATTCCAATTTGGGCTCATTTTCTTGGGAAGAAAATCAGAATAAAAGGCATACTGTTATGAGATAACAATTATCCTTTTAAACTTGATTGGATTCCAATCTAGACTGATTTTCTTGGAAAAAAAAATAGAATAAAAAGTATATTATTGCAAGATAACAATTGTCCTTTTAATCATGATTGGATTTGATTCTGAAAGGGCTCTATATAAAGAACTACTTTTGGGTTCAAGAAAAAAAGAGAAAATCCGATTTTTCATCTCTACCTACTATCCATGCCTTCTCTCCCTTTCCTCCCTATCCCATGCCCAAAGTTGTTGGGTGCCATTATTTGATTGGCCTAAGGTGTTAGGCCAAGTCTCTATTATGCCAAGTAGAGAAAAATTTGATCTCAAGGGTTGAGATCTCGAGGAAAAAGATCAGTTACCGATCAAGGATCCCAGAAAGGCAAAAGAAGGGCGATCCAGATCTGTTCCGATGGATACCGTGGAGGCCGAACATGTGTGCGGCTCTGCAGAAACCTCATCGGATTACCACGATCATCGGACTGCGGTGTTCAGCCATCTGCGCAAAGGTATAACTTTAATCTCTAAATCTGTTTTTAATTTTCAACATCTTAATTTCAATATGTGATCGAACCTGTAGCATATAGATTAGATCTACATCATGTATGTTAGTTGATTTAAAAGTTTTAAATCTAGATCCTTCTAGCTTCTGCTGCGATGGACGATTTCTACATGCATATCTTGAATGTTAGACATCCTTCATCTTGAACACCATATAACCTTGTTCCACCAGATCCTATAAGACAATACTTTGCCAAACAACAGAATTCCTGCACCTATGCTAAAACAAATTTTACTACAATGCCACTCATATTAATTCCAGCATTGTTCTGTGATCCTTTCCATCCCCCAGCCAAACAACAATGATGCATCAAAAACTTGCCATACGCAGCCTTTTACCACTTATCTTATTCCTTCACATCTACACATTCAATCCCATCCTCCCAACAATATAGAACCTAATCTTCCACCATCAGTAAGAAGTTAAATCCACATCATCTCCATTTTTACCCAAACAATATACTTAAAATGCCATGACAATGTGTGTCCAACTGTTAATCCTAAGGGCATTGCACACAATAACCTAGAACTGTGATATGGATGATCCATATATCTAAATATTCTGTATATTTCCCAAATCTTATTCATATATTTCCAAATTTGGCTATAACTAATCACTTTTAAGAGAAAATTACCAAACTGTTTCCACTTTCCCCTGACAGATATGGCTCTATCTTGAATCAAAATCCAACCGCAAGTCCGATGCTTATGATCATGTGACTATTGTACATCACTCCAGTGACTAATTTAGAAACATAATTTAGACATAGCTCATACAAGTGGTACTTCAGTTTGTCAGAACACATGAATAAGAATGAACATGAATGAATACATGAAAACACGCATACATGGATAACAGTGGCAATGAAGCTTGTAATAGCTGAAACACTAGCAGTCAAGCTAGTCACAAGATTATATTACTCATAAAATAGAAACCAAAATAAAGTGATAAAAAGAAGAGACGAAGGCACCTTGCACAAATAATGCATGAGAGTCATTTTGTTATTGCGTGCACGTGTGTCGGTGAGTTTGAGAAGGCTATCCAACCGAAATCCGATGGCAGAACCTGCAATTATGGAGAACTGGTTGAAAGTCATTTTGCACAGGCAAAGCACAAATAGTGGTTACAACCATCTCAAGCCTATCAAGCTGATATCCTGCATGAACAGGAGAACTAACTCGCTCACATGGTAAACACTTAAGTCAAAATCTGGATGCCCATTATGGAAACCAGAACTATTGACAAAAGGATCAAGTGGTGAATAAAATGATCAAAAATAACTCAAGAACCTCCAATATTGTTAAAGAAACTGAAAGTCAAAGAAATTGAAATAAGTTGGTAAAACAACAGGAACTCCTAATAAAAAACAAATTCTGACATAGGCAGCAATTGTTCCAAGAAACCTCCTGTATCAAGATATATCTACTACATTAGGTTGTCCAAAGATGGCTGCCTTAGCGCCTGGGAATCCCAGCCACCTAGGCACCCACGCTTTTGTAGGTTCCTTGTAGGGTGGCCACCTATGTGCCTAGGTTGGCACCTAGTAGAGAACAAAGGCATCTAATGACCAGTATGTAACAACGTGGCACCTTCATTGCCATCCATTAATTAAGTGCTATTTATTGATTTTTAAATTGGTTTAAAAAAGAAGGATGACAATTCAACAATCATTTTGCCTTTCTAATTATTAATTTTGCATATGAAGATAGAAGAACGAAGCTCAATTGTTGACATAGTTTGCTGATTTGTAGCACACTTAAACATTCACATGTTTTGCTGATTTGTTGACATACTTGGCTGATTATGTAGCTTTTTGAAGTATGCATCATGAGAGGGACTGATTTGGTGTGTCATCTTGTAGTCATTAATCAAGCTCGAAATAAGCTGGATCATTATTTTAAAAGCAAATAGTCAAAATTAGAGCTGAGACCATGAAAGAACAATAAAACTAAAATTCACTGTTCTATAGGTGAAACATAATCTTAATCATCTAGCTTTTTCTCAACTATTTGGGCTTGGCATTCTATAGCTAACACTAAGTTTGGATTCTTCCACAAGAGAGACCTATTATGCTAATACACTTAGAAGTCAATTGAAATAAGTAACTAGTTGCTGAAAATGCAAAACCCACAGTTTCTTATAGCTTTTTATAGTTTATGGTGATCTAGAAGGCTCAATGTCTTAGCAAGTCCTATCCCTGTCCATGTTAATATAGGAGCCACATTGTGCTGTAAGTTAATGGTGCTTTCTGAAGGCCTCATACACTTAATCTTTATGTTTTTTAAATAAATATTTTTAAGCAAACAATGAATTTTCTCTCAAAAAACCTACACTGATAAACATGGATGTAATAATTAATGATGTCCAGATTCCGAAAGAAAAGTCATCCAACAAAAAATAATTAATCATTGGGATTTGCATGATCACTGAAGGACAGCGGACAGCATTGAAACTGATATTAATACTAAAAATGTTGCCTTCTCCAAAAAAGTGAAAATATCCATAATTTAATGATAGATATCTATTAGCTCAAAGATAGCACAAGTTTGGAATCATAAAACCAGTGATATTCCCAAATATAGTTGTTTTTTATATCAAAACCATCATATCAGTGACGTGTCAAATAGGTGATAACTAAGTCTAAAGAAAGTCGATTTCGTAGCCTATGCGACTAGAAGAAAATTTGGCTTGTAATTGCATTGATATTTGTAATTCTGAGACTAGAAGAAAGCCAAATTAGTAGCCTATATGACTAGAAGAAAATAGGCATCCCATTGTAATTTCATTGATAATTGTAATACAGATAAAAAAAGATGGTTGATTCATGTTAAAGCACCATATCTGTTATTCTGACTCACCCCTGGCAGTTCCCTGGTTCAATGCATTTCCCAAAGAAAGAATTGTTTGCATGATTCTTTTTAATTTCATAGAATTTCGGACCTGATAACATGGAGGTATATATAGGTTAGTGATAATACATAAACACAGCTAATATCGTAAGCTAGAAAGATTGAATAGTTACCTCTTCAGCTGCAGAGTTAATGATGTTCAAGTTACTCCTAAGGTCGGCAACCTGGAATAATTAAATTTTAAATGGAAGTATTTTGCATTAATATATAAATATATAATAAACATACTATATTGGAAGCAGTGCACACTGAAAACATTAACTGTGACCTGGGAACGGAATTGTATCTTAAAGGAGAAGACTCTCAGCTTGGCTTCCACCCTTGGTACCTTCATCAACTCTAAAAAGAACTGGCAGGAAATGTAAAAGGAGCACAAGTCAGCAACTATTATAGGAACATAATGTCCAATGACTCCAATCTATACGAAATGTTATCATATACAGCTCAATACTTTCAAATTTCAATCACAAGCAAGGATCAGGAAGTTCCAGTACTTTGATTAGGTTTCTTGAGGGTTCACAAACAGCAAGTTGAAGAAGTGATAAGGCAATGAAACGATAATTAACAAAGGAACCAGACCAGCAACTATATCGGTTAATGGATCATCAGATGCAACCACTATCAGACTCTAAGACATAGATATTATGATCAAATTCTAATCGAAATCCAGCAAGAATTTGATCTAATAGTCTTTGCATGTCTGTCTTATTCAAGGTTGTAGAGTTTTCATCTAGGCATAGGGGTGCCATTAGACCAGGCCAGCCTTAAAAGGAAGGGCTCAAAAATTAAGGGTGAACCAAAGCCGAAGAAGTTAAAGCCTGCACGAATTTGGTCCAAGCTCAGGCAAAGGATTTTAAGAAAATCAGCATAGGCCCAACTCTAAACCTAGCATGGCCAAATAAAGAGTCCAACCTAGTATGTCTAACCCAGCCCCGAGCCTAGGCATGGTCATTTAGCACCAAGCAAAGTTAGTGCAGACTTCTGCACAGCCCATCAGGCATGTTTACACCCTATTGGCGAGCTTAGGTCCGATAGCAGATTAATTACTTCTCAGCTGCACCCACTTACTAAGGATATCTTCATGATTTCCTGGCCAAACATAAAACTTGGCTTCTTAGGCAAATTGCTTGGATGGGGCAATGAAGGCAAGAATGTCAAGATCACTGATGGATGGAACAGATTCGTATGGTATCAATTAGAGACTATTGGGTGCATCAAACTTGACTAGAACTGGTACTATGACCACATTTCAGCCTAAATTTAACAAGAAAGTGAATAGTTTGATAGAGTTTTCTGAGCAAGAATTTCAACTTAACCAAGGTTTTTATAACTTTTAGCTGTATCCAGTTATTAGAAAAAGCATCCTCTTTCTCTATCTCTCTCTTGCACGTGCACGCTGTGTGTGCACACATGCATGTGCTGATGGCCAAAGGGCATTATATTACTTTATGAAGATTACATGTACACAACCAGTCCTAACCAGGGCCAGCAAGTCAGTAGGCAATTCCATACCTAGAAAGTAGAAACCATCACCAAATTTACAGCTACCATAAAATCAGTTGGCCACTGATTGGCCTCCCAGATATCAGAAGTTGTGCTATACATTTTCTGACTTACCATAACAGTTTACACTTTCCAGCTTGGGGAATCTGTTGGCCCAGCTGGTTGTGCCAAAACAATCCTAAGACTCATTGTCAGATCTGTAACTGGTTACACATATAGAACTATATGGTCATCCAATACAGAGTCTAGGCTGATTTATTTTTGGGTATGTTTTGGAAGCCCCAAAGTAGGATATAAAGGGGCTTTCTTTGCAATCTGAAAAGAGGGCCCCTAGATAGATGGGCTCAATGACTAGAAGAAGAAGGAGCTGATGACCCTAAGAGAAATCAGACTGATGATAAGTTAACCAGACTAGGTCTTGTATTCAGATGTTTTTATATGTGTGACTGGCTTTTTGACATATTTTAGATGTTTTTCTGAAACAAAGTCCAGCTGTTGGAATTCTGTCAATAACTTCTAATGATGATGCCACATTATTTCCACAGAGCTGCATTAATAAGATGCCAAAAACAGCTCGTGAGCTTACAATCACTAACTTTAGCACTATGGCAATACCACAACAGCATCCCTCAATCAGCCAAATAGAAACAGAAAACAGAAAAGAAATGAGCTAACCTGCTCACATTTCCCTAAGCTTTCTTTATCACCATTATAACTCTGCAAAGTCAGGTAAAATCTATAAGGCGAGGAGGACAAAACAAGAAAAAGAACTTGCACTAGTTATTCCATACAAATAAAAAAGTGCCAGAGGTGGTATAGCAGATAAAGGAAACTTAATAGCTGTTTGAATGGTGTAAGTGACAACGCAAATGTACCTTGAGTAGGTCCATTTCATCCTTTGTTGGACAGAACTTTATGAGGTTATCTACTTGATCGACATCCAAAACAGAATCATCAAGAGCAAGCAATGAACTCTGAAATAAAATGCATGACAGTCACGAGATATTGAAACCAAGAAGAAAAAGAAGCTACATACACTAGCGCACCAAAAACTATAAGAAATGAAGCAAAGAGAATTTTTAAACCTAGAAAATAAGTTGTCCTATCAAAAAATTGAAACAAAAAAAATATATGAAAAATCATATCAAATTCCATTCAGTTTCTATCTTTTTAGGCTCATGCCAAACTGACGTCAAACCTATGCTTTATCTTTTAGCCGTGTGCCATTAGAACAAACAAGACAACTAGAATTAAGTGGCAAAAATATACTCATGCATGCAGCATGTATAAAGGAACATGCACCCACGCATGCATGCATACACGTGCACAGGGCCTTGCACACACATGCATGCAACCACCCACCCACCCCCACACACAACCACACATGCACACAGGCACGGACATGTGTGCGTGTGCATGCACATGCATGCATGCACAAACACACACACACATATACATACATATATGTATGTATGTTTATGTATGTTGTAATGTGTGCGTACATATATGAGTATGATCACTATATACATGGGGGTTCTTTGCACTCACCATAAAATTCCATTTTAATGGTTAAAAGATAAAAATGTAAGCAATTGGAAGTGACTATAATGACCTAAAATATCTATACACAAAAAATCACATGGCTTGGACCAGTCACCCAATGATATAATTGTAATGGAATGTTATCTGTTGATTTTGGGGTGACCTAATGCTTAGTCTAGGGGTCCAGAAAACATGATTTTTTGTATAAAGATATTTTAAGCTTTTATATAACATCCAATGGCTTGCATTTTCATTTTTTGACCACCAATATTGAATTTGGTGATGCATGTAAAGTTCTTTCTTTACATCCTACGTCTATTATAACCACACTATATACATGGAGAGAGAGAAGGGAGGGGAAGAGACCACATGTATATTACAGTTTACAATCACCCAATGCATTCATAGAGCAAAGCATCAAAAAGATATCATTTATAATTTACTAATAAATAATGGCAAAGGTTTTGAGATTGGCTTCATGTTTAAGCAAGGCTCCACCTTGTAAAAACACTAAAAACTACCCCACCTCCATGTGCTCCCACCATACTGAAAAAATTGTAAAATCCCCATGCTCCACGGATAACAGAAAATATGACATGTGCAGGATCCTATTTGCAATAATTCCAGCTCCATCTGCTTACCATCAAATCAGGCAATGGAATCTTAACCTTTGTAAGCATTATTTCACAATTATTAGCCCTTCTAAGATCAATCTGCAAAAGAAAAAAGAAGAATTATAAACTATCACATATATCAATAATTTCTGTTTAACATAATGTACTAACCTGCTACAAAAGCTAAATGTTTGGACAACACTATCAAGTAAAGAAGAAATTTTATCGCTATATTCAGTGCCAGCATATTAAGGAACTGCTATCTTTCTACTCAACAACATCAACAACTATCCAAAACAAAGAATTGCTTAAGCTTCTAATCTCAGATGAATAAATTACCTGGATATTTAGTCTGGAACCCAAATAGTGTAAAATTTTGGTCTTCTGTTTCAGTTTAATTTATCATGTTAGCATATCCATTATCTTCATCTCTTGGTATAACTCTTGGTAGTAAAGCACCTTTCTTGTATTCCCTATTTGTCGTTTATTGTCCTAACATTTGATCATAAAAATATGCCAGCAACAATCAATCCAAAGAGTTGTCTATGATATGCAATTTACTACTACCTCCTCTCATAACTAAAGACCTCATGCCTCTAAGAAGTTTTCTTAAGATGGAGGAGGAAACTCAATCAATTCAGAATATCAAATTACGAGGTTTAATTGTTATTACCAACCATGAAGGTTTAATATCTATCAGCCTAACACTTAATTTGTGTCTCCATAATTAATCAGACTATATTTTTCTATTCATGTTCATCATCAAGCAAAGAAACTTATTCCTTTGCACATTTGTGACAACAAAATATAACCAGCGGGGAAATCACACAGGGCAAACTAGAAAAGAAAGGAACATATACAACATCAAAGGAAAAGATTGATCAGATGTCTAAAACTGGTAGATCTGCCAAATTAAGTAATAATGATAAATTCTGTCAAAAAGTTATACATATTTGCATGCAGTGCATACATAAAAAATGCATAATATAAAACTTAAAAAAAAGTGATCTAAGTTGCTTCAGGGTATTGTGCATGTGTGTGCCTGTATAACTGGAAAAGTGAATTGTTTCAGAGATCGAGTGGTTGGTTTAAATCATGTATTCTGAAACCCAGCCAGGTTTTTCAGAAATAAGAAGCAGTGAGTACCAGCTTCCATACCCATTTTTTCCATTCGACCAAAAAACCCAAATCTTACACTCTGGAAAGAATTTTATAATCATTCCTTCTAGCAAAACAAGTAACGAAGAAGGATTCAGTAAGGCTAATTCTATATTGATGGGAAAGACTATTTCTATAATTGCTAGTGTTGAGAACCTGATCCACCTGATAAGGACAAAATGCTGTGATCCCATCTAATCAGTTTTTTTTTTTCTTGTTGAATTGACTATATCATTGAATAATACTCCTGTTTTTGTTGCATCATTCTTCCTTATCATCTAATCAGTTTTTTTTTTCTTTTTGAATTGACTATATCATTGAATAACACTCCTGTTTTTGCTTCATCATTCTTCCTTTTTCTTTAAGGATCCTTTTGGTTGGGGTATATCAAATTACAAGATAATTTAATAATTTCAGAAAATTATTTATCTAAGAAAATGATTAAAGAGAAAAATAACTTTTACTATGTTTGGTTGGTGGAAAAATTACTCCAAAAAATGACACCGGAAATGGATTATTACGTTTGGTTGGAAGTAATCCTATATGAAAATATGGCAAAATTTATAAATATACCCTTCAATATAAAATTTTTTTTAATACTAGGATAGTATTGTTATCTCCAATTAGTTTTTATATGATGATCATAATCACATAATTCTTTGCATGATGCCATCTCCATCTTAATTATTTTACAAAAGCTCTTTACTAAATGAATTTTGAAGGATATTAGAATAAAGTCAATGATTATATATGCAGCTTTATTGGAGGTATTTTTGTCAAATATGGATTACCACCACTCGGAAATTTGTCAAATACCAACCCCCATGGTATTTGTTTTACCTTTTCTCTCCGAAAAATAAGCATGCGATCCACCAATTTTTTTATCATCTCTCTCATCCACTTTTCATACCAAACATGATAATCTGACATAAAAATCATCTTCCCATGCCAAGTTACCCCCAACCAAACAGCCCTAAAGATAGAGAATTGAATCAAGTCCTTTTTTGCTTGATGCCCTTCTTCTTTCTCCGTCCTTTAAAAGACGGAGAATTGAATCAAATAAAGTGTCTCTGTCTAAGAAGGGTATGTATCGAACGAGGTATCAATGGGTGGCTCTAGGAATCACAAACAGAGGCTAAAGGCCTTGCATTTTATAATAAAGGAGGTAAAAATTTAAGTTATAAGTAAGATAATACCCAATAACACTACATTTAGTTCATCAAAATGAGCATCGAAATGGAGTAGGATTTCCAACATTGGCCTCATTCCAATTTTTGGCATGACAATAAAGATGAAGTCACAATTCTTTGGAATTACAACTCCTTCATTCAAAGGAATGGTGATTCCAGTCAAGGTTTGCAATTTCAACATTGAGTATCATATAGGTACTTCAAGGATAGGGTTCAATATCAACACTCATCATGCAAATATGTACACCATTTTGCTATCAATGCAGCATTTTTTTTGCTTTTTTCAATTTTTTTTTTTATTTTTGAGGATCATTTTAAGGTTTCTGGATGTTTAAAAGTTGTATAGCATACTTATAAAGTACCCAATTAAGTCTCAATTACTATTCAAAGTGCCCAATTAAGGTTAATGATACTTTTAAAATATCTATGTGAGGAAAGAAGAGGAAAAAGGGAAAAAAAGAAAGAAAAGAATGGAAGGAAGGAATGTAGAAGAAAAGGAAAGAAAGAAAGACAATATGGAGGGGAAAAAAAGAAAGACAAGAAGGAAGAAGGAAGAAAGAAGAAGAAAAAAGAAAGAAGGAAAGGAAAGAAAAAGAAAAAGGAAAAAAAAGAATAAAAGAAGAGAAAGAATGAATGAATGAAAGGGAAGATGACGAAAGGGAAAGAACGAAACAAAGGGAATAAGAAGAAAAAAGGGAAGGGAGAAGAACGAGAAGGAAGGAATGAAAGAAGAAAAAGGAAAGAAGGAATGGAAGGGAGAAGAAAAAGAAAGAAAGGAAGGGAGAAGAAAAAGAAGGAAAGGAAAAAAAGAGTAAGGGGCCAAACCACTCCAAACGAGTGGAATAGGATGATTACACTATTTGGGTCAATTCAAGCCCCTTACCGAACCAAAAAGCTGAACCAACTGACACCATGCCACAAGGTTCATTGTGCCAATACTAGAGCCCAAACCAATTGGCTGACAGTTTGGTTCAATACAACCCCATGCCATTCTGGATTGGGCCCAAACCAACATAGAGAGAAGGTGGAGGGAGAATAGGAAAGGGAGAGGGAAAGAGGGCCTCCAGAAGCCGCTGGAGGGCTGTCGAGCTTGCAACGTCGCTACCAAGCTTGGTGAAAGTGAGAGGAGGGCGGAGGGTGGGAAGGAAAGGGAGAGGAAGGAGAGGCCACCGGAGACCCGATGAGACCACTGCACCACTGTCGAGACCGATGAAGGCCAGAGGATGGCGGTTCCTCCGGCCTTCACCGGCCTCAATGATGCCCTTCTCCAACCTTCACTAGCCTCAGCAGTGGCGCAGCGGCCTCGCCAACCCCATGGAGGCCTCCTCTCCCTCTCCCTCTCCTTCCCTCCCTCCAACCTCCTTCGGCTTCCACCAAGCTCCGCAATGGCATAGCCTCAACTACCTCTAGCGACATTTGGATGCACTCTCTCCGTCTCCTTCTCCTTTCCTCACCCTCTCTCTTCCTCTTTTTCCTTCTCCCTCTCTCCCTCCTCACCAGTTTCTCGTTTCAAATGTTGGAACCATCCCAATCGGTCATTAGTATGATTCAACACACCCCAAACCGGGTTGCTCAATGTGGTTTGGCAAATCCTGCCACATCGGTTAGGGTCGGTATGCCCTGCACCAGGTAGTACGGATTGGTAAAGCCTTGATTCCGGTTATACATTGGAGGAATTGTTATTCCCATGAAAATGTGAATGATATTTTTGTCAGTGAACTGATTAAAATTATTTATAGTATAAAATAGTAACCAATGACATATTACGATACATAATTAAAAAATGATTTAATACAAAAATAATCTCAAATTATATTTTATTAGAAACTAGTGAAATATCAAGTAGTATGCATTGTAATATTAGATCAACTATTACCTAAGGTTTTATTATGTATCATATACTAGCGAATGGGCATTAAGCAATGCATGTTAAGAAAAAAATAGAAACATAAAATATAAAATATAATTGAATAAAAATGATAAAAATATCATAAATAAATATTAAAAATTGACTAACATAAATTAAAAATAGTAAATAATAAATTCAATAAAATTTAACATATAAATGAAATAAAATTAAAAATATAAAAGATAACTAGCCAAGATTAAAATTAAAAAGAAAATATTTGATTCACAATAAAACAAAAAAATTAATTAACAAGTTATAAAAAGGAAATAATATCAATGGCATCATGTCAAAGAAAATAAAAATAGAAATTTAAGTGGCATATTGAATAGAAAAGATAAAAGTATATTAAATAAATATTAAAACCATATAGAATAGCTAACATATTAATAAATAACTAAAAAAATAAAAGTATTAAAAATAAAATATTTGATTTAGGATATAAAATATAAATAAAATAAAAAAATGAACAGAAATAGAAAATAATAGTAATGATATATCTAAAAAATAGTATGAAATAAAAAATATAAAAGAATACTAATGATATATCAACAAATTGATATAAAATTGACTACCTCCTAATCTGTAACTAGTTAAATTAAATATTTGGAATTTCACAGCCATTTCTTTTCCAAGCATTCCTTTGACCAAGCAAGGGAATGACAGTCATGATTCCTGTTGGTGCAGAAATCCGTCGCCGCCGGAGGTCGCCGCAATCGAGGCCGCTGGG
Source organism: Cocos nucifera (assembly GCA_006176705.1). NCBI lineage: Eukaryota > Viridiplantae > Streptophyta > Magnoliopsida > Arecales > Arecaceae > Cocos > Cocos nucifera. Next base: position 974,285 of record QRFJ01000424.1, read on the forward strand.
CGCCGCCGGGGACCTGCAAAACGAAGTCCCGTCCGAAACCGGTGGGGTGGTGGCTCCGGCAGGACCCTCCGACGGTCAAGTTAGTTTCCGACCAACAGTAATGGAGTGCTCGGAATGAGTTCCGAAGCTTAGAGAGTCGAGAGTTCAGAGAGCTTAGCCTTAGTATGTCGGGAGGGGTCCTTTTATAGCGGAGCTTAGTTGATGGTGACGGCTGTGCCGTCTGGCAGAGAGTCGACGGGCAGCATGGAGTTTGGTACGGAGAAGAAGGCGTCGTCCGGTAGATCGTGGGAGCCATACCGGCGAGTCGTGGGCCGCATGGAGTCCGGTACGGAGAGGAAGGCGTCGTCCGGTAGATCGTGGGAGCCATACCGGCGAACCGTGGGCCGCATGGAGTCCGGTACGGAGAGGAAGGCGTCGTCCGGTAGATCGTGGGAGCCATACTGGCGAGTCGTCGGCCGCATGGAGTCCGGTACGGAGAGGAAGGCGCCGTCCGGTCTTGCTGCAGGCGACAGTTCGTCCAATGGAGTTCGGACTTGTAACAGAGTTCGGCCGAGGGGGAAGCTGGGGGAGTTCGTCTGGCTGAAGGGTCGGTCCGAAGGAGCTCGGCCGTGGGAAGTCCGAAGGAGTTCGGCTGCATGGGCTCGCCTGGGGTCGGTCCGAAGGAGCTCGGCCGTGGGAAGTCCGAAGGAGTTCGGCCGTGGGAAGTCCGAAGGAGTTCGGCTGCATGGGCTCGCCTGGGGTCGGTCCGAAGGAGCTCGGCCGTGGGAAGTCCGAAGGAGTTCGGCTGCATGGGCTCGCCTGGGGTCGGTCCGAAGGAGCTCGGCCGTGGGAAGTCCGAAGGGAAAACCCGAGAGGAGTTCGGGTGGCGGTGGGAGTTCGGCCCGGAGCCTGGCGCTGGGGAGTTCGGCAGTTAGGTAGTTCGGCTCGGACCTTGGCGCAGGGGAGTTCGGCCTCTAGGCAGTTCGGCCGCGGTAGGGGCTCGGCCTGGCGCCTGGCGCTAAAGCTCTTCAGCGGCTACTGGTTACATTGGGCTGAGCGTCGGGCCGGGCTTCGGCAGGAGCGGGATTTATCCTCAACAGTAGCCCCCCCACTCCCGAGTTCGAAAATTGAAGGAAGGGAGTACCAAAACAGGCGACTGCCGAAGTCTTCTTCCAGGCTCCGCATTTGTTGCAGCTGAAGCTCGGGGGAGGTCTCATCTCCAGCCAATATTGACGCTGAAGTTGAGGCTGAGGCTTGGGGGAGACCTCATCTTCAGTCGATGTTTGGAGTTGAAATGGAACTCGTTTCCAGCTAAAGTCGATGAAGCTGATGTTGAAGCCGAAGTAAAACTCGCCTCCTTCGGTCGAGGTCGGATTTGAGCTCCTCGGGGACGACATTGTCCTCATCAGTTGAAGTCGACTCGAGGGAGACCTCCTCTCTTGCAGCCGAGGTTGAAGTGCGCGCTCGGGGGTGTTCTTATCTCCTACGGCCGAGCTTCCCTCGGGGGAGATCTTATCTCCTGCGGCCGAGGTTGGTGCTCGCGTTAGGACGAGGTTCTCCTCCTGTTCCTAACCGAGGTTGTCCCGGTCGCTTCGGGAGAGATCTTATCTCTAGCCGAGGTTGGTGCTCGTGTTAGGACGAGGTTCTCCTCCTGTTCCTAACCGAGATTGTTCCGGTCGCTCGGGAGAGATCTTATCTCTAGCCGAGGTTGGTGCTCGTGTTAGGACGAGGTTCTCCTCCTGTTCCTAACCGAGGTTGTTCCGGTCGCTCGGGAGAGATCTTATCTCTAGCCGAGGTTGATGCTCGTGTTAGGACGAGGTTCTCCTCCTGTTCCTAACCGAGGTTGTTCCGGTCGCTCGGGAGAGATCTTATCTCTAGCCGAGGTTGTCAACGGTCGCTCGGGAGATCTTATCTCTAGCCGAGGTTGATGCTCGTGTTAGGACGAGGTTCTCCTCCTGTTCCTAACCGAGATTGTTCCGGTCGCTCGGGAGAGATCTTATCTCTAGCCGAGGTTGATGCTCGTGTTAGGACGAGGTTCTCCTCCTGTTCCTAACCGAGATTGTTCCGGTCGCTCGGGAGAGATCTTATCTCTAGCCGAGGTTGATGCTCGTGTTAGGACGAGGTTCTCCTCCTGTTCCTAACCGAGGTTGTTCCGGTCGCTCGGGAGAGATCTTATCTCTAGCCGAGGTTGTCAACGGTCGCTCGGGAGAGATCTTATCTCTAGCCGAGGTTGGTGCTCGTGTTAGGACGAGGTTCTCCTCCTGTTCCTAACCGAGATTGTTCACGGTCGCTCGGGAGAGATCTTATCTCTAGCCGAGGTTGGTGCTCTCGTGTTAGAACGAGGTTCTCCTCCTGTTCCTAACCGAGATTGTTCCGGTCGCTCGGGAGAGATCTTATCTCTAGCCGAGGTTGGTGCTCGTGTTAGGACGAGGTTCTCCTCCTGTTCCTAACCGAGATTGTTCCGGTCGCTCGGGAGAGATCTTATCTCTAGCCGAGGTTGGTGCTCGTGTTAGGACGAGGTTCTCCTCCTGTTCCTAACCGAGATTGTTCCGGTCGCTCGGGAGAGATCTTATCTCTAGCCGAGGTTGGTGCTCGTGTTAGGACGAGGTTCTCCTCCTGTTCCTAACCGAGGTTGTTCCGGTCGCTCGGGAGAGATCTTATCTCTAGCCGAGGTTGATGCTCGTGTTAGGACGAGGTTCTCCTCCTGTTCCTAACCGAGGTTGTTCCGGTCGCTCGGGAGAGATCTTATCTCTAGCCGAGGTTGTCAACGGTCGCTCGGGAGAGATCTTATCTCTAGCCGAGGTTGATGCTGCTCGTGTTAGGACGAGGTTCTCCTCCTGTTCCTAACCGAGATTGTTCCGGTCGCTCGGAAGAGATCTTATCTCTAGCCGAGGTTGTCAACGGTCGCTCGGGAGAGATCTTATCTCTAGCCGAGGTTGATGCTCGTGTTAGGACGAGGTTCTCCTCCTGTTCCTAACCGAGATTGTTCACGGTCGCTCGGGAGAGATCTTATCTCTAGCCGAGGTTGTCAACGGTCGCTCGAGAGAGATCTTATCTCTAGCCGAGGTTGATGCTCGTGTTAGGACGAGGTTCTCCTCCTGTTCCTAACCGAGGTTGTTCCGGTCGCTCGGGAGAGATCTTATCTCTAGCCGAGGTTGTCAACGGTCGCTCGGGAGAGATCTTATCTCTAGCCGAGGTTGGTGCTCGTGTTAGGACGAGGTTCTCCTCCTGTTCCTAACCGAGATTGTTCCGGTCGCTCGGGAGAGATCTTATCTCTAGCCGAGGTTGGTGCTCGTGTTAGGACGAGGTTCTCCTCCTGTTCCTAACCGAGATTGTTCCGGTCGCTCGGGAGAGATCTTATCTCTAGCCGAGGTTGGTGCTCGTGTCGTGTTAGGACGAGGTTCTCCTCCTGTTCCTAACCGAGATTGTTCCGATCGCTCGGGAGAGATCTTATCTCTAGCCGAGGTTGGTGCTCGTGTTAGGACGAGGTTCTCCTCTTGTTCCTAACCGAGGTTGTTCCGGTCGCTCGGGAGAGATCTTATCTCTAGCCGAGGTTGATGCTCGTGTTAGGACGAGGTTCTCCTCCTGTTCCTAACCGAGGTTGTTCCGGTCGCTCGGGAGAGATCTTATCTCTAACCGAGGTTGTCAACGGTCGCTCGGGAGAGATCTTATCTCTAGCCGAGGTTGGTGCTCGTGTTAGGACGAGGTTCTCCTCCTGTTCCTAATCGAGATTGTTCCGGTCGCTCGGGAGAGATCTTATCTCTAGCCGAGGTTGGTGCTCGTGTTAGGACGAGGTTCTCCTCCTGTTCCTAACCGAGGTTGTTCCGGTCGCTCGGGAGAGATCTTATCTCTAGCCGAGGTTGATGCTCGTGTTAGGACGAGGTTCTCCTCCTGTTCCTAACCGAGGTTGTTCCGGTCGCTCGGGAGAGATCTTATCTCTAGCCGAGGTTGTCAACGGTCGCTCGGGAGAGATCTTATCTCTAGCCGAGGTTGGTGCTCGTGTTAGGACGAGGTTCTCCTCCTGTTCCTAACCGAGATTGTTCCGGTCGCTCGGGAGAGATCTTATCTCTAGCCGAGGTTGTCAACGGTCGCTCGGGAGAGATCTTATCTCTAGCCGAGGTTGATGCTCGTGTTAGGACGAGGTTCTCCTCCTGTTCCTAACCGAGGTTGTTCACGGTCGCTCGGGAGAGATCTTATCTCTAGCCGAGGTTGTCAACGGTCGCTCGGGAGAGATCTTATCTCTAGCCGAGGTTGGTGCTCGCGTTAGGACGAGGTTCTCCTCCTGTTCCTAACCGAGGTTGTTCACGGTCGCTCGGGAGAGATCTTATCTCTAGCCGAGGTTGTCAACGGTCGCTCGGGAGAGATCTTATCTCTAGCCGAGGTTGATGCTCGCGTTAGGACGAGGTTCTCCTCCTGTTCCTAACCGAGGTTGTTCACGGTCGCTCGGGAGAGATCTTATCTCTAGCCGAGGTTGTCAACGGTCGCTCGGGAGAGATCTTATCTCTAGCCGAGGTTGATGCTCGCGTTAGGACGAGGTTCTCCTCCTGTTCCTAACCGAGGTTGTTCACGGTCGCTCGGGAGAGATCTTATCTCTAGCCGAGGTTGTCGACGGTCGCTCGGGAGAGATCTTATCTCTAGCCGAGGTTGATGCTCGCGTTAGGACGAGGTTCTCCTCCTGTTCCTAACCGAGGTTGTTCACGGTCGCTCGGGAGAGATCTTATCTCTAGCCGAGGTTGAGGACGAGGTCTCCTCCTGTTCCTAACCGTCGCTTTTTGCGCTCGTGTTAGGACGAGGTTCTCCTCCTGTTCCTAACCGAGGTTGGCCGCTTTTTCCCTGTCACTACATGGTTTTCGCATCCAGGAATAATATTATCGAAAGAAAGAAATTTTATTGAAAGGAAGTTACTAGTAGCGCATCCCCCAAATTCTGTATTTCAAGATCGTGATAACGTTGTTCCTCCGCATTTCTTCGGCAATAAGTTCCGGGGTGGACGACCTCCTCATGCTGAACTCCTCAATTTGGTGCAAGCTCTTGTTGCTGGGAGACGGCGAATCGCTGATGCACCGAGATCTTTCCCAGGGGCAATGTGAACGACGCCGTAAGGTGGCCGACCTTCTTGCAGTCTCTGGCTACGGCAGCGCCCTTAGCCGATCTTTTTCTGCTTCAGGCCGGTACCGGAGGAATTTACCCAGCCGACCCGTTCTGACGAGCTCCTCAATTTCGTCTCGGAGCTGGATGCATCCCTCCGTGTCGTGGCCGTGGTCGTGATGGTAGAGGCAGTACTTATTTCGATCGCGCTTGTTTGGGGGAGATCGTAATCCTTCCGGTCTTGGCAGCTGGTGTTTTACTTCGGTAAGAATCTGGGTTCGAGGAGCGTTGAGGGGGGCATAGCGGCGGAACCTTCCGGGAGGAGGACTCCTTCGCGCCTCTTTATCAGGGCGAGTTCGAGGAGTTCGGGCCCACCTGCTTTCGTAGGGGGTCTGCGAGTGCAGCCGAGCTTCACCCAGCTCTTCCTCGTCCGCCAGCCGGTCCTCTCTGACGAGCTCCTCATCTTTCAATTTGAAGGCTTCTTCCGCACGGGCATATCTCTCGGCTCGAGCCAGCAGGTCGGCGAAATCCCTGGGATACCTTTTTTCCAGAGAGAACAGCAAGTTATTTTTCTGAAGGCCGCCCTTAAGTGCGGCCATCGCGACAGACTGGTCCAGGTCCCGGACTTCCAATGCCGCGGCGTTGAATCGAGTGACGTAAGTCCGGATGGATTCCCCTTGCTTCTGCTTGACGCTCATCAGGGAATCTGAACCTCGGCTCGGTCGTCGGCTGCTGATGAAGTGGGCCGCGAACCGACTGCTCATCTGGTCGAAAGAGAAGATCGTGTTGGGCTTCAACGCCGAGTACCAGTTCCTCGCTGCTCCCTTTAAGGTAGACGGGAAGGCTCGGCACAGCACGGCATCTGAAGCGCCGTGAAGCAGCATCATGGCCCGGAAGGCCCCCAGGTGATCAACCGGATCAGAAGTTCCATCGTAGCTTTCCAGTTGAGGGAGCTCGAAGGTCGGTGGAACAGGCTCTTGCATGATTTTCTGCGAGAAAGGAGGGTCTGCGCAAACGTCATCACCACGCGAGGGGGGACGAAGTTCTTCAATTCGCCGGTTCATTTCCAAGAGCCTTTGGCCCAGCAGGTCCTCACGGTCTCTGATCTCCAAGGCTTTCTGGTGAGATGGGCGCGAGGCTTCACCCTTGGTCGATCCATGATCCGAACGAGGGCTCTCCCTCCTCCGCCTCTCCAATCCGGGTATCGGAGGTCGGGCTGCCCAGGCCGGTCGCCCTTGGACTGGATCATCCGACTTCGGGGAGTCCCGCGCCGGTCGGGCTGGCACTGGGACTTGTTGGTGCAGCACCGCCTGCACCGCCTCCGTGAGACCGCGAACGTGCTGGATGAGCTGGTTGAACTGCTCCGTATCCCCTGCGGCTATAGACGGGGGCTGAGTCACCGGGGCCGGAGCAGCAGGACAGACGGACTCGGAGGGGATCGAGCCGCGGAAGCCGTCGAGCGCCGCGTCGAAGCCCTTCTGGGGGGCATTTCCTCTTTCCAGAGAAGGAATTCTGGAGAGGGAGAAGAGAGATCCGGAGCAGGGGCGGAAAATCGTCGCCGAGCACTCCTTTAAGAACAAGGGAACCTCGAAGGTTCAGGACCTCCTTCTAGCGCCAATCTATTGGTGCAGAAATCCGTCGCCGCCGGAGGTCGCCGCAATCGAGGCCGCTGGGCGCCGCCGGGGACCTGCAAAACGAAGTCCCGTCCGGAACCGGTGGGGTGGTGGCTCCGGCAGGACCCTCCGACGGTCAAGTTAGTTTCCGACCAACAGTAATGGAGTGCTCGGAATGAGTTCCGGAGCTTAGAGAGTCGAGAGTTCAGAGAGCTTAGCCTTAGTATGTCGGGAGGGGTCCTTTTATAGCGGAGCTTAGTTGATGGTGACGGCTGTGCCGTCTGGCAGAGAGTCGACGGGCAGCATGGAGTTTGGTACGGAGAAGAAGGCGTCGTCCGGTAGATCGTGGGAGCCATACCGGCGAGTCGTGGGCCGCATGGAGTCCGGTACGGAGAGGAAGGCGTCGTCCGGTAGATCGTGGGAGCCATACCGGCGAACCGTGGGCCGCATGGAGTCCGGTACGGAGAGGAAGGCGTCGTCCGGTAGATCGTGGGAGCCATACTGGCGAGTCGTCGGCCGCATGGAGTCCGGTACGGAGAGGAAGGCGCCGTCCGGTCTTGCTGCAGGCGACAGTTTGTCCAATGGAGTTCGGACTTGTAACAGAGTTCGACCGAGGGGGAAGCTGGGGGAGTTCGTCTGGCTGAAGGGTCGGTCCGAAGGAGCTCGGCCGTGGGAAGTCCGAAGGAGTTCGGCTGCATGGGCTCGCCTGGGGTCGGTCCGAAGGAGCTCGGCCGTGGGAAGTCCGAAGGAGTTCGGCCGTGGGAAGTCCGAAGGAGTTCGGCTGCATGGGCTCGCCTGGGGTCGGTCCGAAGGAGCTCGGCCGTGGGAAGTCCGAAGGAGTTCGGCCGTGGGAAGTCCGAAGGAGTTCGGCTGCATGGGCTCGCCTGGGGTCGGTCCGAAGGAGCTCGGCCGTGGGAAGTCCGAAGGGAAAACCCGAGAGGAGTTCGGGTGGCGGTGGGAGTTCGGCCCGGAGCCTGGCGCTGGGGAGTTCGGCAGTTAGGTAGTTCGGCTCGGACCTTGGCGCAGGGGAGTTCGGCCTCTAGGCAGTTCGGCCGCGGTAGGGGCTCGGCCTGGCGCCTGGCGCTAAAGCTCTTCAGCGGCTACTGGTTACATTGGGCTGAGCGTCGGGCCGGGCTTCGGCAGGAGCGGGATTTATCCCCAACAATTCCCATTCCCCACCTTCCAATCTAATTCCCATTCTGGTTCTTTTTCATTCCTGAGAACCAAATGTAGTGTAAAAATGGATGAGTAATCCTCTTTGTTTCATTTTATCTGTAGCTTACATTGTAATGCCTTTTAAGTACGCATAAGGTTTAATGTTGTTCCCAGATACTATCAAGATAATTATTTGCAGAGATGGCATCAAAGGAAAGTCCAGAATGTCTGCAAAAGAAACTGGTCAAATCAAATAAATAGCAAAGCCGTAATAACAGGATCAAGAAGAAACAATAGGCAAAGGATCATCACCTGACATTAGAGCCATCAAGCTGGAATCTTAGGAAATCCATCTCACTGCTCTATAACTCAATAGATTATGGGGAAGCTTTACAGGATTTTAAAGCAAAAGCTATAAACTCATCTTTATGTTTTAATGGCTATTGCAGATTCTACTGAGGCAAAAACTCATTCTAATGTTCTTGACAGCATCAACCAGCTAAAGCAATGATGTTGATATCTGGTATATCATTTATGGACAAAGGTATGAGGGATAAAGTTGGCAGTTAGTAGATTATGTCAATTGTCAAATGCTTGAGATTAATTAAACAATTCCTTTGGTAATGTTCTACAAGGGATATTTAACATTATTATGATTTTATTGGCTTAACAAGGTAGTGTTGTTTTAAAGTGCTATATTACTTGAATTAGTCTTCTTTTGCCTATTCTGTGTGCTATAAATATTGTTCCAGATTTACCATCAGTGCAAATTTCACTTTATCAATCAAAGGAAGAAACAAAAAAGAAATTAGAAAAGAAATGCTTACACAAACATAAACCCTTTGATAAAAAAGAATTGTTCTTCAAGCAAACTAGCAAAGTTCAGCAAACATACTGGTACTAGATATTCACCATTTGGCAGAACATTTTAATTTTTGATACCCGTTTAGAATACAGTATGTTTCAACTAATCATACTCTACAAGAATATGATACTTTCTCAAAGCTAGCACAATTTGCCTATACCATTTTGATAAAAGGATCAAAGAAAATAAAAGAAAATCTTAACAAGATGAACAAAACCAAAATACCACAAATAATTCAGATTGCGAGGGGGAAAAGATTAATGACCAAGAACATTTGCAAAATAAATATTGGATTACCAGATGGACTTTATCAGGTTTGGCCCCAAGTGAGGAACGCCGCCTTGATCTTTCACCCGAACCAGATTCTGAATTTGGCACCACCGCTGAGAAAAGACTCTCAAGTTCAGACATGTCAATCTCTGGAGCCCTGGCATACAGGGAATTGCAATAATGTATTAGTCATCCATGATCATTAGCTAGACCATAAATATGGGATAGTATGGGTGGTTCAATACTTGGAAGCTTCATCAGATTTTTGTGCTTCAGCCCATAAACTACCCTGCATAGCTCTTGTTACTTTAACCCAATGTAAAGGCTTCAGAGAAGTCCTTTTGGATGATGACTGGGTGGAATGCAAACTCCTAGGACTTTTGGCACGTGTCAAGCTACGTCCCTTAATACCCAATGAAGAACCATGTGGTGCAGCAGGTGGAGATACGAATTCACTGCCAGTTCCCTTACTCCCCATAGAATTAGATTGAGCAGACTTCAGAGAGCCCTGACTGGACATAGCAGGAGGCGGCACTGGTGGGACAGGTGATGGTTTTGGGGAAGTAGAAACAGTGGATTGCTTTGGTGTAAATTGAGGTGGTGGAGGCGGGGGCGGTGCTGCAGGTGAACCCATGGGCGGAGCAGTTCCAGGACGAGAAGGAGGGGGTGGGGGTGGTGGAGGGGCACCTACTAGACCACCTAGCTTCTTTATAGGTGGAGCAGGAGGGCATGGAGTTGATGAGGTAGGCAGCGGTAGAGGAGGAGGAGGAGGTGGAGGAGGAGAGGAGCAGAAGTGGATGATGATAGCTTGGTGGAGGTATTGCTTGAAGATCGTTGATGAGCGGCTAAAGCCCCCAAGAAAGGAGGAGGAGGAGGTGGGAGAGGTATAGCAGTCCCTGGTTTTGAAGGTGGAAGATGTTCAGGTGGTGGTGGTGATGACAGTGGCAGCGATGGCACTATTGATTGTCGAATCGGAGGTGGAGGCGGAGGTGGAGGTGGTGGAGGTGGAGTTATTATTGGTGGTTTTGATCGGGATGGCAAAATGGTGGTACTAGCACTAGGGGTAGTAGAAAGTGAAGGAGGAGGGGTGGGAGGAGGGGTGGGAATTACTGATATTTTTTGGTTAGAGCTTGCTGAAAAATATGGCTGTGATGATGGTGATGATGGCAAACCTATAGAGATATTTTTTTCAGCAGGTTCACTTAAGCCAGAAGCAGCACTATTTGAATATGACACCGAAGATGGAGGCATCATGTTAACATCAGAGACAGCATAATTACTGATTTCCTCATAATCTGCTTTCTCAGTGAGTTTGAGAGGGCTTGGTTGCCGTGGCATGCTATGGGTCTGTACTTTCCGTGGAGAAACTGCATCAAATTTCTCCTGAAAAGAGTTTGATGATGTTAATTGTTGAAGAACATGAAGTGCTGCATCCCCCTTCACATCTAGCCAATCCACATTGCTAAACATTTCTTGCACTTTGGCAAAAGCTTCGATTGGAAGGCCTTCTTTTTCCTCACCACTAGTCAACTCCATGGTGATAACCGATGAAGCTGCATCCATTTCCGAGAGAAGTACCTTCCAACAAGAAAATGTTACAAAGCACTAAATCATACTGGAGGACTCAGACATTCTGAAAGTAAAAGAACTGCATACCTCTGCTCTGAAATCTTTTGGAAATTGGTACTTAGCGTCCCACAGAATGTCAATCTGATCACGGTTGACCATCAAAATATTTGATCGTATAAAGGCTGTATTGAACATGATCCTAAACATCATCTCTTCACGTTCTAGATCATCATCCAGGCTAATGCACTCAAGAACAACATCTCCTTGAATGTGGCAATGGATGTCAATTTTGACTAGTTCACAATCTGTCTGAAGACATTAACATGAATCAGTACAATATCTTAAATTTTATATTGCATGCTTTGCTCCAGAGGAGTTAAGAGAAATAATTTTACTTTTCCTTTGCAGGGGCTAAAATATATCTCAACTTAAGATACAAATGTGCTAAACAGATAGAAAATTAAAGAATAGTTCAAAATAATAAGAATATGAATAGCAAACTATTGGCCTTGGTAATAATTTAAATTTTTTAATATACTGATATTATGGAACAATGTCATGCAAAATGTGCCTACTAATATCAACTCTTAGGTTCATGGTAGAATTGATAATCTGAACCAGGGAACTCAAACAAGAATTTCATATGATTGACTAGAATAAATTAAACTAATAAGTTCAGTTACTGAAATTTATGTGCAAGAAAAAATGAAAATATATAACATATGACACATGACACCAAACAAATTCAAAATTACCTGTCTGTAATGCCGGACACATTTGCTCTTTTTTTGAGTTGAAAACAAAACTTTAGTAGTCCGATCAGAAGCGATAAAGGGATCCTGGCCATAAATCCGAAATATTGGTCTGCAGCCACCCTCCCCATCAAAGTTTGGAATCATCCTGAGCATAATGCAATCCAAAGTAAGTGCTCTGTCACGTGGAGGCCACTCTGAGGCAACATTCCTCCTTGAAACATATTGCAAGTATCTTAGTTGAGAAGGCACAGGATCCAGGGGAGACAACAACTGCAAGAGCTCACGTGGTGCTTGCTTATAAATCATGTCCAATGTTTTCTGCTCACCGGTATACTGTTTTCGGTATATCAGAAGCGCTGCTAACATGAAAGCCAGAACTGGCCAGCCACCTCGCTCACAATGCATCAGTAATACATTATGTGGACCTAAAGAAAGCCAGCTCTCACTGGACCTCAAGAAATGATGGATCATCTCCATTTTGAGCAACGGACACCCCTCATAATGCCGAGGGTAATCCATCACGGTCATATCATACTCAGACAGAATGCTAGCTATTTGGCTTTCCCTCTCCCCCTCCCGAAAATTGAAGACCATGAAGGAAGCATCCGGAGAATGTTCTCGGAGTTGCTCTACAATGCCTCCAATGTATACTTTGTAATCATCCTCTTCCAACACATCAGTGGAGAAGCAGCAATCAAACACTGCAGGTGCACATACAGCAACATCTTATGATTTCCCTGGAGCAAAAGTAAAATAAAATGGTACAATAGACTAGCACAACCCATGCATGAGTAACTTAACTCCCTGAAAAATAAAGTTCCTTTTCTCCTCTTTATTCCATTAAAAGCAACAGATACAAAATCATTGCTTGAAACTCTCAAATATTGCTGATGGTCTAATCAGTAACCTGAAGTTTCATAGAAAGGCCAGCTTTTGCTTGATGGTTAAATCACCTCACAGTGTTTCAGTTGTTAGCCAATTACTTGAAAGTGGAGACAGATTCTAAACAAGCAGCCAGTTAACTTCTGAAAAATTTCAAAGAAAAAATTTTAAATTTCTTGCAAATCCTCATCTTGATCAGGTAATAAATCAAAGTGGGCATCAAACTTGAGTTACTTTTGTCACTTGTAAATACTTGGTGGGTGTATTCTTTGGAGAATGGACAAAATCTTCCTGCTATACAAGAGAAAACCAATTCAAGCCCAGTGTTAGGATTTATTTATTTTGTACTTTACTAAACATGCCAAAGATATCACTCTTTTCCTGGCACAAACTCTGAATTGCTTTTCTTTCCAGTGGCAGAACTGGGGGGGTCAGGGGCCTTGCCCCCAACACACCCCCCCCCCCCCCCCCCCCCCTCCCCTCGCCCCCCGCCCTGGGAAAAAAAAAAAAAACACTCCCTACTAAACTCTGTCCACAACCCCTCTTTAATCTCTGAATGCCCTCCTCTCCCCAAAAATTTTGGTAGTATTCCTAAAATTTAGCATCTATTCAGTTAATCAAGAACGCCAACTAAGATCACACAACATTGAGACTGTCTGTGACCATATCTGTATTTAAAATCTTAGACAGCGATAGGTGGCAATCTGATCAGTGTCCGCAAGTATAGGCTTCTTTTATGTAGTAGACACTATCCCAATTTATGAGGATTTAAAACAGCCTTGTTTCAATACTTATCTCTCTAAATCTACATTTTTCACCTTTTTATATCCACACCTATTAATTGGAACCTTTGGAACCCTTCCCCCCCCCACCCCCACCCAAAAAAAAAAAAACCTTTGCACACCTGCTGCTCTTAGAAAAGAAAATAAATTTACACTTTCCCTTGCATATGCCCATTGCTTGGGTATCGGTATCAGAAAACTTCAGGTTATAGTAAAAAAAATCTAACAATATCTCTCTTGTTAAGTCTATAAAAATATTCAAGTCAATATGTTATTAAAAATTTGTTTTTCATTCAAAAAATTATACCTAAAAATTTATTATAGATATGGTTTAGAAAACATAAAAAAATATATTCTCAATTTTTTATCCATGTTCAATAAGATAGAAAGCAACTTTATGGGCCGGTTGTAGGACATATCCATATAATCCCATGCATAAATTTCTATTCTTTATATCACTGCATATGATGATTTTATGCTCTTTAATTTTCTTATCTGTGATAGTTAGAATTACTTGTCAAATTAGCAGAGTAAAAATCAATAAAAAAAAAAAATTATTGTCTAAATAGGAAAAGCCACATAATGTTAAATATTAGATTTTTCTAGTTTTATTTTCAATTTTGACTTTTAGAGAAATTTGTGTCATCAATTCTCTTCTCTAATAAGAAATGCTAAAGTATAATAGTCACTTTTACTTTTCAAGCATGGATTTTCCTTGCCTCCTCTCACCCCCAATGGAAAATTCCAGGTCCTGCCCCCTGTTTCTTTCAAAATATGGTTAATAAAATCAGTCAGTATTTTTTTCATCCCCCCCCCTCCCCCTCCTCCCTCAGACAGGATGGTTAAAAAAAAAAAAAGGCATCAACCCATGATGTTAAGTACCTTAACACTAAACATAGCTCTGCATTGAATAGAAATCCCCAATAGAACAAAATTTTGAGTACCTTTTTGTTATTGGAATTACCTAGACTGATTAGTCCCATCATGTATGGGACCATAGTAGTTAGCAGCACACTAGATTTGATCTTGATATGTTTGTTGCTTGGTGTGGCACATGCTATAGACAGTGACTCAAATATTCTGATCTATTTGTTGCTAGGCGTGGTGTATTCCACAAGGGAAAGCATATTTTTATTTCTATCTAAGAAAACAATATAAGAGAAAGGAAAAAGAAACTTCGCAGATTACAATTCAATTTTCTGCTTAATGCAACACAAGGTATGAGGAGAACGACCTAGAACTTAACAACACAAGTCGGTGATTTTAAGAAGCACCAGCTGGGTGGAAACCCAAACTACCCAATCAGCTTCTTCTCTCGTTTTCTCTTTTTTATCAGAAAAGAAAAAAGATGGACGGTAACGTGCCCTCCGTTCCGAAATACAGCTGAAATTTGGAATCTTCTGATGGGTTCTTCTCTGATATAAGAAGGTCAGGGGAGGCGTTATCCTCACCAACGGACTACATTACACAAGAACTACAAATCTCCTAATGAACAATAATATTCCTAACAGGGGGGGGGGGGGGGGGGGGGGGGGGGGGGAGAGTTCTATATAAGGCAAAAAGGATGTCATCTTTGAATTTTTTTATTTTTGAGGAAAAAAAAGACAAATCCAGAGACAATAACTCACGTAAAGCAACATATCAGCGAAAATCCAACTGCCAGCAAAAGAAATTCTATCAAATTGGCAGAAAAGATTCAATCTTTGATCAAGCAAAAAGCTATTCAAAGACAAGAAGTCATATATAACACAACACATCACCAACCAAAAGAAAGTTTATCAGATAGTATAGAAATTGGCAACATACCGTAAACTCTCTCCGATATTTCCAAGAGCCCGTCGGGCGGCTTCTTGTAGAAGAACTTCCGAAACAACGCCATTCTACAGATCCAACCGAATCAAATCCAACAGCCGAGAACCCCAGCTAAAAACCCTAGAAGAAGATCTCCAGCCAGCTGAACTAGATTCGCAACACCAGCAGGGCGCGTTGGAGATCCCTCAGTTTGATCCGGAAACCAAGCATAAATCTTGCAGCGACCTAGAGAAATCTTTCTTTCTTTCTAATTCCGGCGCTTTCCATTTCTTTTTCCCATCGATTTTTTTTTTTTTTTTACCGTGGTTTCTTCAGATTTTGTTCCGGATGAGAGAAAAATTGGACCTTTTCTGTGATCGAGAAAGAGAAAGGAAGCAAAAGGAAATGGGAAAAAAGAGGGAAATATCTGAGAATTTCGGTATGGGCTGTCTTCTTGATTTCGGAGCCGGTGATGACGTTTGATCTTTGCTATGCTACCGTTTAATCTCTCTCTAATTTTGCTCTTTTTGTTTTCTAGTCTACCTCTGGCACGTGCGCCGCGAGAAGGCCGTACTCTAAGATAGCAATGATAAGGAGTAGATTGGCCGATTGGAAGCGGGTGGGGGATTGGGGAGGGGAGTAATAAAGGAGCGAGCACGCGTACGGTCACCGCTCGTAACACCTTTGGTCCAGACCCGGTTCGCCGGTCCTTAAATTACCTGTAACCTAGCCCCGTGATCACCAATGTGTTATCCGTTCTGGGTCCTAGACCGGAGGCAGCTTGAGCCGGTTGGTACTGGTCCAGGTTCCGTGGGACCAAAAGCCTGCCCAAAAACCAATTAGGGATGAGATGGTGAGTGATGACTCCCATCAAATCGATCTGCACTTCAAATTGTTAGACCTATGTGATTAACTGAGGCAATGGACGGTTAGGATCTATATTTTGCTGGTAAAGACTGTAGCCCTTATGTCCTCGTGGAAATCAGGAAGTTTGGTGAGCTGATCGAATAATTCTGGACTCGGGGTTAATCTGGGTCGGCAGTCTGCTTAAAATAATCATTTTATCTTCAGGTTTTTTATCAGCAGCATCTCAAGCTCTAGGTACTCCACGATCAGAATGATGGGTTAGAAGAAAGATGGATGAGAAAGAAATGACAGATAAGGAAAAGAATGAATCACCCATCCTCTCGTGTATTCAATAAATTATTGAAGGATGGATGGAACAATTTCATCCCCTATTCGGTATAAAAAAAAAATTAAAAAAAAAAAAAGAAAGAATAGGTGATATTTGTAGAACAAAAATCATATGGAAAGGCATTATAAAATATTATATGGAATAGGCTTCATAGTTTGTCACATTATTTTTAATATTAATTTTTAAAAATAAATCTAAAATCAAAGACTTTTCTATTAACAGAATTATTAGTTTTGTTGGTATTTTTTTTTTTTTCATTTTTAGCACATACTTTTTAGCAATACATATTACATGACTATATGATGCATACTAAATAAATTAATCATCAAATAAGTCAACACATATATCTAAAAATAAATCAATATATAGTTTTCAAAATATGGAGTTCATCAATATACAGTATATAATCAGATGATGCATAATGTAAGTTTTTTTTATACACATCCAACAAACGATCCAATATACATCTACAAATAAATTGATATATAGTTTATCAAATTTAGTATTCACTAGTATATATATATACTGGTTGATATACACCTAGCAAAATATTCATCCAATGTCCAAATATATGATATCTTTAGGTAAAATGATACACAGTTTTCAGAACATAGTACTCATCAATACATACTATATAATCAAATGATACATACTAGATGGTTTATTGATATATATTATAAATTTTTTTTGATATACAGATAGCAACAATCCAAACATATCTATAAATAAATTAATATATAGTTCATCAAATTTAGTATTTATCGATATAAACTGGTGCATACCTCGCAAAATATTCATCCAATGTCTCAATAGATACCTTTAGATAAAACGATATACAATTTCTATAAAGTTTTAGATGCAAAGATCTTTAAAGAAAGGGACTCAAGCAAGATCTTATGGATATGATGGATAGCACGTGGAATCTAAAAGAGGAAAAAGAGACTCAAAAGAAAGATTTTACGGATGGGAGAAATAGCCTGATGAGATAGATAATGGATGAAGAGACTTGATGAAAAGAAAAAAGATATGGACAGTCACAAAGAGTCTCTCTTAGACATGCATTTATTTATTTATTTATTTATTTTATATATAGAACTAAGAGGCTCCATTAATAGGAGAAATCCAATCCCTATTTAACTTCTATATTTTCTCTTTAAAATATGAAAAAAAAATATTGCATAAAATTAGACTCACCCGATATGATATTTATTCATATTTATATGATATTTTTACCAAACTATTTTTTAATAAAAAAATATTAAGATTTTATTAAAAAATTAATAAATAATAATTTTATCAATATATAAACTTATCCATCACATGCTCCATCCATTCTTCCTTGCATTCTCTTAAATCCTCCTAAATTGGAATGATGTAAATTGATAGGCTAAGATATATAGACAATCTCTCTTTTTTATTCATCCTAAGATTTTTTGAACTAAATGATGGATAGAAGCAATCTATCCTTTTAACTCCATCGATCTTCCTTTTTTATGGCCACAACCAAATACATAAAGAAGCCATGTCCATTTTCCTCTTGCACTGGACCTCATTTCATCATACTATAGCTGTCCCTTAGGCATGCCAACACAGGCCAGCAGAGTTTCTTTTTTTCGATAAATCAACAATGAAGGAAAGTGAAATAAAGAAAAAATAATTAGCAAAAAAAAGACTGCCATCTTCAAAAATGAGAAAATCTACATCCATCTATAAAAGTAATCTCAATTCAAGATGGATTTCAAAGTCTACATTGATATCTAAATTACATTCCCTACTTTCTAAACAATCTATGATAGAATTAGCCTCACGATAAACATGCTCAGCCTAAAACGCCTGCAATATGGTAATAAAATGATGAATATCTCTAAGGATTAAAGGATTTTGGCTCCTTACGAGCTTTAATCCAGTTAATTATAATGATGGAATCACCCTCCACAATAATTCTTTTAACACTAAGGGCCATAATAGTAGTGATGAGTCCTTGCCAAGCAGCCCTTAACTTTGCTCAAGAAATCAAAGTTGTCGAGAAGTTTCTAGAACCAACTATAAGGATGCAGCCATAATGCGCTCTTTCCACAAATCCATTATCTATTACTGGTCTGGAGCCAAGTAAATTAACTTTTAGCAACCCATAGGGTGGCGGCACCCAATTCACCTAAGGTGGCATTAAAAGGGAGCTACTGGAGCTGCAAATATCCCACCATCACTAAGTCTTTATTTAAGCATCCAACATGGCATCAGAAAATTTAAGAACTAATCTAATAGCTTCACTGGCAATATGCTCGCGATTAGAATTAGTTTCTTAAAGATTCTTTTGTTTCTATACTACCAAAGCATCCAAGCACCATAAACTATAATTAACTACAATACTAACGAACCACGTTGCATGAAGGATGTTACCAAAACATTTAAGGAGTCAAAGGATCGAAGAGCACCTATCTTATGAAGAATAAGACCCCCATATAGTCCTAGCAATGTTGCAATGAACCAAAATATGCTCTACATTCTCCAATCCATCAAAAAAATTATAATTAATAATGCTTAGATCCAGCATCCTTTTCTAAGTAAAATAAGCCTTCTAGGGTATCCTTTGCTGTATCACCTTCCACCAGAAAACTTTAATCCTAGGTGCCACATACATTTGCCAAAAAAAGAAGAAAGGATTTGTGCCCTCATTTCTATATTCCACAGCAGGCAATAGTTCCTTATAAACATCCTTGACTTTCAACCTAGACGATCCAGTTTGACTCCATATGAGCGCATCCACATCCACATTTTTAGCTACCATGAAGGATGTGATCCCCTCCACCAACTCCATGGCAAAGAGCTCTTATATAAGAGAACATTCCAAGATAGGTTGGTAGTTGAGAAACTAGATACATACCTGCCATCTAACATATCCAGTTTGACTCCATATGAGCGCATCCACATCCATGCATCTTCTATACTTAGGCTATCCTCATTTCCGACAATCCACTAGAAGGAGAAAATAATAGTTCTGCCAATCTTGGAGATCCCTATGCCTTTCTCATGCACCAATAATTGTCCCGAGTGCCAGCAAAACCATATTTTGTGTAACGCCGGCCCGTAGAGCCGTTCAAGATCTATGGCAAGCTAAGCAAGTAAGACTACTCAACGACTCCTGGTGCTTTAGTCTACAGCCAGCTTTCCAAGAAAATAGATTGATCACTTATTGGCCAATTTTATATCCCTACAAAGATGATCTAAAGATCCTCTGCATCCTATCAACAACAAAGAAGGGGATTGCACTGTTAGATAGCAGACAATATATATTGTAAGTGTATTTTTGCAAGCTTGGGACAAATGCCACTTCCAACCACTCAAATTGCTGTTGAGCCTTTTAAATAGAAAGTTGAAGTCGATAGCTTATATAAGACAACATGATATTGTTTATATGTACCTGAAAAATATCACTTATCCAATGTTGCGATACTGCATGCATTGATATCCCGATCACGTATGGATCCAAGATTTCCTCCTTAATTCCACATAGTGTTTGCACAATAAGACATGAAGATCAAATTTTACTGAAAAATAAACTACTCCTTAATCTAAACGTTTGCTTGATTGCGTGAGTAATTTTTTTTTTTTAAATATTGTCAAACTACTAAAATCATGCTCAATTAAATGCCTGTGCCCAACCCAAGATGCTTCATTGAGGGAGGCAAATAATATATCAATGCCCACATTGCAATCTATATGTACTCTAGGGATAGAGCATAATAGCTTGAAAACCACTAGAAATTCCTACCCATATATTTGATATTCAAATGCATAATATCATACCTTAGTCCTCTCTATCAACTCATAATTATGCAGCAAAATAGGGCATTTCCTGGAAACGAATCTTGGGGTGGGGAACATAGAGAATTTTTGAATAATATATATTACTGTAAAGCAGGTAAATATTTATTAATAATCCTTTGAATGATTAGAGCTAAAGTCATATTATTAATGGCGAATGCCTCGGTGGCTCCTTTATTCTTACTATTTTTAGTGTTATTTGGATTTTATCTTCTTCTTTTTTTTTTGCTTTTTCACTTCGATGCAATTTCAAGTTGTCATGATTTATAACTACCAACACCTTCACATCCTTGCACCAAAATGTTCCATAATTTTTTAGTCTTGATCGCTAGTCCACCTGTATTTTCATTAATTTTCTAGCATGAGCAAAGAAGTATGAAACAATTGATGTTTGAAACCATGAGTCATGGCGACTTGTATGAGCATAAAAATGGTGTTGTAGAATATTTAGATTGAATTACTTGGCAATGTTTAACCTCTAGTCAAGAAGCAGAACTTAAAATCAAGTGGGTGTTTTTTATCCAAAAATAATAGTAATCAAGAGGACATTACATTTGACCCATATTGTTGTATATTTAGAAATAAAAGCTTACGCCGTGAAATTTAGCCATCAAGCTATTTGATGAATTGCATCACATCGATATGGTAATACCTTAAAGAGTATTTTTGCATATTTGCATGATAAATATTGGGGATAAACTCCACTCCTATCGAAGTCCAGCCTGATGCTTAGCCTAATGCAACTGGTAATCACGGAAGAGCTTCAATCAAAAATTCTCCTCCAGCGGTCAGACCCCAGCCAAACTTCTCCAGTGGCCAAATCTTAGTCAAACTCCTTCAGCCAACCGAACTTTTTCACTGGCCAAACCTTAACCGAACTCCTTTAGTCGGCCGAACTTCTTAGCGGCCGAACCCCAGACGGATGCCTACAGGAGTCCAACCCCTTCCGGATTTCTCCTTCAGTCAGACTCCTCCAGGAGCCGAACTCCTTTCGGACTTTTCCTTCAGTCGAATTCTTCTAGGAGCCGAACTTCCTTTAGATCTCTCCTTCAGTCGGACTCCTCTAGGAGCCGAACTCCTTTCGAACCTTTTCTTCAGTCGGATGTCTCTAGGAGCCGAACTCCCTCCGAACTTCTACTTCAGTTGGATTCCTCCAAAAGCCGAACTTCCTTCAGACTTCTTCTTCGGATGGATTCTTCTAGGAGCCGAACTTCTTTTGGACCTCTCTTTCAGATGGATTCCTCCAGGAGCCAAACTTCTTCCGAACTTTTTCTTTATCAGGAGCCGAACTTTCTTCGGACTCTCCTTCAGTCGGATTCCTTCAAGAGCCGAACTCTTTTCGGATCTCTTCTTCAATCGAATTTCTACAGGAGCCAAACTCCTTCTGAACTTCTCCTTCAACCAAACTTCTGCACCAGTCGGACTCCTTCTGGACTTCTCCTCAGTACCAGACAACTACGACTGTCACTATCGATTTGCTGCAAGCGGCCCTCTCTCATGCGGCCTCGAGCGGCCAGCTACCTGATGCTATGGCTATCACTATCGATCTGCTGCAGGCGACACTCCTCTCATGCGGTCCCGAGCAGCCAGCTATCAAATAGTTATGGCTGTCATTATCAGTCTGCTCCGGGACTCCATCTACAAAAGAAACCCTCCAGATATATTTTTTCTAAACTCTCTTCTCCTTTCCAAAACTCTACTAAACTCTTACCTGAGCACTCCATTCCTATTGGCCAGAAGAGCTGATTTGATCGTCGGAGAGTCCTGCCGGAGCCACCACCATCGACTCTGGATAGAACTTTATTTTGCAGGTCACCGACGGCAACCTCTTCCTCCTCCACTCCAACTCGATCCGGCATCGATCAAATTCTGCAATAATAGGATTGGCACTAGAAGGAGGGCCTGCTGTTCCTGAGGTACCCTTATTCTTAAAGGAGTGCTCAGTCGATCCTATGGATCTTCTTCTTCAAGATCCGAGTCAGATCCATCCGCTCCTGCTCCAACATCGGCGTCTCAACCTCCTCCGCCATTGACAGCCATAATAGATCTAGAGCAGTTTAACCTACTGATCCAGCGGATTCAAGACCTCATCAAGATGGTGCAGGCCATGCGGCAGCCTCCGACGGCAATTCTATCAAGAAACCCACCATCAGGATGTCAGAAATCAATTCCAAGGAAGAGCACTTGGGCTAGCATACCCGTCGCCCCTGGAAAGACAAAATAAAAAGCAGAGGATTCTTATTCGGATTATGATTCTTCTCCGAAAAAAATCTTTCCCATCTACAGTCGAAAGCCTTCCAAGGTCTGCGATCGAGATGACGTCCTCAATTAAAAACTACAAAGGATGGATCGACGGATTGAGAAGCTCGACCTCATTGCCCCGGCTCACCATGACAACGTCCGAACCGATCCCCTTTTCTCTTTTCGAATTATACAAGAGCCCATTCCGTCGAACTTCGAGCTTCTTCCGATTTGAAAGCTACGATGGAACCTCTGATCCAATTGATCACTCGAAAATCTTTCGAACTATGATGCTGCTCCATGGTGCACCAGATGCCATCTTATGCCGAACTTTTTCATCTACCTTAAAGAGAGCAGTAAGAAACTGATACTCGATGTTGAAATCGGATACGATCTTCTTCTTTGATCAGACGAGCCATTGGGACTTTACCGCTCTCCTAGCTCGAGCTGAAGGATATGCTCGAGCGGAAGAAGCCTTCAAATTGAGAGATGAAGGAGCTGTAGGAGAGCGATAGATGGGCAAGTCTAGTAAACCCACGGTTGATGGAAGGTCGAATGAAGTTCGACCGTGCTTACGAACTTCCTCCGAGCGCAAGCGAGTTCGAACTCCTCCTCGAGCTCGTCATCAAAGAAGCTCCGACGAAAGGGCGTGAATAAGTTATCCCCCAAGAAGGTTTCATAACTATGCCCCCTCAATGCTCCATAAATATCGATTTGAAGCAAGAGAAGATCAGCCAAGGGCGCTACCGCAGCTAGAATCACCAATAAGAAAGGAACAACAAGAAGATCGGCTGCCTCTCGGCATCATCAATGCTATCTCTGGGGGACTTAGTACTTCAGCGAGCCACCATCTCTCAGCCTCAGAGCCAGGAGAAGCTTGCCCCAAATTAGGAAGGTCCGTATGAAGTAGAGGAGGTCGTTCGGTCTAAAATTTATCATCTGAAGGAGCTCGGAGGAACAAGGCTCCCACGATCTTAAAACTTAGAAAATCCGAGAATGTACTGTCGATAATTTTTCTTCAATAAAACTCCTCCATTTCAACATTATTGTTTCTCGATACAAAAACTATATGATGATAGGAAAGAAGCAATTAATAGTAGCCATGTTAGGAACAGAAGGAGAACCTCATCCTAACATGAGCAAGTCGAAGGCCTCGTTCATTTTAGATGAGATGAGAAGAAAAGCCCTGACAACGGTCTTTATGTGCTCCTACAGTACGTTAGGAACAAGAGAAAAACTTCATCCTAACGTAAGTAAAGTCAAATGCCTCGTTCATTTTAGACGGGATGAGGGGAGAGGCCCTGACAACGGTCCTTATGTGCCCCTATAGTCCGTTAGGAACAAAAGGAGAACCTTATCCTAACGTAAGCAAAGTCGAAGGCCTCGTTCGTCTTAGACGAGATGTAGGAAGAGGCTCTGATAATGGTCCTTATGTGCCCCTATAGCCCGTTAAGAATAGAAGGAGAACTTCATCCTAATGTGAGCAAAGTCGAAAGCCTCGTTCATTTTAGACGAGATGAGGGAAGAGGCCCTGACAACGGTCCTTATATGCCCCTACAGTCCGTCAAAAATAGGAGGAAAACTGGATTGCATGTTCATTGTAGGAACTGGATTGCATCAAGATGGGATCTATCTACCTCGGTGGTAGAGGAGCAGCCCTATGATAATCATGAGAATCAAGTCCTGAAGCCCATGGCCATGGCAGAGTGAAATAATAGAAAGAGTTTCTATTTAGGTTTTCACATTGGACTTGAATCGAATGATTATATCATATGACAGAGACTAGGGTTTGACGAGTTTACCTTAACCCTAATCTGATCGGGGCTCAAGATAGAAGAACTTAATCACACAGGTAGCTGCACCAAGAGGTTCACATTCAGCTCTGATGGGTTGCCACCATATACTGCTAGGTGTCACTGGTGGATTTTGGGAGCAATTAGAATGATTTAGATGATCGATCATTCTAGCTGTACGAATCAGAAGAGTTCTGATCCATCGAAAGGAGTTTCGATGATGTCTATGATAGAGATCATGACATATCCCATTATTATACAGAACTGAACCTAACTGGGTCACACAAACAAGGGTTTGAATCTGGTGATCATCAATTGAACTGATCTAGTTCAATTGATCTGAATGAGATTCAATTAGGTTTAAGAAAATCGTGCTAGCACTCGATTGAACCTAACGTTCTTCTTTTACTATCACAAATAAGTTGTCCTATCTGAGCCAAAGGAGTTTGTGCTCAAATAGAGGCCTTCATATGGTCTGATAGGAGGTTATCCAAGTCAGAAAAGATTGTCTTATTTGTAAGACACTACCTGCCATTTTTGGTCACCTGCCATTTTTGTTCCTTTGACTTTGGTCAAAAGTTGACCTTTGACTGGTCAAATGTTGACCATAGACACTTTGACTTTTGTCCATATGTCACATACCTATTGGAGAACTGGTGGGGGCCTGTCCCCCTGCCAGAACCTGGCAAGGAGAAGGGCGCACGCCAAGGGTGGCGTGAGCCCAAGTTGGAGGCGCCTTGGAGTCCTTGTTGGACAAGGACTCCACCTCCCTTTTAGATTCCAATCAGAGTTCTACTAAGAATCCAGTTTGACTGGTCTTAGGCACCCTCTAAGGAGGAATCCAGGGGTCTCTATTCCCACCAATCAGATTTAGATCTGATTTCACAAAGGGTTGTGATTGGTTGAGAGGAAGAGGAGTTGGATCACGCTTAGTCTATAAATAAGACCATGCGCCCAACTCAGATTCAATGCTAATGCAATTGAATAGAGATTTTCCACGCCCAAGGCTGCCTCTCTCCTCTTCCTCCATGCCTAAACTTCTCCTCCTTCTCCTCTCCACGTCCAAAAAGATTTTGGACTTAGGTTGGTGCGTTCCAGATCAAAAGAAAGGCGATCAAAAGAAGAAGGCTGCACTGCTGCAAAGGACGACTGCTGATCTTCAAAAGGAGTTTTGAAGATCCTCTAGATCAGATCCAGATCTGATTTTTGGAGGCATGATAGAGAAGAAGAGGATCTCTAGATCCAACCCAAGTGGATACCGGTAGAGGCCAGGCACTTGCGTGGCTAGATCCAGAACCTTCCGCTGCAATCAGGATCATCTATAAGGTAATAGGATTACCCAAATCAGGTAAATTAAATTTGATTTAATTTATCTTATTTTATTTTATTTATTAAAATAATAAGAATCAGATCTGAAATATATCAAGATCTGATTGGGATCAAGAGAAAAATTTTTGAAATATATCTCTTGACCTGATCAGATCTGGACGAACTTGGACCGAGAAATCAGGATTTCCCTTCAATAAGATCTCCTCCAAGCTTCAACTTCAATGTCAACTTCAATAGAAGATAAGATCTATTTTAATCTCAACTGAAGATAAGATCTCTTCCGAGCTTCAACCCCAATGAAAGATAAGATCTCCTTTAACCTCGGTTGGAGACAAGATCTCCTCCGAGCTTCGACATCAACTTCAATAGGAGATAAGATCTCCTTCAACCTCGACTAAAGATAAGATTTCCCCGAGCTTCAGTCCATCAACAGGAGATAAGATCTCCCCCAAGCTTCAACTTCAACATCGATTGGAGATAAGATCTCTTCCGAGCTTCAACCTCAATGGAAGATAAGATCTCCTTCAACCTCGACTGGAGATAAGATCTTTTCCGAGCTTCAACTTTAACCTCAACGTCAACAGGAGATAAGGTCTCATTCAACCTCGATTGAAGATAAAATCTCTTCCAAGCTTCAACTTCAACATCAACTTCAACAGAAGATAACATCTCCTTCAACCTCAACTGGAGATAAGATCTCCTCTGAGCTTCAACCTCAATGTCAATCTCGATTGGAGATAAGATCTCTCCCGAGCTTCAACTTCAACATCAACCTCGGCTGGAGATAAGATCTCCTCCGAGCTTCAACTTTAATGCCAACCTCAGCTGGAGACAAGATCTCCTACGAGCTTCAACTTCAACCTCAGCTGAAGATAAGATCTCCCCCGAGCTTCAACATCAACATCAACTTCAACAGGAGATAAGATCTCCTTCAACCTCGATTGGAGATAAGATCTCCTCCGAGCTTCAATCTCAATGTCAATAGGAGATAAGATCTCTTTCAATCTCTGTTGGAGATAAGATCTTCTCTGAGTTTCAATTTCAACGTCAACTTCAATAGGAGATAAGATCTCTCCCGAGCTTCAACCTCAACGTCAACAGGAGATAAGATCTTCTTCAACCTCGTCTGGAGATAAAATCTCCTCCGAGCTCCAATCCTTCAATAGGAGATAAGATCTTTCCTGAGCTTCAACTTCAAATCTCGGCTGGAGATAAGTCTCCTCCGAGCTTCAACTTCAATGTCAATTTTAATAGGAGATAAGATCTCCTTCAACTTCGGTTGGAGATAAGATCTCCTTCAAGCTCCAACCCTTTAATAGGAGATAAGATCTCCTTCAGCCTCGACTGGAGATAAGGCCTCTCCCGAGCTTCAACCTAAACTAGTGCAGAGTCTGAAAGAAAACTTCGGTAGTCGCCTTTTTTGTACTTCCTTCCTTCGAATTTTGAACTCGAGAGTGAGGAGACTATTATTGGAGATAAACCCCGCTCCCACCGAAATCCGGCCTGATGCTTAGCCTAATGCAATTGGTAATCACAGAAAAGCTTCAATCAAAATTTTTCCTCTAGCGGTCGGACCCCAGTCGAACTCCTCCAGCAGCCAAACCTTAGCTGAACTCCTTCAGCCAGTCGAACTCTTCCACTGGCCAAATCTCAACCAAACTTCTTCAGCCAACCGAACTCCTCAACGGTTGAATCCCAGATGGATGCCTATAGGAGTCCAATCTCTTCTAGACTTCTCCTTCAGTCGGATTTCTTCAAGAGCCAAACTCTTTTCGGACTTCTCTTTCAGTCAGATTTCTTTAGGAGCCGAACTTCCTTCGGATCTCTTCTTTAGTCGGACTCCTCCAGGAGCCAAACTTCTTTCGGACCTCACCTTCAATCGGATGCCTATAGAAGTCGAACTCCTTCTGGATCTCTCCTTCAGTTGGATGCCTCTAGGAGCCGAACTCCCTCCAAACTTCTACTTCAATCGATTCGTCCAGGAGCCAAACTTTTCTTCGGACTTCTCCTTTAGATGGATTCCTTCAGGAGTTGAGCTCCTTCTGAACCTCTTCTTCAGATGAATTTCTTTAGGAGCCGAACTTCTTCTGAACTTCTCTTTCAATTGAATTCCTCCAGGAGTCGAACTTTTTCCGAACTTCTTCTTCAGTCGGATTCCTCTAGGAGCCGAACTCCTTCCAGACCTCTTCTTCAATCAAATTTCTATAAGAACTGAACTTCTTTCGAACTTCTCCTTCAAGCGAACTTCTTCACCAGTCGGACTCCTTTTAGACTTCTCCTCAGTACCGGACAGCTACGGCTGTCACTATCAGTTTGCAGCAGGCGACGCCCCTCTTATGCAGCATCGAGCGGTCAGCTACCTGACAGCTACAGCTATCATTATTGATCTACTGCAGACGGCGTCCCTCTCACGTGATTCCGAGCAGCCAACTATCAGACAGCTATGACTGTTACTATCAGTCTACTTCGGAACTCCATCTATAAAAAAGATCTTCCAGATACGTTTTCTTTAAGCTCTCTTCTTCTTTCCAAAATTCTGCTGAACTCTTATCTGAGCACTTCATTTCTATTGGCCAGAAGAGCTGACCTGATCATCGGAAGGTTCTACTGAAGCCACCACCATCGACTCCGAACGAGACTTTATTTTGCAGGTTATCAATGGTGACCTTTTCCTTCACTTTACCTCGATTCGACATCGACTAGATTCTGCAACAACAATAAAGATACATAAATATGCAATCAAGAGAAATCATTATAATCTCTATCTCAATTTGAAAATTTACTTTACTAACAAAATAGATTTAAAAAAAAAAAGAAACCAAATGAAGTACGTAGAGATTATATATCCATGCTTATAAAAAAATAAAATATAAAATTTTATAATGCTGAAATTATACATTACTATTCAATATGCTGTTTGTGATTTGGACACAATTTGGAGTATGATTTATACATAGAGGAGTAGATGAGATATTTTGTGTGAATTTGCCGCAAGCCTATTAGATGGGAATACTAATTTATGCTGTATTTTGGACATTTTTATTATTTACATATATATGATCTTTATATTTGAGGTACATTGAAACTATCAACATGCAATACTATGTGTGTTAGAAGAGGCCATATTTAGATAGATAAAATGAAATTTAAAGTAAATATTGATGGAAAGTCTACCACCATAATATTTATATTTTTGTTAGGAGTTATTTGGATAGTCGTACCTAAATGTAAGCAGATCTTAATTTCGATAAGCTACCCCGATCACATGTTTGCATAGCCATGAGTATTGTAAGGCCTACATATTTGGAAATGTAATCGGTGGTTAGGCTTTTTTAACTTTTATTTATTATGGTGCTTGAGCCTTAAGAGCTTGTTTGCTATTATTGCCCATGGAAAACCTTTATTCCTTCTTTTAGTCTATATCTCTGGCTCCCTCCAACCACCGTCCCTATCCTCAATACTTTTATGACCACACTCTACTACTCGAATGTTGCTTTGTTTTCTTATCGTCATTATGCTCATCCCTTTTTTTTTCTTTCTTCTTCTTTATCTTTGTCCAATGGCCCCTCTTCTTCAGCCATACAACTCTCCATCTAATCCTTCTCATCCTCAAACATGCTGATTGACAATCCAAAATCTAAATTCTCATTCAAGGCTAAAATCTTAAACTCTAAACCCAATCTCTACCTAAATTTTAAATGCTAATCTATACATCTCCATCAATGTGTTGATTTGGAGCTCCTCTATTGCTATTGACCCATTACTACTACAAAAAGAGTCTACGATAGTGCATACTATAACAGTGATTTTCGAAACTGCTGCAATAAACTCTACGGCAGTGGTTAAAAAGAACCACTGCTATAGGTCGACCTATAACAATGGTTATAAGAAATCACTACCATAGATCGATCTGTAGTAGTGATTCTTCATAACTACTATAATAGGTCCGACCTATAGCAGTAGTTAATGGCAACCACTGCTATAGGTCGATTTATAGCAGCGGTTCTTTTTAACCACTACCATATTTTTTTTTTATTTTTTTAAATATTATATAATTTTAAAATTTAATATCTATCTTCACCATTCATTATCTAAATAATTATCATTAGAGTGTCGTC